>JAANDG010000174.1:0-251518 GCA_036852015.1 Pelodera strongyloides | reverse complement strand
ATGGTTTTAAAAAAGCAACAAACGCACATCCATAATCCCGCCCTTTCATTGTCCCCAACAACGGTAGCGAGAGCGCGGTTTATCATGCACCACACCCCATCGACGCCTATCGTAAAGATGGTACTGAAGGGCTATTTTTTGCTCCATATTTCGTTGGAAATAATTTTCTGCCAAATTTGTTTTAGTTATTCTGGTAGATATAGACACGGGGAATCTAATAAAAATAATAACTTTTTTGTTTTCTGAGGTGGACCTCACCCTTTAACACCTGAAACATAATAGGACAAATGAACCATTTATAACCTTAGAGTATTCTCCTAGTGTACCGGCCATCTTATTTATGAGTTAACAATTAGCCTTCTACTAATTAAAAATGCATAATATATGCGTTTGTTTATGTCTGTGTAAAATTTTAGCTCATATAATTAAGAATTGCTCCTACAGTGAGCTGTACAAGTTGGACATTTTGGACAAAAAAGTAGATTTTCTGCATATAATGTATAATAAAAAAAAATTCTTATAAAACTATAGGCAAACTGTATGTTTTCAGAACGGATTAATCGCACGGAAGCGATATATATCGGTATCTAAGCGCTAGGGCCCCAGACTGTGTTGCTATAAAGTACTTCGCGCTGAAAATCAGAAATCGGACTTTCAGGGGTCTGGCAATTGTGTCCCCTACAATATTTTTGTATAATTTCATAGAAAGCTGTAATTTTAAAGTATCAGTAAATTCTAAAATAAAAACCTCTTAAGGACATATAATTAACAATTTGAATTTTTCATTAGAAGTTGGACAGTTTGGACAAAAGTGCCGATTTTCTGTATATAATATATAATAAAAAAATTCTTATAAAACTATAGGCAAACTACGTTTTCAGAACCGATTTATATCTATGATGCGCTTTTAATCGGTATCTAAGCGTTAGGGGCCCAGTCTAGGTTGCTATAAAGTACTTCGCGCTGAAAATCAGAAATCGGACTTTCAGGGGTCTGGCACTTGTGTCCCCTAAAATATTTTTGTACAATTTCATAGAAAGCTGTAATTTTAAAGTAAGATAGAACAATGTGATAAGAACGTGGAGAAAAAGAATCAGATCAATACGTTAGGTATTATAATTACTAGGTCTACTGGAAGGTACCTAAGTCAGAAAGTCAAAGTCAGAAATGGGTCATATAAATAATCTGTAATAAAATTGCAACTCGAAATGCGCGAGAAAAAAGTGTTCCTCAATTTACTTGCACAGAATGTCCGGAGTTTCAGAAATATTACCGCGAAAACCGCATCTCTTTCCATCTAGAACTCGCAGATATATTCATATATGCTATGCTAAACAGTTCGGCCAGGCACCGTAGTCTGAAAAATTTTTTTGCTCTTTTATTGCATTATAGTATTGGAAACGCTTTGTTATAATGGTAGTGATGTTCTTCATTCGTTTAACAATTAATATGTAGAAAAGGAATGCTGATGGACGGATATAAACTATAAAAGGTATTTTAACCTTTCTGACTACGGTGCTTCGCCGAACTGTTTAGCATAGATGATCTCTGCGCACGACGCAAATAGATGCGGTTTTCACAGAAAAATTTCTAAAATTCCGGACATTCTGTGCAAGTAAATTGAGGAAAACTTTTTTCTCGTGGGCCTCTCCCTTTAACCTATGCCCACGCAAAGTTTCGGGACATATTATTAACAATTGAATTTTTTATTCTCATTAGAATTTGGACATTTTGGACAAAAGTGCCGGTTTTCTGTATATAATATATAATAAAAAAATTCTTATAAAACTATAGGCAAACTATACGTTTTCAGAGCCGATTTATATCCAAGATGCGATTTTAATCGGTATCTAAGCGCTAGGGCCCCAGTTTAGGCTGCTATAAAGCGCTTCGCGCTGAAACTCGAAAATTGGATATTCAGGGGTCTGGCACTTGTGTGCCCTACAATATTTTTGTATAATTTCCCAGAAAGCTGTAATTTTAAAGTAAGATAGTGCAATGTTATAATACTGTTGAGAAAAAGAATCAGATTAATACGTTAAGTATAATAATTACTACACCTACACCTACTGGAAGGAACCTAAGTCAGAAAGTCAAAGTCAGAAATGGGACCCAAATATGGATTGTGTACCCTGCAGAATTTTTGTATATATAAACAGGGTATTTTACTTTGTAAATATGTACTATAGAAGCACTTATCTGGGTTTATTTAAAAATTTAAAGCAAATAATTGAGAAATGCAATTGTGACGTTGATTACAACCTGGCCATATAAGCCACATTTGGCCGGAATGTGCATAAAATCCATGTTTACTAAAAGAATACAAGCGGATAATTGAACTATAATTAATGAATCATAAGTAAAAGATCAATGGAAGTTGGGGGTGAGTTGTGTGTGAATGCACTGACGAAACTTGGCGTGCAGGCCGCGTGGGTACGGCGTGCAATCCTGCACGCCATAACCCAACGGCTTGCAAATTTTTCCGCGCCGCCTGCACGCCGTGACGTTGCCGCTTGCACGCCGATTTTCTCGTTGTGGAGATGTATTTATGTAAAATGCAAGGCAATCCAGCGAGGAAACGATCAAAAGAGTGCCAGACACAGCTAATTAATGATAATTTATTGACACATTATATAAATGTATAAGTGTGCATCATATAAAATGATGATGAGAAGGTTGGCAAATTAAGCCACATGTAACGATTAGCTTGAGGTGCGTTTATAAGAAAAGAGTAACACCTTGAACAAATCAATTACCAATAAGATTGAGTGTTTCGCCACAGATTGTGTGACCCTTTGTTTCCGCGCGCGATTTTGCACTTTTTTGCATAAACAAGGGCCATATGGCTTTCCCCAATGAAAACCCAAACTCAAACCGATGATTGATTGATTTTCTTCTTATTATATAAAAGAGTAACTGTAGCGTAATTTGCATACCGATGTGCGTTACGGAAATGCAAATTTTCGACAAGGGTATAAAAAGAGTATCATATTTCCATGTTAGCCGCCTCAGGCGGCGTGAGGTAGAATAAATAATAAATTAACATAGTATAGTAAGGCCTTAACACTTGAAACATAATAGGACAAATGAACCATTTATAACCTTAGAGTATTCTCCTAGTGTACCGGCCATTATATTCATGAGCTAACACATAGCCGTCTAGTAATTAAATATGCATAATATATGCGTTTATCTATGTCTGTGTACAATTTGAACATAATTAATTTTTTTCTATTAAAGGATCACAGTCACTTCAAATCCGACATTTTACTTTGTGTATAATTGAATATAGGAAAGAATTCATTGCGAATATCAGGTAATGAACAACCATATGTGCCGCATGGCCAATTGGTAGAAGCCTTGCTACTGATGAGCCTTGCGGGTTCGATTCCGGCTCCTGCCGCGCCCGTATGACTAGAATTGGGGAAACGACAGAAAACAAGTGGTGACTCCTTATGATGCTCCTTATGATGGAAATTTTTCAATAGATTGTCTGTTTTAGAATCATAGGAGCTTACGATCATAAATCTGTTGCTGTGCTAATAAATTTTCGTTGAATAAATTTCACAAACGTTTGTCATTTCAGTATGCAGTATGAAGTTCCAAAACCAGTAAATGCGCTCCTTTCATATGCTCAGTTAGCGACAGATGGCTGAAAGGTTACATGCTTGCTTGCTGTGCAACCATCGCTGGTTCGATCCCCGGTCGCTTCTTCAACCAAATGATCAGAATACTCCTATGTCAGAATTTGCTTGGTGACTAGCCCTTATCTCGATGATGGGAACATAATTGATATTTTTTTCTATTAAAGCGAAATACCGTCCGGTTTTTGAAACGCATCGTGGACGATTACGCTAATTTAGTCGAATTTAGCTCTATTTTTTTCTAATTTGTGGTCATTTGCATAAGTGCCTACGAAAGATGGTGTACTCGATGCGTTTCAAAAACCGGCCGGTATTTCGCTTTAATAATTAGGCTACCTTATAAACCCTGCGTACCTGCGCTATGTAAAAATATGCGAAAGTGAATGCAAACTGTACAAGGGACTTTATGGCCGCCCTAATCCAAATTTCATAAATTTTAATGTGATGCGCACCAACCACATTGATAAGGGTAAATTGTTTTTAGAGCAATTATGGTCTTTTTACTAGGGTAATTAGGGCTACAATACAGTGTTTCATTATTAATTAGTGTTTGTTGATAATGCGGTTCAGATTCAAAATCCGTGCAAACCTACTATTTTTTGATATTTTTATTTTTATTGCGGTTTATTCGTAAGTTTTTATTTTTCAAAAGAACGTTTTTGCTCTGAACTAATCCCTGGTTTCCCCACTGACATTGATAAATGATGAGGATAGAAATAAATGCTGTATTCAGAACAGCACTCTATCTAGAAGTACAATCTCTAAGCGAAGAGTGACTTAGTTAATCCTAAGTAACGACTGCGGAACTTCCTCATTTAAGCCATCACTTCGACCATTGCGAGCAACTCCACAATATCTTAAGAATTTAATAAGCATATTGATTAGTACTGATTGTTTTATATGCAAATCAACCACAACATGCTGAATTACCGGCATTCCGAGCTTGCCTGCATTGAGTTAATCGTTCCCTGCTTTCTGCTCCTTTTGTCGCTCGCGATTTCTCCGTCAACGAAAATTTTGTCCTCTAAAATGGTGTTGTTTAATCAAGAGAGTTCCTTGCTCTGTTGCATGTACGATGGACGTGCTCTGTTTTCCGGGCTCCCAAAATTTAAATATGTATATAAATCAACACAGTTTCTGGGAATGAACACAACTACAACTACATATCTGTAAAAGGGCTTTCAAGGGCACAGTGCTCGTGCAAATTTATCCTCTAAATTCTTTTGTCATGCAAGCCAATATCATCATATTTCATATTTGCATTATTTTTTTGGTTCTATAATAATTTTTGACTGAGAGGATCAGTGACTTAATCGCCATATTAAAAAAGAATACGTATTTTGTGACGCCCACAGTTATTTTGCCCATCAACAGATTAATAAAGGCCAAATACACCGTTTATGGCAACCTCTGTTTTTGTGTTGCTGAGCTGCGAGACGCAATCAGTTAAGTTAGGTACCCACACGAGAATAGCTTGTGATAAATTGTTATCGCAGTGTGCTCGTGCTCACATAAAACTCGCTCACCATTTTTGGAGCTCGATAAAAACTCATGAAATTGACGCATCGTTCTCGTCTATCCTGAGTCTAGACAAGTTTTGTTTTCATTTTCGTAAAATCTGATTAAAATGTGCATGTCTCACCTAAACCTATGCACTCATATAGAAATACCAAACATTTGTCTTATTGAGTATCTAATCTAATATCTAAGAATGACGATAACAAGGATAGCATTGATAGCAATAACAATCTAATAAGAATATCTATTATTTTGTTGACGTTGTTTTCAAAATTTACGAAAAGATCCTCCTTCACAAATAGCAGAAACATGAGACTTTTATTGTTTTTACTTATATTTACAAGATAATGGGGTCTTATATTATATGTCCCTTCTTGACATTCTTTCCATGAGGACATAATTGAAATTTTGAGTTTCTCGCCTTTTTATCGAGCGCGAATTGTTCTCAATTTGCCTTCTATTTTTTGAATAACTCATTGTTCTAATGTTTTAAGTAATTGAGAAACTGCTCCGTTCAATTTGTTCTATGTTTATTCAATTTGAAAAACATGGGGGTTAAAGTGGATTTTGTCATCTCTGCTCTCTTCTCGCTTACTTTCAACATACTACTGGCTGTCAAAGAGTCAAACAATTTGGGATGTAATTGGAATTTATTTCTCGTATTCCGTTTGCGTAAACAAGTTTATGCTATAGTTTTTATGGTATGTGGCAGAAAAAAACAGCTATACTTTTGCATGATTAGTCAGGAGATTCCAATATAATGGAGCTTGTAAGTATGCTGAAAATTGTCCGAAATGCCTTTCAAAAACCGGCCTTCACTTTAAAGATTTATCGTCGTTCGTTTTCACTATAATACATTTTGTGGCTTCTCTCACTGATAATTATCATGGCTGAAAGAAATGCCAAATGAGGACACCAGTTATATAGCCAATGTCAGTATTGTGTTAATCCTGCGTGTTTGGCATAACGTGTTTGGCATTATGCAATGGTGCGATTACGCTTACAATTTCTCATACCGGCCGGGTTTTTTGAAACGCACCGTGGACAACTGAATTCTTACGTATTCATGCTAATTTGCTCGAATTTAGCTCGATTTTGTGAATTCTTACGTATTTATGCTAATTTGCTCGAATTTAGCTCGATTTTTTTTATTCTAATTTATGTTCATTTGCATAAGCTGTGTAAGAATGCTGGTGTCCACGATGTGTTTCAAAAACCGGCCAGTATTTCGCTTTAAAAGATAAGGTTATAATGTGCATCTCAGGATCTCATTCCTGTATATCCTATGCTGCATGTGCATACTACTCACAGCTTTCCATTTAGGACCCCCCAACCCTCGTATTTTTTCCCCAAAATGTACTTGTGTCTCTCACTACCGTAGACCTCCGACTGTTCACCCGACAAGCTACGATATCTGTCGGTCCACGGAGGATTTTGATGGAGGACTCCTCTAACTTGGAATGAGAATGAGGCTTTCACAGATTCTCTAAAATACTTCGCTTTCCATACATGTAAATTTTTATTATATTTATATGTGTACTATTCCACTATTCGCCCCCTCTCTCTTATGCTTTATGCATATGTTTTCGGGAGGTATATTTATGAGTTTCCTATTCCAAAAAGTACTTAGAAGAGATTGATGTGCTCCATATCAAAGCATTCGCTTGTTGTGGAGAAAACACATGGCAAATTCAATAAAAATAGCTAACAAAATTGTTGGGTACAGACAAGTTTCCTTGAGTGTTCTATTTGGTTATTGTTATTATTATCTAAACAATCTCAAATACCCAACGATTTTTGGTAAATTGAATAAGTTTAATTTGATTGTTGCTGCATTTCAGACCCACTCCAAGCCTAGTGCACATCGTACGAGTCTTTTGAATACAATTTATTTTATTAACCTATCGAATTTTGATATTCCGGACCTCAACATTTTGGTCTTATGTAATGTTCTATTAAGGTACAATTATATATTTTCACTTGTTATTTGTATAGCGTCTGGCGTCATTCCGACGCCATAGTATTTGTAATCACAAACTCACATACAAATTAAAGGATCAGGCCCCGTCTACAGATTTTTGGCGCGGTTTTTTTTCAGTCAAACGTGGATCATTATGTAATTATGTTACTCACTCTGTTTTTATAGAATCTATGACTTCAAGTAAAACTTCTGATTTTCTATGAATTTCGCGTGTCCACCCTGCTATAATTTTTACTTTGTCAATTTCTTTATCAAAAAGATGCATAAGAACTCAAGTGATTCCTACAAAGTGTTCACATTGAAACCACAAAATGTGGTCTTTCTGAAAGATAAAAACGATACTTTAATTACTTGAAAAGATTAAATGTATGTAACATATACCGGATATGTGTTGAATACTAACAACTAACTACTTACTAGCCATAAACTACAATCTTTTTCGCTCCCACATGCGAATTGAAAATTGATGCACGGGTATTATATGTATAACTTTATTGTCTTTATTGGATTATTCAATTATGAAAATTAAAATGAACTGACGATCTCTTGAAAGTAGAGAATGAGAAACATAAATGTCACTGTTATGATTCAGAGCTTATAAACTGTTAATTTCTTCTTACAGCGAAATACCGGCCGGTTTTGAAACGCATAGAGTACACCAGCATTCTTATGCAGCATGTGCAAATGAACATAAATTAGAATAAAAAATCGAGCTAAATTCGAGCAAATTAGCATAAATACCTAATAATTCAGTTGTCCACAATGCGTTTCAAAAACCGGCCGGTATTTCGCTTTAACGTCTGAACATTCTTCACATCCATATGGTTCATGTCACCTTAGCCCTTTTTAAATCTAAAATAATTGAATTTTGTGATAAACTGATCAAGAACGGCTACCCCAATGTTGTTGTTATCAACATGTACATAAAATGTTTTAATGTTTATCCCATTATACCTCACAAGTACAGGTCTTCCGCTAAATCTCTCTCTGAATGGGTGCGGTCTACTTTGGCAATCAATTGTTCCCCATAAGCATATAAGGGACAGACATGTATACCCATACCCATGATATCCTAATCATATGGGAGGTCACTGTTAACGCGACGCAACGCCCCGCATAATAGTACCTTAGCTTAGATATGTATATCACCTTAAACTCATACATTCACCATTTTCTATTCTTTGCATTTAACAATTTTTGTCAAATATATATTATATAATTTTTATTATCACCTTTTGATCAGGGTGTCGCACTGACGAGCACCCCCGCCCTGATCAAAAATCCTCGTCTGCGACAGGGGGTCGAAACGAGGTCCGTGTTTGACACGGTATTTATAATCACATTTTTTAAATTATCTCTCTATTATTGTTTGTTTATTGTTTAACAATTATCTCTCTATTATTGTTTGTTTATTTATGATTTTCTTCCATCAATTTCGGTTCAGTTTTCCATTAATACGTATGGTAGCTGATGTGGGCTCTCCTTTATGGTAGTCTATGGGAGCGATTTTTGGAATTAGACTTAGTGCGGGCGGATATCAAACTCTTACAATTATTATTTCCTTTCTCTCTCTCCCTCTCTCCTTCCCTCTCTCTTTCCCTCTCGCGTGTACTGTACTAGAGTTTGCAGAAATTTCCGAGCCATTTGCAAATGGTAATTGGATTAAATCCGACAAAATAGGTCTCGCGCGGTTTAAATATTTGCGTGACTGTTTTTGTTTCATCACGAATATATGTATTTGACAGTAATGTCATTTACCCATTCACTCGGCCAAAAGCTTCCTTTCTCAATGTTGTGTTAAATTATTAAAATGTCAGGGATGAAAACTATTGATTATGGTGAGGAAAATGTTGAGCTCCTCGTTAGGATCCTTGATATTTCCCGGAAATGAGACCAAATTCCCTTCATTAATCGTATTACTTAGGCGATGTTATTTTATCCCTCGCACAAGCGCTCTCAACCCCAGCTACCACTCACCAAGCGGCGGGATTTCGGCGGACAAACTTGCGAGCCAGTTCATTGCGACGGGTCACCTGGAGAACACATTGAAACATAATGGCGACGAAACCTCTCTTTTTTCTTTGTCAGAAAACCTTTGTGAATTCCGCTCCTAACAATAAGTATTTATTGTAGCTTAATCTGTATCTGTGACCTTACACTGCCGAAACTCGGTTGGTGTGCGGCGAAAAAAGGTTCGCCTACTTCTCGCCGCGCACTTCTCCCAGCCTTCGCCGGCCTCTCGCCAGGTCCGGGCTAGTGCACTGGCTACCTTTTCGCGAAAACCTTGCAAATGCGTCGCGCACCCGTTATTTGTGTCTGTATGGATTTTAAAGTTTTCGTCCGGTCGGTGCGCCGCTCTTTCGCCGGGCGTACCTAGCGGGAGTCTGACAAAGAATGGACTGGACCATCAAAGTTCGCGTTGTGCCCATTACTCTAATCTTGAACAGACGTGGCAGCGACTAAAATGTTTCGCCAAGTCTCCGTTTTGTCTGCAACTGCGAATCCTTTCTGTCGAGGAAAGAATCATCTCAATTAGTGTGCCACTCATGTCAGATGGCTAACCTTTAAAATTAATCCCAAATATTCTCGTTGGGATTAGAGTACTAAACCATCGCATATATTTTTCAAATGTCGTTATGAGCTATATTTTATCCTCCCCTCTTAAATCTCAACATCCTATTCGTAGCTATGGAAATCATCGAGAAACCCTTGACTAAGACAAAGCAATGTCATCATCTATCTACTTATTGATTTACTTTTCTTTCTCTTCTGTATTTTGTTGTGCGCTTACGGTGGTTATTCAACCCAGTTCGGGAATACGGTATCCTACGACAAAGGGCCCGAAGTGAAAGAAAAAATATCACCCCAAAAATTTGGATAGTTAATTCCAAAAAAAATGTTTCTCAAGGAGGTGCCATGGACGATGAGTGAATTGGTCTCAAAATTCTCTGGTATTGGCTTAGGTGTTAATAGAAAGTGTGCTTCAGCATCTAGTTCTCGTGAGTTCATCTCTAACCCTCTAACCTTATATTTCAGGATGTCATTTTACTAACGAATCATCTCTGTCTATTATGCTATTCACTGAATTGTTACAGGATGTGTCACATTTCATTGAACAAAAGAGCACGTAAGTCTTTTCATTCTTTCTTCGTTACTTAAAAAGTTGTAGATAGGATAGGATTGAGAAACGATCTATCACATCCGCTTAAACATCTGAAAATAGCTTCATAGCGGCAAAACAAGATGCGAAACAACATGGGAAACTAGTTCTCACCTAGTTCTTGTGAGCCTGATTGCCCGTTGTACTAATATGACGGAAAGTTGGATATTTTATTGTTGATAAGTCCGATCGATATAAGTTTGTTTACTTCAACAACAAACTTACATTACGATTATGATCCTGTAGTATGTTTGGTTGTTTAGGATTGAACTCGTTGATATCTCCTCCTATATCTTCATTATTATAATCGGAGCTATCGGAAACATCTGGGCCGCTTGGAGGGTAAGCTTGAATTTCCGTTCGATCCGAACCTGTGACTTCTATAGCAAGAGAATACCTCGCTAACCACTGGATCTATCTTCATCTTCTACCTATATTTTTCAGTGCGGTATCGTCCTCGTCTTCAGACAACGATCATCAGTGGTGACTCGTGGAATCGTAGTTTGTATTCTGATCATCTGTGTATCAGACCTTATCGTTCTGTCTGCTCTCTCACTTCTAGTTCATAACAAGATCAACAGAGAGTGGAGATTTGGAGTTGTACTTTGTAAGGTACGTTGGATGTTAATGGGTTCATTCCAATGTACAATTGGTCGAGCTTCAATGGTATATCGTGAATATCATGTACATACTATTGTAGTTCTCTCCCCTCAGTTATTACGGTCAGCTAAGCGGTTGGTGCCCTTATCCCCTCAATTCTCAAATTTACCACTGTATTTTGGGGTTACGCTCAAATTTATTTGGTTCCAGATCTACTACGCGGTGGAAGTTCTGAACAAGTTTGTGATTCCGATCTGTCTCGTCCAGATTAGTAGAATCTCCTATAATTCGGTGAATATAGCCCGAAAAGGACATAGGAGAGGAGTTCTTCTGTTATATGCTTCCAATGCAATCGCAATTCTCACAGTCGGACTACTCTTGGTGGGTGTTTCTTGTCTCTTTGTCTGTTCAAAAAGGTTGAAAGTTGAATCATTATTTTCCTCACTTTCTAAGTCTTGTCGTGCCTCTCTGGGTTCTGCTGCAGATCTCGAGGGGTTGCTGTCTAATACTATACTGAATGTCATTGCTTTTGATCAAAGAAAATAACTGCGCAATACCGGCCGTTTTTTGAAATGCATCGAGTACACCAGCATTTTTATGAGCTTATGCAAATCACCATAAATTAGAATAAAACATCGAGCGAAATTCTAGTAAATTAGCATACGCGTAAGAATTCAGTTGCCCACGTTGCGTTTCAAAGACCGGCCGGAATTTCTCTTCAAGCTTATGTAGACGAGGGTTCAGATTAATCGATTGGTCCTCTGTTAGGCATATCAAGTTGTTCGATCGTTCTTACGTGACAAACTAATGCTCACTGGTCCTTATTTTCTCCGCTGCCTTTCAGGCGTATGTTGTCGTGTTCTCCACTCAATTATCCATTCCAATGCGGACACTGAATGGAGTCGAAGAACCAACTCTCTGTGTGTTCGCACCTCCAGTCATACATGGTCGGTCATCTCATTTAGTCACAAAATATTTGGAAATCTAAATATTTAAATACACGTTAAAAATGTGCGCATCAATAGGATGGAAGATATTCCGTACGAATTGAATGGCCATGGCCTTAATTATCTTGAGCAAAATCGTATGATTAGCCCTACATTCGTGTAGATTTTCATATAGGCTTTATCGAGCTCCTAAAAACGCAGTAAGTTAGCATAATCAACTTATGGTTTTCTTTTTTTTCGGACTATTATAATCAGCTGCTATTTGTGTGGTTGATTAGTTTGACATTTGACTGATTGACTCCCGACTGTCCTCGTCATATTGATAGTCTTGTGATTGTTATTTGTGTTTCTATTTGAAGTGTAGAAGCCTGAGAAGAAGTCACGGTGGAGAAAGGGAGGAAGCCTGTCAAATGTCTGATTTACCACTATAGCGATCACTAATCATCATTTCTTTATTACGCATGTAGTGATCTTCAATGTTTAATTAGTAAGAGCGAACACCGAACACTGTACTTTGAGTTTACTTACCACTGTGTACAAACAGAATATGGGGTTCACCAAAAAAATTAACATCAATAGTCCATCCGATAAGGTTCATCGAAAGTCCTATCTAACATTACCCTTGTACCTCCTGTACGGTGCTACAAGACATCATTATCGTTGGGTGACCAACATCGTTATATGAAGATATGACTAAGCAAGTTCTTTTGCACGGAATCGGATTACACTTCTGTCCTAACAGTTGTCAGCAGCTAAGCGGATCTGTGAATCATGGTGGAAACTTGACAGTACCGCTGTTATAGTTTGCATATGCGCTTAGGCGGCTTAGGCTCTTCATCCCTTAGATTGTTATGGGTTTTTAATGTTCGTCATCCACTGCACACTCTCATCCCCTAGTAAAAATTTACTATTCGATAGACAAACGGAGTTTATCTCATCGTCAGAATATGACCTAAAATCCGCGACAGAAGGGTAATCTGGGAATTTACGTAGTTCATCGACCATAGACGAATTTGAAACCAAATATATATGTACATATTTCTAATATCCACTTTTCCTTCATCTACTTAAAAAAAATTGCGGCCATAAAAGAAAGACCTAATGTCATTCTCATGTGATACCGATTGGTTTAGTGTGTGCGTCATAAAAAAACAAAGGTGAAACTCCTGAGCTGGATGTTTGCTATCAGCCGATGATGACTTATTGTAGAAAACTGACGCACACCCACTGCAAAATCACCAAAAGATTGATGAGGGCCTCAACAAGTAGTTGGGTGTTTACGGTCACGTTTGGGTGAACGCACGTGCGCAACTGGTATTGCACTCTTCTGGCGGACCCTGACGCCGGTGGTGCCCCGCGCGCACCGTAGGGAATATCTTTCCTTGTGCTGCATAACAAAATGCGGAAACTCGTACACAGATACACGTTGGGGTATTATGCATTACAATTACAGTCGATCGTATACCACGCATCTTTCAGGTTACATCTTCAATGGATTGGCTTTCTTGGTTGGTTACGTACTAACGAGTGTCGCCTATGTTTACTTCTATGCGAGTGTACCGTTAATGCTAAAAAGAAGGATATCAGCACATATGCCAGGTAAAAAAAAAGTGATTAAGCTATGAGCTACGAGCCGATTTTTATTCTAACCAATTTGAATGCACATATGAAAGCATCGAAACATCAGTCAACAAATCACCGGGGAAAAGCTAACCAGAACACCTTACATAACCATTTTTTTGTAGCGGCGGCTTAGCCTTAGGGGTAACTTTTGTCGCTGTAACATAAATACACAAGTTCACTCCCACTTCAGCATGCCAACAACTAAATGATGCAAATATCGATCGGATCAAGTACACAGTAACATCTTTTGTGGTAGTCTATCTCGTGTGTTGGACACCGTACTGGATTCTGTTTTGGTTGGTCTCCATGGTACAGTACCTGCCGAGGTATGTTTCCTGCATAATACCTAACAATAAATGATGAATTGATGTTCGACCAACTAAGAATCTAATTTCCCACTAGATATGAAGAGTTCAAGTGAAAAATATGGTAACAATAAAAATGTGGTAGAAATATGAAATATGGTGGTTTCAGTGAGGGGCGGGATGAGGCCAGAAATAACGGCCTTCCAAAGCCTAATTGTTAGATAATAGTTTTGTTTTAAGATGGATGATTATGGTGTCGATGTTCTTCCACATGCTACCGTATCTATCCTGTTCGGCCTATCCAGTTATATTAACAGCGATGAATAGAGGAATACGCTCAGAACATGCATGGATTCTATCCATGCAGAGAAAGAAACTATCGACGATAAGAGAAGGGGCCATGCAGGTGTGCTAATTAAAACAAACATAAATTATACATTGGGGTAAGACTAATTGTAAGAAAGTTCATTGTAACAGAATATCTCTTATTTATGCGAAAAAGAGAGACAAAATATATCCAGCGATATCTGAAAAGAAATAATAAAACATGATCCCTTACTGAAAAACGAACACGATGTTCTCAGACAAAACATCTATCCACCTCTCAGCATATGTATATGCTAACTATGAAACATGCATACACATTGACCATGATAACCGTTTTTCGAGGAAAGAGATTTTATACAAACATTTTCTCTTTAACCATTTAAGAAAATGATGAGATAATAAAGACACATACTATTTATAGTGGCCCCATCCCCTTAGATAAAACAAACGAAATACAAAGCTAAGTTTCAGACGTTAACTGCCCACGTTGGAATGTTTCATTTATGGATGCAAGACAATGAAAGTGCGAGATCTTCAATCACTAGGAAGACCACCAGTATTGGTCCCAGTGCATTGGCCAGTGACATTGTCGAACTATAGGGCTGCATTCTGGCAGCGTTCTCCTTTTTTGTAGGTGTATAAACAACAGGTTAAAGCAGTATAACATCCTGTTTTTGGAACGAATGTTGTATAAACACATAACCTTACTTGAATGATTAGAGTAAAAATTCGAACCCACTTAGCATACATAAATGGGAATGCAATGCCCATCATACTTTTCAAGATCCGGCCGTTGTTTCCCTTTAAAAACAGTTCCGATCGAGTTTCCCGAATGATCTCACTGTACTGCGCTTTGTCCACTACTGTAGCGAAACTGTTGAATCGTTAGTGTTAGACAGAAGCCATTCCCTTGTATTAAAATGGATGTACTCCTGAATTAAATTTTTCGCGCCGCATTCCCCTATTACTGAAGCCTTTACATCTAGCCATGCAAGAAAATAAGAAAAGTACTTGACCAATACAATAAGATCTCTGGTTTCCTTTGCTCACAGTATATACGGTCTTGAGTTGTAATCGATTAATTTTTTATTAATAAAAAATATTTTTTTATGAAATCCGCTTCAGTTGTATACAATTCATATGTTCATATCAACATAAACAAACAGTGTACAGACAAACTTTGAATACAAACCTTTATTATAATAAGATAGTTTGGCAACTGAACATAAGAAAAAATCGTAAACTAGAAGTTTCCAGAGGACAGGGTCCTCATTGATAACGTTTTGCATGTATATACATTGGGCTAGAAAGTGCCTCACGTACTTTGTACTAATAAAATACTAAATGTGTGTAGTCAGGTTAGTAGTAGGAAAAGAACCGCGAAGTCGTAATCTAATGGAAGAACACTACTATGTAAAAGACAAGATTACATATCTTAAATAACCAACGTCAGGGTTCACTTACACTTACAATTAGTAGTGTTCTACCAATAAAATATCAATTGCAAAGAAAAATCAATAATAAACTGCACTAAACTCTACATGACTACAATGCTTCTCCATCTGTAAGAGTTTCTCTCAAGGCATCACTTCTGACTCTTTTCAATTGACTAAACGATGCTTAAAATTTAAAATAATAATAAACGTTATTATGTTTCAAGAGAAAGCAACATGCATAATATAAAAATACTATTTCTATTCCAGTGTCTACGCGAAATTCAACATGCTCAACATATAACGCACAGAAGCAAGTTAATAACGAATCGAATCTATAAAAAAACTAGGAAGACAAAAATAAGAAACTATGTTAACATTTCCAGACTTCAATTCAATTAGCTAGAGCGATACAGTACGCTGCGCACTGCAGCATATTAATGATACAGTACACTGCAGCATATTAGTGATACAGTACACTGCAGCATATCCACGTCCATTTCTAATGGGCACGAGCAATATGAATGTAACAATTGGGTTCTTAGAGGTCAAGTGAAGGATCCTGTAGAGCAAGTTCGGCAATTTTGGCTTTTAATATAAAATAAAAATTAACGGTGCATAGATAGGAAAAGCATAGAAAACAGCCACTGCCGCCAAGGTAAATTCTTAACACACTCATGGTCAGAGAGGGCATAGGTATGCATACGTTTTCTTGCAAGAACAGTGAACTGTGATACAGTAATTGCTAAATGTAGTTCAGCATACATAGTTGCATAGCACAAGTTGAACGAGGATATACAGATTACAAACTACAATCACTAAAAAACGAATATTCCTTATGAGGTAATAATGTCCAATCATCGTCAAGCAAAGCTTTCAATTGCATTTTGAATAAATTAGGTTAAAAAAATTGCTGAAAGGAAGGCTAGTGACTTGAAACCGAGCATATAAAGCGTAGCACATTTATGAATAATGCAAATAAAAAATATGCTTAAAACAACGAAATCATAAACAAAACAATGTTCCTTCAGTTCCTAAGCCGCGAATTGCGAATTAACAAACATAACATTCACCTCAACGGTTCATTGTCATTATAGGACTGAACCACCACTTAAAGCAGTATTGCACCTTGTTTTTTGAAACCTATCGTTGATACCGGCGTCTCAACATACGGCGTAATGCCGGACAACTTTCACAAACTGGGTACAATACTGCTTTAATGGACATACATATGAATGTTCATATGAGTATTGGATAGTTCACCATCAATAGTGATATCCATGCATCTGGGCTTGCATCTGTTGACACTGCTCCCAGTAGAAATTCGGTTGATACTGTACCAGAGGGACTTCCCCTGAAACTGCAAAGCGCCTTTATGTATACAAACAGCTGAACAATGTTTAATCCCAGAAACTTTGCAAGACAGTTAAAGCTGTATGATAGCTGGTTTTGAACAGCTGTATTCTGGTGTACTGTACGCGAGTTACTGCAAGATTATTCGACTGATTATATTAATTTGCATAAAACACATGGGAAAATACGTTCAAAAAACCACCGGTTATAACGCTTTAATCTAACGAAATACCTAGGATTATTCAAAGAGTACATGACAAACCTCCGACATTCAATCTAATTCTAATCACTCACCCTGCTCTGGGAACGCTGGTTGACAGAGACTGGTGTAGTACTGCTCGAGGGACTGGTGAATATTCTGAGGCTTCTGATGAGCTGGAGGTCCGGGCAGGTTGACCAACATCTGACCGGGAGCCAAACTCGACGCCGATGGAAGTTGCTGTGTGGCAGCAGCTGCCTGCATCTGCAGAGGACCTCCTGGCTGGTAGAGCATCTACAAGCGAGTATAATAAATAGCGATTAGTGGAAATGTGCCACATACAGTGAGTTTAAAAATTAACAGCCGGATACCTATGCACATTGTCTGCGAAAAACACAGTGTTTGTGGCTACCGTACTCTGTGACCCACAAACGTCGGTAGTTCTCCTAGCACGTTTGTGTAAACTTTCCTTTGAGACTAACCTGATGCGCTCCCATTGCTGCCGACGTGGCATTTGGTACACGAACTCCAAGTGCTTGAGCCACACAGGATCCCACTGACGAGGAAGAAGTCGGAGGGGCTGGGGCTGAACAAGGGGATGTTATGCACAGAAAGGAAAAATGGTATGCTTTCATAATAAAGTTGATCTTACGGTGTTTGACGCCTTGTTATTATCAAGTTGCTTTGAAGCGCAACATCTCACAGCTATTTTAGGTCCTGTTTTAATAGTTTGGCCGTGCCGGGTCCCTCGCTGCATGTAATCAGTTAGGCACTCCATATAGTGAAACACACGAGACTACCGTAACCCACACGAACCCTCCCAGCCACAGTAAGCACACTTACGCCCCAACTCCTCCTCCAATATCTTGCTGAGTCGGTCGGAGAAAGCTTTCTCCAACTTAATCTCAGTCTCCGATCGGATATCAACAAGAGGTTCCATCGAGGAGGGGAAGAGCTATGAACGACCACTACCCAGAATAAATACTTGGGTAATCGCTATACATTCTGAGAGCGAGAACACATCACATTGTACAAGAAAATAGAGACAAACAATACTCGAGTAACGTCAGAATGGCAGAAATGAGTAAAAAAAACTGTATCCTGTATCAAAGAAAACATCGATTAAGATTGCTGAATAGAGAATCGACTGAAAGGCCATAGAAGAGAAGACAGAACCGTCCAAGACTGGCGTGAAAAACACAAACTATTTTCCCCGTCAAAGAACCTTCCTAATCCCCTGCCGCTAACTAGATGAATCACACTATGTGCACATGTGTGAACGGAAAAAGGGGACCATTTGGAGATTAGTTATTCAAAAATTTTTGAATAGCATCAAAGTAAAGACGCGCTCCACGGTTTCGGACTTTCGGACGCAACACTCGTGGGACAATATGCGCAATAAAATTCAATAGTAAGAGAGATGGAGGAATCCCAATCACAATCACAGTAACCCAATGCGAAAAAACCCATGATGAAGCGCGGAATGTAAAATGACAGAGAACACACAAGCAACTCGCGCCCATCTCTCCACCCCTCCCCCAATGCATCGAATAGCAGTAAACAACGATATAATATATTTTTATTTTGACAGAACAATCTGACCCAAGCAGTACCACGGGTGGGGAGGGACACTGCGCGAAGGGAAAACAACTGGCATGCAAATTGTGCAGCCGGGCAGTGTGAGTAGTGGAAAGGGTGAGAAACAACATCAGCAGTCTCTGGTTCATACATACATAATGGTTCCCACAGAACCCACATTAAAACCATATGTAGATCTAGATGCGATGTCCCCCGGTTACTGGAGGAAAACGACGACGAAGATATTATAAACACGAACGAAGAAAATCACCCGAATGTCTGAAAGTTTCCGAACTAAAACCTATATTAAGACTTGACGAAAGCTAACACGCCAGAGCCCACCGTACCACGGACACATTGTCAGGTTCGGACTTTTAGGATTTAGGAATAATCATGCCTTCCTAACACCACTATTACCGTATTGCCCGAATCCAAATAGAATACCCCTCCTCCTCTGGTATTTCTTACCAGATGATGCTGTTGACACTCATCCCTACCAAAGTGGGTGAAGATAGATAAAACGTGCGAAAACACACCCCTAAATCCGGTGAATGCTGATTGTCCTGAAGACTGCATTAGTCCGTTTTGGTTTGATGAAGATGACGAATCGCCTCCTAAAATATCGAGATATCTCATATGCACACATTTTCCCAATTTCAAAATAGCAGAGTCAGAAATCTTGTAGTACTGATTTACTATTGTTTGGACCACGATGTGTAGTAATGCAAATCACCCGATATACATAAAGATATACAATAATACAATAACATACAACGAATATTGGAAAGGAAAAGTACATCTCTTGGGAACAGAAAGATCAGAAACAATGACAAACCACTGCCATGGGCTTGTATGCAGTAAAACTAAGTGGATAAGAGAGAAACAACTAATTACAAAATAAGAGGTGCGTGCCGGTGTATATTAAGGATCGTCGAATAATCAAGACGCCGGTTTCACCAACATTTACGTGAAGAAGTAAACAATCGATAATAGTCTGTGTCTCCTCTCTTTGCGCGCTATTTTGTTGCGCACGGAAGAGAAATGTTGGTGAAGCCGGCGTAAGGCCTAAGTCATTTAAAGTTCACTTACAAGTAGAAAAAGTCGTTAAAGTGCGGTTATTTACAAATATTTATAATGTCGCGGTAGGAGTAACTCCCACTGCACTACATACATACCACTAACTGAAAGACAAAGAAAACCTGTTAGTGACAGCCAATCACTACAACAAAAACAACACGAGTGCCAAAAATCAATAAAAAGGGAAAGGGATTGAAACACTAGTTGTTGTTTAGAAAAGGGTACGAGTGCAAACAAGGAAAAAAATAGATACTCAGCCGAAGCAAAAAAAAACATTCAAAGTAGTGCACATTTTGAAAACAACAAAACATTACGTAAGAAAAGAAAATGTTAAAGCTAAAAACAGAACATGTGCTCTTATAAAGAATGTTACCTTTTCCATTTTGTCCATTTGGAGTGCGCGGAGTCTTCTTCTCACTATCTGGCTGAAAGAACAATAATAATAATAATTTTGAAATAAATAAAAAATGTGGATCAAATCAATCAAATGGTACGCACAATGTATAATGAAAATTCATACAGTAGTAAAATTATTCCCAAATCTATGCCAACGCAGCTAACTACATGATTAATATATATGTATACTGCTAGTTTGGTGTGAGGAACGTATATTTTGTCTGCACAAATCACGTTCAATCGTTCAATGGCTCTTCGTTCTTCACATGTTCTTATTATGGCACTCGAGTTTCGACGCACGAAAGTAGGGAGGGAAAAGATCTCAATCTCATAAAGAATAAAATAAAGGTTCAAAACTGAATAGCAAAATACATACCACATACGATGAAAAATGAATGCTACAAACCACAAATTTCTATCATGTTTGCAAGTGTGACTATTCTAACTAGTTCATATTTGCATATTTTATAAAACTATGCTGCCAACACAGAAAACTCCAATATACGCAAGGAATCTTTCATGACAACGAAAACGAACTCACTTTCGGCTTCCTGGTGACTTTCACGGGTTTGAACATCAGATTCGGATTCTCATTTAGTAACTAAAAAAAAAGTTATGACAGTAGACAATGCAGAGATGACCACTGATACCCACTAATTTAAGACCTAACTTTGAAAAGACCTATAACGTTTAAATTTACATTACATTTAATTGTAATAACTGAAGCTATACTGAGACTGAGAAAAACTTACAACATAAACCTTAAAAACTTACAACTTTATGTTCTTCCCTACTACGGTACGATTGTTCGAAGTACGGTCTTCTTTCCTCGTCTGTTAATTTCTTCCACATATCACCGAGCTGAATATTTGTATTGAATGAATGCAAAATAATATAAAATAACTTATACAATTCTTATTCTTATTATAAATACAAACAAATAAAAACAATATAAAATGTTAACTTCTTACTGAACACTTCACTACCACACTAAAATACACATAAAAGGAAAGACTAACCATTGCATTCACATCACTCATTTTCATTTTTGGGTTCTTCTTCAGCACTTCCTTCCTCTTCTGTACAACCCAGCACATGTACGGGTTTAGGGGACGCTTTATGAATTCTTTGCCTAAAGTGAAACATGTTAATGGTTGCAAAGCGAAAGGAACGCTAACACTTTTCAAGGAACCTAAGAACCTCACATCAAGATCCGTCCAAAACAGTATCGGTAAT
The DNA here is from genome assembly GCA_036852015.1 of Pelodera strongyloides. Taxonomy (NCBI): domain Eukaryota; kingdom Metazoa; phylum Nematoda; class Chromadorea; order Rhabditida; family Rhabditidae; genus Pelodera; species Pelodera strongyloides. Next base: position 230,141 of record JAANDG010000174.1, on the reverse strand, counting down.
ATTTTTTTTTACTGAACTGATAACTCCCTTGGGTTTTTGAGGTCTTACAGTAAGACAAATATGCTAAACAGGGCAACCAGTTACCATCAGGTGGCTTGATCTCGTCTTCTTTTTCCTTTTTTGGAGATGGTGAAGGGATCAGAAGTTCGGGTGATGTGCATGATGTGGAATTTGAGTTCTCTCTGTAATTGGGTACATATGAATAAGCGTTATCTGGGGCATTGGGCCAAGCTACCAATTGCCAATACGCTACTTTACGTATTCGAAAATACATAAGTTCCAAAGATGGGCTATGGTACAGGGATCATATCCTACGCATCCTAACGGGTCGGTTTCAAAATCAGGTAAAACTAATCCACAATGCAACTACTGATATGATACAGATACACAAACGTTTTGGATAAAAAAAGACAAACATTATTGGATAAATGAAAAAAGACGGACCCAATCTTGTCTTCCTCCTCTTTAACTGGAGGTGGAGATATAGAGTCTGAGATGGACGGCGAGGCAGAATCCCTGCTGTCCACAGACATTCTCACTGCGTTTAATCGACGAATGATTGCTTAGTTGACCGTCCGATAAAGGCGGGAACAGATATCTGGAAGAATACAATAAAAAGATTAACATACAAGGGTGTACGTATAGAACACTAATGAGAATATAAACATCCGCAAGTAACCATTTGGGGTACAAACGATAAAAATGACTTCAGAACGAAAAAAAAATAGTATTATATGAAGAATGGATAGATACATTCAACCAACGGTGGTAGGGGAGAGAACATTTATGCTAAATAATAATAATAATGTGAACTTGGACAATGTGGTCATCTCAAAGCGTTACCCTAGCCTAGCACGCTACAGGCTACAGTACAGTATCATCCTCATCCTTGTTCAATCTAAGATAGATTGAATGCTCCAAACAGGACACGAAGCATGGCCGTAAGTACATACTGGTTCAGGGAATTTCGTATAGAGGAGGGCGGTGGTAGTAGGACGACGGCTCTGGGGGTCAGCAGTAGAGTGTCTCCAGCCTCTCGTGCCGCACGGCAGATCAATAGGACCGACCGACCTCTCCCCCTCGGGTCTTGTCCTAGAAGACCAACAGACGTCATCACAAGAATTCTGGATGCATATGCAGGGAACGCGCATCCCGCATACGATATTGCAGGGCGCTCAGGTTAAGTGTTAAGTTAACGTATAAAGCAGCCCAAGCCCGAATAACCCGCTTCTCGCTTCTATAGGAAACAAGCTTCTTTCTAAAGCCACTTTCTTAAGCCTAACCGTAACTATATAAAATTGCAAGCTGTTCTTTACCCAACAACTTACAAATGTCTACGTATAGCATAATAGCATACTCAAACAATCGGAAGATTCTTAATCAGAGAAACATAACATCATTGAATAGAACAAGAACAGTCGTAACTGACAATATACCAAAACATGAGCCTCACTCAACGACGCATGTCACACTCAACTCAATGGCGCAGGCGTGGAGGGTTATTTCGTTGAGTTCTAGTTAAGCTATAGTTATACAGCATGTCCCGATCCTCTAAGGGGGCTCGCACTCGGGTGTAGTATAGAGACAGCCAGACCGCTCCGACCAATCACTGATGAATATGGGGGTTAGACGGTTAGAACTAGGGCCCCTAGCTCGTGCCCGTGCACTTTACCACTCGTGATGATGTGGACCATTACACCTTTAGACAATTGAGCGAACATGCGCACAATTTTCGATAAAAACACTCATTATACTTCTATACTAATGTTGCAATTAGCCAAACCAGGCACAATTATCAAGTAATTATCAAAAGAAAGGAGTGATCCTAAATCGAATGCGTGGCCATCTCAACACGACAGCAAAAGAAACCCAAGGCGATACAAGACAGACCGACCGACGTATTCTATAGCACTGTAGTAGTATACAACACGGTTTCTTGCATAGCGTTGCAGTATACCATATCATAGCAATTCTATATATAGATTATTACTTCATCGTGTTATGCTGCCTTGTTATAATCAGCAGATTAGATTCAGAATCACTAATGCGAATGCAGAAAGGCGAAAAGAAGAGCTATCCCCGGTGCAGCATTCCGGGCGCAAGAGAGAAAAGAAAGAAGGACCACACACAAAGACAAAGAGCCCAGACTATCTACCGTGGGAAAGTGTCTTTACCCACACAACACCATTAATTAATTATGGATAAAAGAGAGTGTGATGCGGGCACGACACCAATGCCCAATGCGGTTGCCAAGGAGAGGAGTACGAGTGCCAACTACCCTCGACTGTCGCACCAAACTATTAAAACTTCCCTCCCTATTTCAAATTATAGAGGATCAAGGGGACAAATACTAAATACGCGAGAGAGAATTCGAACAAAAGGTTCGTACCTCCATCTTCTACAAACGTTGTTAAATCAAATTCACCCTTGGTTTAACATCTTTTGAGGTTGAGGTTAGAGGTTAATTTATGCTTCGCTATCAATAAACAATTGTGATGACACGGAAACTCAAACGCGGGAACACCAAAATGGAGAAAGCATGAATTCAAATTAATTGTTCAAGCTAATCTGCAAAGGATGCATGACAACGAACTGCAATGACAAGGATGGGAGATGGGATAGATATATACACCAATGGGGAGAAAAAACGACCGAAGTTCTTCACTGCTTATTTTGTTCTATGTCAGCAACAGCGCGTCATTCCTAAGCTTTTTGGTGGAGTAGAAGAATTAGAAAGAAAGATGGATGTCACATGTAAAGAATTCGCTTAGTAATAATAGTGTGTTTGGGTTATACGTATTGGTATGATTGTGCGATATATGAGGGGAATAACAGCCTAGGGCGATGTGAACGTATATGAAAGCGCAAAACTCCTATCATGATCTGTTCCAGGAGCAGTAGGGGATAATAAACAAGTATATTAATATTAATTAACACAAGCATAAGCAGAAACAAGTTTCAAAGAAAATAAGGCGACGTAAACACGTAAACTTCAATTCAACTGTTCACTAATCAGATTTCTACATTCTCTACCAACCCTCCGGTGGTTCATGCAGGATTTCGCGCAACACTTTACTTACATCTAATATCCGGAACAAAACAATAAGACACCTACCCTTCTTCAAACTTTTAACGATAAAGGAAATAAGGAAACCTCAGAAGAAACAGCTTGCCAACGACTCACTCCACATATCTGTTCTTGTTTCACACTTGCTACCGCCTCAATTGCAACACGTGTAGTCTGCCAAAGACACCAGATTTGTGTACAAAAAGGGTCTCTTTTTGCTTTTTGTGCGGAAAAGGATGGAAAAAGAACGCGTGTCCAACGCAATAAACGTGCAACGGGAAAACAAGGGAGTACGTGAGAAAGTGCGTCTTCAGGAGAAAGAGAGGCAGCGCCTCTTTCTTTGCACGCTATGCAAGATTAAAAACTGTCATCAATGAGTAACATTATGTTAGAAGTTAGAAGGGAAAGGGGATGTATGTAGGGTCGACTCGGTTGGTGGGTGGTGTGCTGTACTTACGACTCTCCCCCGGCGCATAGCCACAAATCGGACTGGTCGGCCAATTGCTCGAACACTCTCCTTGTACACCGCACTATTTCTCGAGGATGTCTGTGCTCTACAGTATTCTCTCCAACTCACGGTGTCCGCGGTCTCTCCTCCGTCACACTCCATCGAAAGCATTCCTGTTCTCTTACCAACAATACGCTATTTCACTGCATCGGTTCTCCGACATACACAGACTATTTCGACCGCACTCTGATATCAGCTTAGTATGCTAATTTCGCTCACTCGCGTTCTCTAACGCTACCCTCATCGTTCATAGCGTTATTTCGGTTCACTGGTGTATCCGCACAGCGCAGGTGTTCTCGCATTCTCTAGCCAAACTCTCCTGGAATTGCCCACTATATCACCTAACTGAGCACTCCGCCAACTGTACACTCTCTAGCCAGGCGTATGCAATCGAAAATTGGGCGAATTTGGGCGGTCGTCGCAGGGGCTTGCGTGGAATGGAGGGAGGAAGTGAGGAAGAGGAATGAGCACACCGAGGAGAGGAGATATATTATACGAGTTGTGCATCGACTGGTTGTTGCATGTGTAAGCAGGCCGTTTGTTGCACCTAGCTTGATAATCATAGCGGAGTTGCTCCCGGTTTACAGGGAAACTATGAGTGTAAACATTGAGAAGTGTAAATTTGCAGTGTGTAGTTAACTCATAGATTTGGAACAATAATAAGCTCTGTAAAAGGTCGATGTCATCGACGAAGAATATTCCAAAATTCCAAACAACCTGAGCATGGATAGGTTCGGAAATAACACATGGTTCAACTGCAGGAAGAAATATTAGGTCTTGTGCTGCCATCATGCGTCGTGGAATAGGGTAGAAGGAGGAAACCACATATTATAAGAAAGTTGGCAAGAAAAAAAACAGAAATTGTATGTATTAAGTGACGAATGGGAAGGGGCTTGTCGAGAGAGTGCCAGGTTACACTGAGTGAGGGGGGCATCAAATGACATATGTACAAACGCACGAAATTAACCATACCCGAAAAAGAAGTAATAACGAGGGTTTGGAAAATGAATCAGAATTATTTTGATGACCATTAAGGTCAAATTTAAGGTAGACTAATCCACTAGACGTAAACTAGGTTGGTTTAAAATAATCTTTAAAAAACCACATGTAGCGTGAGATACTAAAAGTAAGAATGGAAAAGTAAACTAATTAAAACGGCTCTGGAACTGGATTCAGATTCCAACAAGATTTATGACGAACCAGAGGCTTATATATTATGTTAAGTATGTTATGAAAATTGCGTAACCACGTAGTGAGGGCCGGTCGCCATACAAACCTTGTGCATTATTCAATGTGCATGCGCCGCCATTATTCGTATGCAAAATATATAGTCTCCAGAAAACCAAAGGACGAAGTTATTGTTATTACTGAGCTTATATGTAACTACAGATCTACTACAAGTTACCATCACAAGAGTGGACAAATTGAGATAAGATTCAGCAGTAAAGATTCTCTAACAGTAGAGGAAACATCAATGTACGTACGTACTTTGCAAAAGTTTCAAATAAAAAGCGTAGTGTAAATTAATGCTATGAAAATAATACATTTTTGCGGCACTATGCCCGCACCGCCCGCGAATTTCCCAACGCGCGCTCCGAATTATACTGTATCTAAAAACCACCCCATAATTTTCGCGCGCTTTCAGAGATTCTGTAAATCCGCTCCCTGTTCTTGCATGTACAATGTGCCGGATTGAACTCATTAGTGCAGTGGTGTGAAAACAAATGTTGACTAGATTTTGTGAACAAAACATATGTGACAAATGTCTTTGGTCAGCTGGGATCATCCGAGTTGTTTTCTTTTATTTTCGGGAGACCAATTTGTCAGCGGCTAATCACATTTTGTTGTTGATGAATTCATCTTTTTCTTTTTTGTTTCCAATGAACTTGTCAGTAGGTGGCTGGAGCAACTCGTAGACTGTGCACACAGTGTGCATGCAAATTAGTCTTATGTTCCGTATTAACAGTCAAACCCGGTCTTACTGTAGCGATACGAAACCCTTGAATACATGTTCCACACGGTAAATTTCGTCGGTTCATCATATTCTTGGCTACACAATGATTTTGCGTAATTCAGTTCATCTATACAAGACTCGAAAAGACTTAGATGCAGCAAACCAAGTAACGGATTTTTTCTATATATAACGAATACCGTGTGTTTCATCGGGTTGAAAACTCCAGTTAGTCATCTATTTCTTTAAAAAATTGGACAGCAAGATCAATGTTTAATGTTTTCTACCATTGGAAATCTCGTAATTCTCGTATCTGCGCCGTCACCATAAACCCTAATACAAGTTCTACAAGGATGCGGATCAGAGTACTATACGTCGTTAGTGTACTTATGATGTGCTTATGTCTCAGCATATGCTAAGGAGATAAGAGTACTGTACGTAGTTCGTGGATTTATGTCTCAGCAAATGCTAAGGTGTATGTATATTCGGACACCAGCTTTTTACATTCTACTCAATTTCGAAAGTTTAGACAACGAGTGTACTTGTTTCTGTTGAATGCAATTGTAACTGGCCAGAGCCAGAGCCAGTGACTCAATTTGAGTCGAACTCCTCTCTTGTCTTGCACCAAACAGGTCCCTGGGAAGGAAGTACGATAATTTTTAGGTGGAATTGCTATTTTACCATCAAAAACTATTCAACCTTTTAACATTTATAATTACACTTTTACATTGTCTTATATCTTTATGTTTCTTCTATACTTTTTTATTGTATGCGGCTAGCTAACTACGGATAACTCAGTGTCCGTAAAACATGTGTAAGTTCCCTCTTCGACTTTCGAGCTTCTTCTTTCGTAAGAATCACCAAAATCCTATATTTTTTTTTCAAAATACCAAGTTATAGCTACATCATTGCTTCATTGCGACGATGGAGATGGTCGCTTTGACATCAAACTTCAGAAATCCGCCAAACATACACATCTGACCACTTCTTCATTATATACTTTTTCTTCCATTCGTATTTACTGCCCGCGGGCTATTGGAACATCATTTGCTGAGTTATTTTACTTGGTATACTTCTAATTCTATAAGGTGTATCGTATGCGTGTAGTCCCAAATGTGGGCCCCCTATACTAAATACTTCTCGCAGTTCCTTTATTAGTTCCCCCAAAAAGTAGTGGAGAGAAAGGACCCGTCTTTTCATTTACTTACATGCAAAATGTATATATTCTCATTGAACAAGTTTTAATTTTACACTGCTTATGACTAGCTTACTACTTTGTAATGTACACTTGTATGCACAACATATTGCCCTTTGGTTTTTCGGCCTAATACGTTTCGATTTATCTACGCTTGAATAATTCCATTAAGTGGTAGTAGGAGTATTACGATAAATATATGTATATACATTATATAAAAACTTCATCATCGCTAATGTTTCTTGTTTTTGAACATCTTGAAGAAGATCGAAAACTAGGGAAAGTAAGTGTAAGTCATTTCTTTATGAGTACGTATGTCACTACGTATGATTTTGCCTACTAGGGTAATAATTATTCACGGCGATGAGCTTTTTTATTATGCGAATATGTTGTAACTGTTTTTTTTCTAACATTGAAAAGTATCGTTTCATGTGTTTGTGACGCTGGAGTGCTTTATGCGCCTGACAGAGTCCTCTACCCTTGGCCTTAGCCCTTAGGACCAAATTGTTATGTTTTTGACCACTGAACCCCCTCCTCCAGAAGCTTGTACGTAATTGGGTGTTGTTTCATATTTCTATCATGTTTACAGCTTACGCACGTCACCGAACTTAAAAAAGTAATGAAGAATATTTTCGGGTTGGTGGTTTAAAATAACCATCTTATAACTACGTTAGTAACCCCTTTTTTAAATTTTTGCTGAAATTAAACACTAAACAACGTCACGTATGTAATAGTAGACCATAGACTGGCTTTCCATTTAAGAAAATGGGCTTTTTTAAGGATTTTTCTTCTTGTTTTCAAATTCAAGGTGTTGTTTCTGGTGGCACAGGTGTTGTATTTCTGAAATTGGAATCGAATTGTGTGACATAACTTCACATAACACTTACTTTTATACGTACTTTGTCAAATAATGTGATGCCTCAAAATTAAAGCGAAATAACAGCCGTTTTTTGGAACTTTTGGCAAATAACTACATTCCTAAACATTAAATGCTAATTTGCGTTATTAGAATAACAAATGACCCCACCAGTGCGGCCTCACTTAGCTGACTTAGCATACCCCACTTAGCATAAATAATGTAGTTATTTGATATGCATTTCAAAAACCGGCCGTGGGGGTTCGCTTTAACCGTAAATAATAAAATAGCAACAATCTGGCCGAGTTTACTACTTGCTTTTTTGGTTGACTAATTATGCCTGACATTTTGTAAAAAAAGAATGTTGGCATCCTCCTCTATTCCTCGCAGGTATCCATTTCGTTGTTGTTTTTCTCCAACCTTTCTCACCTTATTTCATCACTTCTTTATCGGATCTCATTTCCAAATACAAATTGAATTTAGCACTGCTTCTGTGCTTCTCTTCAGCACGTTGTTGGATAAAAAAGGGATAAAAGGATGAAAAAAGCTCCGTCTTTGGCAATAAACAATCAAAAACATTGAGAGTCGAAGAGATAAAGAGAGAGATCCAGAGAGAGAGAGAGAGAGAGAGAGATCCAGAGAGAGAGAGAGAGAGAGAAGTAGAAGCTATCTATAGATATATTGTATGTCTAAACATGGTTTGAACGTAGCTGGTCGACGAGAGGTTTCAGAAGACGAAATAGGAAAGTACACTAGGAAAATAAGAGATTCAGGCGAATAATGTGTTAGAACTATCCACTCGAGTCTTTCACAAGGATGAACTTCCGATCGTATTAGATTGGCTTCCGACGACTACTGTACTTGTTGAATGGAGCAATTGTTAGTTAACTGTCCTATGAATACCCATTCTAAGTGCGCTAGATAAGGGCAGATCAGCAGGTGCTAGATGTTGACCTGGATGGAATGTGTATATAAGGCAACGAAGACATTCAGGCATGCTGCGTTACCGTAAAACCTTCCTTCGAAACCTCTTCTAAAGTCGATTCGTTATTCGATGTTATCTTTTTCTTTCGTTAAACCTTGTCCACAAAACTTCAGGTTTTCTACGTACATTTTCATTGCATATTATTATTAGCATAACTAAGACGCGGTGATAATAACCACATAGTTTCTTTACGGATTCTCGTTCAGCGATGCTGACTTCCGTACCTGACGAGCCACTGTTATGAATCAGTCTTATGAACTCAGTGTGACATCGTTCGCGCATCGTCATCGCTAGTAAAGTACCACAACTTTTTTTTTACCTCCTTTGAAAATAATATATAACATATGTTTTTCTATTTTCTGTTCAGCGGCAACGCTCACTTGGGACTTGTGGGAACATACATAAACCCTTCAAGTCTATGAGGAAGCATCTCTCTTGAGGGTTTATGCAGTTGTTTTCATATCTCTTATATTTCTCTCTCTTCTCTCTCTCTGGTCTGAATATTTTATGAGGACGCGCAATTCGTGACCTTAGGTTCTAAACAACAATAGCTTTCTTCTAACTTCTTTGTATTTCGTTGGAAAAGAAAGAAACTTCTTGGGCTGGTTTCCTTAGATTAGGATAGCTGGATAGCCACCAGAAACCTATCAACTATGCACCAATTTTTTTCCATTTAATTCTCATATCTATTGTCATTGGCTTGGTCGTTCACGTTTAAATCGAGGAAAGAATGCAATATCAAGTGATGTAAAATTGGCCTGGCTGGACTTCAGTAGTCCTTTGGTCCTTTCGCAGTTTACTTACTGTAGCCCCCTCATTTGGGAAGTTGATATTATCAGTGCATCAGTCCTTGTATGTGTATCTGAATCGTTTTACCTAAACTCTCATTTTGGATTTTTTTCTTTCTCCATTGATTTCAGCTTTCTTCTGCTTCCTTTCTCTAATTTCTCATCGAGTTTCTGTTTTGTTTGACTTGTTTCCATAATCAAGTTTCCGAAAGTGGAAACTCAATCAAATCATTTCCTTTGCTATCAAAACATGCTCCTCAGACTTGAAGAAAATTTATTCTGTTTTTTTTTTCGCCTCACCGCATTTGCAATCCGATTTTCGCCGTCGCCCCGAGTGTTTTTTTATAAGGAAATTGATAATCTCTTATGCTTGCTAGAAGGAAACATCGCGATGCGTGAATAAGTAAATTGTTTATCTTACATGTTTCCTTGTCACTTGTGAACACCGTCTAATTTCATCCTAATTGCTAGAATTAGCATATCTACCCCTCACATCGCTTCTTTGGCGAAGGTCAAATCTCTTTTTGTAAGTTGAATTTGTTTCCCAGTCATACACACTCTTCTAATCCATTTTGTCCATGTTATACATTTATGAAAAAGCGTTTATCGTTTCAAATCACGCGTTACATCTGTACAAACAAGCGGGGTCATAATTAAAATGTTCTCGTCAGTGTACATCGCCGCGTGGAATTTTAAAAACAGAAACTTGGTTGGATAATATATATTTCCGGTTTTCTTCGATGTAAGTTCGTCCATTTATATTCGATTGCTGTCTGATTGTTCAGTTTTGCATGTGATGTTCTTCCTTGCTCAATTGGTTCATACAACACACCACTCCTTTGTTAAACATACAGCTGAATTCGTCGACTTTCCAGGAACTAGACATGTCCAAAACGGATCATTTCTACAGTTTCTATGTCATTACCTGACAATACTTTATTATTATTTAATTACTGAATTTTTCTTTCATGCTAAAACGAAAAACTTCAAATTGAGTTATTATGCCATTTTTTGTTATGACATGTATCGTAGATCAAGTTGTTTCATTATTTTACTTTTCTGCATGCTTGGTTTTAGTTCTTGATTAATTTAGACCCTGGCAACATCTTAATAAGAAGACCAAAGTAAATATTTGTCTTCTTCAGGCGTAAAGGAAGGGTTTGAAATGTATTGGTTGCAAAATGTGGTTTCCTCGATCTCGGTTTTTAGTCTTTTGGGTAGTTATCAATAATATAAACTGCCAGTGATTTTTTTGTCAAATCAAGTATTTGTCAAGAAGGCAATGAAGATTTGTGATCGTTGAATATCTCATTATTTACGTAGTACGTACTCAGGTCACGCTTCGCTGGCGTGCAGTCATTTATGAAGCACGCGTGCGGCATCCAATCCGCTGGCATGCAGTCCGACGGACTGCATGCGTGACCAGGACCGTCCCGGTCACGCGTGCGGCAGCTGTTTATGCACAGTGCCGTAAACGTGCAGAAACTGAATATTTTGCGCAGGAACCTCCTTCCTCCCTACACATAAAAAGAACAATAAATAAAGCATTACAAAAATAAAACAATGCAAACCACATCAATAAAACCATAATTCATCAATATATTTATTCGGGAACACTTATAAAGTCAATATAGGAGCAAACAAACAGTGTTAACTGTGAAGCAATCTACTCATCACTTCGGAAGAGAGCTACTCCTAGGCCCAGAACACAAAACAATAAGGCACATATTGCTAAGCTAGTAAAGCAAAGAAGGACAAAAAACACGTGATTTGAAATAAATTAGGCTAGGCATAGGCATTTAGTCATATTACGACGATTTCCTTTCTGCTGGTTGTGAATTACTTGTAATATTGTCCGAAAATCATCGCGGTCGCCGCACAGCTGAAAAATAACATGTACAGTTCAATTCAATCCTGGAACATAAAAATTCATGCGAATTAATTTTAATTCACTATAGGATACAGGTGATTGTGAAAGCACAATACCACATATGCAGAAGAAAGTTTTTGTTTCGAAAATAAAATATAGTAATGATCATGCTACTCCCAAGATTAGTTTCACAATATGGCTAATGATATTATGATATACTATATACTGTGCAACGTATATACGTATACAATGTTGGAAGCATTGTGCATGTTTTTAACAGACCAAAGAATAAAACATATATTCTTACCCATATATCCCTCGATAATTCATAGTGATTCACTGGATAAAGGTCGAGCGGCCCAGCTTCGAACCAAGCTTATGTTGGTTTATGTGCATGTGCAGAACATCTTTCGTTTTGTTTCCGTTGAAGAGTGGATGAACACGGTCGACCTACAATAAGCGAACTGAATATAAATTTATCAAGCAAAACTCAATATTACAGAGCGAGATCTACATCAAATTAGACAGCACAACTCAGTATCTCTGCTGTACATAGATAATCAGTCTTATTTTTATCAAGGTTATACATCTGTACATATCTTCAGCGATTTAACAATGTGTGATAACCGAAACCTTTTCGCATCAATTAAGGCGCTATTGAACACAACTAAAATTAAAGAAAATAAATAAAAATAAGTACCTGGTTTGAACGAGGAAAGTAGGGGCATCGGAGTTCGGAGTGGATCTAGTCGAAGTTCTGAAAAGAAAGACAAAAAATGATTTTTGTCCAGAAAGGCACGTTACTTCGGCGCTTGATTGTTAACTAACGTGAACAGAAATGAGCAGGCTGTCATACGACATCCATATGACAATTATCAATAAGATCGGTGACATTCGACCAAATTTTGCATAAGCACAACAAGAAAACAACTTACGCATAACGAACATCCACTAATTCTCATAAATGGGTCAGGCGGTTACGTTCCGACTGCTCCGAGGCGTTTCACAGCCTAAAAAAACCGGCCAGTGTAGTTCAAATTAAAGAGTCGACGTTCATAATTGAAATGTATTTGAAAGTGTGTATACCTCAATGCCTGAAATCCATGGGCAATCCATGGGCAATATGCACCATTTATCAGCTACGTAAACTGTAAATAAAACACACTTACTGCTTAACATTCATCTTCCACGTCCATTTTCCGTTGTTGTGACCATTGCTGCTCGCTGGCACCTTATATTCGTCGTACCTGCTTCAAAAAACATTAGTACAACAATAAATAAGCAAATTAAACCAGCAAACGGAAAGAAATGTAAGAAAACAGCAATTCGTAGAAAAAAACGTAAAAAAATGAAAGCGTGCATTTTCCCAGAAGTGCAAGATGCACGGTTAGTGCGAAAATGCGGCACGCGTGACCAGACCGTCCGCTACCAAAAAAAGCACGCGTGTCGCATGGAGGACTGCACGCGTGCTTTTTGACTTAAATGACCGCACGCCAGCGAAAGGTCAGCCATGTAGTTCTATAAATAAACTCCATTAGAGCGTAATGTTCTTTGTTCCATATCACTGCTATAAGCTATAAGAAGATGAGCACTTCCACATACATATATATCTAATTGTCAGCATTGCACATTTACATAACACCGTATTGGCAGTAATTCTACTGAAATGTAACCCTGTCCAATAAACCACGATTATTATAATTTGTCGTCCCTTTTCATATTTTGTCAGAGTTCGTCATAAGACATGTTATTGTCTTCCTCGTTGACGAATCGTGTTTTCCTTGTTTTTATGAGTTCAAATTTAATTATCCCACTCCATTTTCAGTTCTAACGCCACAAATGTGATGGAAGCCTCTTCGCTCTGTGTTTCCGATGCGCAGCAACGGCTCTCGCGGTCCGACCTCGAACACTTCCTGTATACTGTATTGTTCCCACCATTGTGCAGTCTGGGACTCATTGGAAATGCCCTGAATTTGATTGTTCTTTGCAGTCATGATATCATGTCCAGGTGGGTGGGTTCTAGTTATTTAACACTAGTTTGAGTAGTTGATAACTTCCAGTATGCACGTTTCAAGGTCAGGGTATAGCCAGATGCTGCTGCAGTACGAGGAGTAATATGTAGTAATGTATGGTCTTTTTATGTGAGCCTATAACAACTAATTTGGTTTTAGAGACACCATACGACATACAGTACATGCTAACATTCTATACCTATACCGTATTCCCATTGATTCCAGGGCAAATGTTCTTCTTGCCTGTCTCGCCGTCTGTGATGTCTGCTTCCTTACACTGATGGTTCCACACTCTCTCGCCAATTTCCAGTTCTTTGCACTCTCCTTCTCTTTTCGCTCTCTCTACCTACCCTCCAAACTACACCTGATTGCCTTTGCTAATTGGACATCAGCTGTTGCGATATGGTATGCAATTTTCAGAAGCGGTTATTGATACACATGAAAACGGAATAATTGCCGAAGCCACAGAAAAACCGTCAGTGGCCGGTCACCGTTTTCACCGTAAAAAAACAATTGGTTACTGGTCATTCTCTATTTGATGACCATGTGGTGACCAGTTAACGACGGTTTTCGAGAAAACTTGGTCACGACAACGTCACCAAGTTTTCAGCAAATGGGTTGGCCCACGAAAAAACCAGAGAACGGTCACCAAATGATTCCTCCGTTTCCCAATTAGTTCAACTAATGACTATGTTTAGACGTCAATTCGAGGAAATACCAGCATAGTAGTAGACTAGAGGCCAAGTAGCATGTCCAAGTAGCAGAGCCCAGAAGATCTCCCAACAACTGACTTTTTGTAACAGTAATATCCGCTCATTGTTTAGGTTGGTGGTGGTGGTGTGTTTCGAGAGGGTTCTCGGTGTCCGCTCTCCACTACATCGTCTTGGAGACCCCAGCAGGATGAGAATGCTCATTGGTAAGGAAGCAATTGTGAAGCTTTCATCGGTGCGCTTTAATGGTGCGCTCCGGAGAATTATATGATGCGCGTCGAAAAATCACATACACATGCACTTAAATCTACGCACTTATTCCAACTTAATACCTTCTCCGCGTGCCGCGATGGATTTTGTCGTGCGCGGCGGAGAAACCTCCTTTTGTCTACATCTGTTGCCAGACTCTCGCCGCGCACTATCGGTGTCTTAACAGTGTTTTTCTCCTGAAGTTTGAGGAGAGTATATATTCTATTGTCATTATTCTTACAGGCATGTTATGCCTTTTGTTCGGAGGTGGAGCTCTAACATTCTACAATCATGTGTCACATTACTGCGTGGTGAAGACCATCTGCAACGGAACACAAATACTCAGCATTTGTATGGATGTGAATATGGACACGTAAGTTTTAAGATATATGTCGTGCAATGTCAGTTTATGTGCTTCTTGTATTACTTCTGCTCAAGTTGAGATTCGTAGGCCTTGTCAGAAAAATGTCAGTAAATTTTTTAGGATAAGCGCGTCGAAATTAGCAATAAGGAATTGTCCGCAAAATTCCCAATTAACAATATTCTCTCAAAACAACCTCCAAATTATCCGAGTGTCAATGTGTGACACATATTCATTACAGTCGGAATGCATATTTCAGTTGGCCAGGTAACCGACCCAACCTCTCCCCTCCCGCACTCCGTACCTATGTCCAATGGACTCGGATGGCCAATGCTGTTTTAGTAGTCATCATTCCACTGATTCTGCTTGTCCTTCTCAACTCCATGCTAATGTATTATGTAAAGGTTAGTTAGCAGCATACACAAGGGCCGGAACAGTAAAGGGCCGGAACAGTACAAGCTATATATGTCCTACGACATTGCATTTGTATTCACGTATTGCACTTCTGAATTGAAGTTTCGTCAATGAGATATTTTACTCACCAGATACGTTGATACAGTATTTTACTTATATTATAGAAGCGAATGTACTTTGCCTACGAATCTTTGGGAAAAATAACGAAAATAGCCCGAAGGAAGGATTCTCCCGCTCTACCGTACATCAATACACTATTTAGGAGACATTCTGATCAGGTTCGTGGTTAAACAAGGTTAAATGTTAAAGCTGGGGTTCTCCTTCATTAATTATAAACTTGTTGTCTTGTGTAAGAAGTACTCGATTTGCCTCTGCTCATTTACATAATTAACCGGACAAATCGGCCAAAAGACGCCGCCCTGGATTGGGGCTCCTGGACTTCTGAACTTCTGCAATGAACCGAAACCGGAAATGAACTTCTGAACAGAACGGGAACCTGGATTCTACTTTCTTGTTAATGTGTGATGATTGTATATCTGAATAAGTGGTATTCACATATTTCATTGTAGATCGTTCAACAGAAAACCGAGCACAGAGTGGCTGTTACAGTGTGTTGTGTTGTCACTTCTTTCACAATAACACAGGTTAGTTTTCCTGTGATATACGTGAACTCACGTGAATTGGTTCGTTTCAATAGAGCAAAAACATTAATATCGAAGGGATTAGACCCCCTCACAATTAGAAACTATTACGAAGCGTTATTGTCCACTTTGCACAACAACTACGTTCTCAGGCGCGCAGCGCGCAAATGCGTAACCGCGTCCGCGGAAAAGAGATGGCTTTTTAACATGGGAAAGTCGGCGACACAGAAAAGAGGTTTCTCTGGGTCTCGAATTTTTCAATGCAGATTTGCAATCTTTTTTCCGCGGACGCGGTTACGCATTTGCGCGCTGCGTGCCTGAGGACCAGAGTATACCGCCAGCGACTACATTTTAATGATCCCTTACAATTAGTGAAAAAGTATGTTTCAGACACCGTCTGCTGTTGTTTTGTGCATAAATTCCTTGTTTCCTGGGCTGCAATTTCGAACGACAGACGCTTGGTAAGGTTCAATGTGCAAAAACACAACTTCGCTCTTTCTACAACTACTATTTTTGGATTCATCTACATTTAAAGCGAAATAACGGCCGGTTTTTGAAACAGATCAAGTACACCAACATTCTGTTGCAGCTTATGATAATGAACATAAATGAGAATAAAAAAATCGAGCTAAATTCGAGGAAATTAGCATAAATACGTAATAATTCAGTTGCGTTACAAAAACCGGCCGGTATTTCGCTTTAATACTTCCATGGATTTCAAATAACATACACAATTATAGGTACGAGATCAGTACGATAACCAGTTTCCTGGTTGTTGTGGGGAAATGTCTCAATTTCGTGGTTTTCTGCTTGTCCTCTGCAAGTTTCCGAAATCGTCTCTTCGTAATGATCAAATCGAAGTGCCAAAGCAGAGAGGAGAGAAGGTACGGTAGATGTAGCGGTATTTGGAAGAATTCGGAAAACAACGTGTTTTTGAAGCGTATGTTGGTCGCCGTATTCCTACTACTGTACATGTGCAAATAACTGCGCGATACTGAGTGATTTAGTCTGATCATACTCGTTTGCATGTGATGCATGGGAATGCAGTTTTCTACATACGTTTCAAAAACCCGCCGTTATACCGCTTTTAGTACGCAAGTAGACCTCCTTTAGCAGTTATAGTCATCCTATTTATTTTCCGCGGCTGCCAGGCTTTGAGGCTCTCCTAGACAGGTGAGTTCTAGATAGGGGGACTCCGATACCTCTCAGCCTCCGGAACGAGCATTCATGTTTTAGCGAAGGACTGAGACGCGACTCTGCGCGCTCTGACCTCTCGAAGTCATCAAAGAACGGCAAAATACGTGATTGTCGAGCCAGAGCTCTGTCGGCAGACAACCAGAGGATGCTCTATAAAATGAACAAGTGGAGTAGTACCGTATCAGAATACAGTACTTCAACTGATACCCTTGGCACCCGAAAGCCACAACAATAGAAGAATTAATGGTCAGCGTGGAATGAAATTGAACTGTTGCTAATAACTAAACCTCCTAATTATGATACGTCGATCAAGTACTAATTATCAATTGCTTTTGCTAATGATCAATTATCTGATAGTTGCTTTGTCTTTCCAGGCTTTCTCCTGTATCGCTTAACAATACGGCCAAAGTAGGTTTATATAACGTAGATATGAATGCGCAAAATATCGCTTATATTCATATGTGCGTTCTTAGAGGGCTAGATGTTGGCTTCTCCTACTGTAAACTGTGGCGTGTAGTTTGTAGTTAGTCCTGTTCAATAACTTCTATCAGCTGGCTTGCTAGTGAATTCACCGGCTAGTTACACAATGCTAACTAGCACACGACACCCGTTAAACCACAAAGTTGTCTACTGCCATAATTATCAGGACTCACCTAACTAGGAGTTGCCTCCTGGAAAACCTGGAAAAACTTCCAGAATTCTGAAGTGAATACTGGAAACTCTTTTGCGCTGAAAAAACTACAGTAGACCACAACTCATTGCTATATAAATATCTACCGTGCACAAAAACTAAAAACTAAACATTTTTGTGTACACGTACACTCGTACCCCATTCCTCACTTCGACAGAATATACCAATGTGTGTCGCTGATTCGCATGATCAATTCTTTCTGGCATCTCCCAACGGGAGACTGGGATCACACTCCCAGTAGTCCCAGTGATCATGCATACCGCCACCGCTTCTCTGCTTTGTACATGTTTCAGTAACAATAACACAACACTCCCCTAAAGTTGTATTCTTCTTGCAGCAGAGTTTGTTCTTCAATAATTGACAAATCAATAACTAACCGTTATCTCTTGCAGGTCTCATTCTGTGATCACTTCCTACACAAGTTGTAGTTCGCGGAAATTGTCTCCGAAGAAGAGCTTTCAGAGTCTTTGAGATTGAGGAGGACGACCTTTGCCACTGGAAGTATGACTGCGTGACCCTCCCTTGAAACTAACTCTCCCCCTTATAAGAAACATAACCCCTTCCCTTGAAAATATGTTACCTTTTAATGAACGGTTAGAGATAGGAAAGTATGCACCCTCCCTTTAAAACAATTTACTGTCTTACTCGACAAAAATATGGTCCCACTTTAGACGTTGCTTTCATTATTATTATTAATAGTCAGTTTCAAACATTGTATGTGTCGTTAAAGATAATCCAGAAGATCATTCCATTTATGTACTCGAACAGGGAATTTCTTACCGAAATTTCACGAAATCAAAACCGTTGTTATACATTCCATTTCATTAAAACACTATTACAATTAGCTTGCAATTAGTGAAATCATCTAATGTATTTGGATCAAATTTATAGAAACAACCTTATTGTTAGAATATGGATTTCAATTTTCCTCGAAGTCTCTGTATACAGTCTATGTTTGAAGTCCAACGAAATAATTGCCAAAACCACGGAAAAATCGTCGTTGGCCCGTCACCAAATGGTTTTAGCCAAAAAAAAACATATGGAGACTGACTGGTTTGTGACAGGTTCGTGACCATTTAGTGACCTGTTGACGACGATTTTTGATGAAACTTGGTCACCACACGGTCACAAAGCGGTCACCAATTGGGCTGGCCCACGAAAAAAAACAATTAACCGTCACCAAATGGTGGGTTCACCCATTTCCTATGTAATAGAGTTTGTTCACCCGTGTTGGGTTCACCCAAGTTTTATGTGCGAGGTATAGCCATCGCTCTAATTAACCTTCTTTGTGTAATATAATGTGAAACATTTCCACTAATGCAATGAAAAATACGTGTAGTCAGAGGCCGTATTCACCACTAAAGGGTAAACATTTCTCTAGAGACAAAACTTTTGGAACGCATTTTTCGGGAAGGAGAGTGAGTGTTGAATGCAAATTTTGTACATAATCTCGCTTTCTAGGTAAATTTTCTCCGAGAGACAGTTTTCTCCAGGGGTAAACGGAGTGGTGAATACGGCCTCAGGGGTAATATTTCCCCAGTTCCAATTTTCGGTGATTATATGCATATACTATACTTTACTTTGTCTATGTACTTTGCAACCCGGTGTCTACGAATTGTATAGATATACCCGTATCATAGTAGCATTATGCTATTCCATATAACCTTGACACTTGACACTGTATTCACTAAATCTTGTGTTCTATATAAATATTAATAAAAACAACATAATTCTCTTTTACTGTCTTAAATTTGTGAAATACTGCACTTGTCGGCGAATAAAAAAGAAACAAGTACATATTTAGCTGCAATTTACGTTGTGGAGAAACATATTTCAATAAAACAAACTATGGTCGTTGGATATCTAAAACTTGATATTATGCATTCAACTGTAGCTGAGATATACATGTAGTTAAAAGCTTGTGACTACATATAAGAGATAGCTAACTTACGAAAAATGGAAAGTATATCATACACTGAAGTTATAAGCAGAAGGAATTGATATAAAATCTGAAAGCAAATGTTAAAACGGTAAAAATTCACTGAGGATCGGGGACGTGGCAAGCTTGTTAGGATTCAGTTATCAATATGTTTTTAAAGCGAAATGCCGGCCGGTTTTTGAAACACTCGAGTACAGCAGCACTCTTATGCAGCATATGCAAATGAACCTAAATTAGAATAAAAATTCGAGCAAATTAGAAAAAATACGTAAAGAATTCAGTTGTCCGCGATGCGTTTCAAAAAGCGACCGGTATTTCGCTTTAATCTAAAAGTAAAATTGACAATTATCATCTAATCTAAGGTATATTAAATTGACCGATTGATAATAATTAATCATGTGACATATGACAAAATTGGCATTTCCAAAGACTCTGAAGGTACAGAAATTCTCCTTAGAAATGTCATCGGCGAGCACTGCACCAAATTGTGAGTAACTCGGCCCATAAACACATTATTCACAATCAGCCAACCTAGCTAATAAATTTTACAAAAATCACTAAATAAAGCCATTAGAGCTCTGAGTACTGTAATAGGGGTTGTCTTTTATGAAAGACTTGTCAACCTTCGGTGGAAATAAACAAAAGAAGAACAAAGAAAAATGAAAATTCTAAAACACCAGGATAGGCTCTTAATGCATTTAGATTGAAATATAAAGATGTAAGGTTAAAACGAACTGCAAATGCAGCTCAAAAAGCAGGCTACGTGCGGAGAGTTTAGGCTGTCTAGGGCATATACTTACAACCAGTTACGTTGCAAAACGTTGTGTTTCATCGAAAAAAAGATCTCATATTCCCTAGTAGTAGTCCGATACTAGTATCAGTAGCAAGTATTTTCTTTAGAGAACGTAAGTTATTAACTATTAAAACTTGTTATTCTATACAATAAGATATGGAGGCAGATCGGGGTAGTTCTCAGAACAAGAACAGTTATCCGTCCTCTTTATCCTGTACCAGATTCCATTGCAACTTCTCTGTTTGCTGTTCAATCCTATCAACTTCCAGAAACCAGTTTGACCGTCTTCCAAATCAGAAGCACATCTGAACGAATAAAGTTAAAGCGAAATCCCGGCCGGTTTTCGAAACACATCGAGTACACCAGCATTCTTATGCATCTTATGCAAATATACATGAATTATAATAAAAAATCGAGCTAAATTCGAGTAACTTAGCATAAATTCTCAGGAATTCAGTGATCCACTATGCGTTTCAAAAGCCGGCGGCTAAATCGCTTTAAAGCCGGTATAGAAGCAGGCCGATGTATTCCGATGTAGTATTTACAAATAACTGCGCGACTACTGCACGATTATGAGACTGGTTATATATATATGTATACAGCATATGGAAACGCAGTTGCCCAAAATATGTTTCAAAACCTGGCAGTTATGATCTTGCCCAGGTGTGATCCGCAGATGGCATCTACCCTCGTCCAAATAATTATTTCAAAGAGTGAACGCAAGAAGTTGGCTTGGCAGCCATGCTCTCTTACCTCTGAGTCTTCCTGTGCAGTGTCGCCTCTGGCTGGCATTCCGCACAAATTGTGCTGTTTTTGAAGAGGTGGCTGGTGACATCTTTGTCGATGCAGTTTCGATTCACCCAACCGAGTCGGTACTCGACGCAGTAGCTAAAACAATGGGAATTCATATGCACCTCCTGTATGACGAACGATGGGAGTATGCTCCCAGCCTCCCAGTACTAGGAAGTGAGAGAAAGAAAGGGTTCACGGAAATGAGCGAAACATATCGCGAAAGCTCTCAGTGTTCGTGCGTACAGTCACTGAAGTTAATTAGTCTGGGCGAATTCCTGAGTTTCCAGAAAGGCGGACTAGGAATCAATGTGAATTTCAGTTACATTCTAAAAACTTAAATTAAATTTTCATGGGAAAACATAGCATACACATTCATGTAGCTTCTTTTTTAGCCTTTGCCGAATAAACTCCACCGCACGCGGCACAAGTCGGAAACGAGCAAGCGAAACTGCGAAACTATTAATTCCAAGTGAAAAGCCTTACTGTGGTGCGTTCTTTAGTTTCTTTGCATTCTCGGGCAAGTCCCAATACACGTTGTTCCGCTTCTTTTTACTCCTCGTCTTGTTGAATTTGTAGTCAATAAGCAGGGCGACCGTTGTGATATCTGTAGTAAAAGAGTTTTCTACTTTCGAACTAGGAGAATTCTCCCCTTTTGACGATGCAAAGCCGTATTATAGTCTGCTTTGAAATTGGCGGGTACTTCATTCCGGTGTAGTGTATACAAAGTACCGCGCGTACTGCGCGATTTTATATCAATTTGCATACAACATATGGGAATGCAGTTGTCCAAAATACGTTTCAAAAACCGGTTGTTATATCGTTTTAAAATGAAAAATCTTAAACTAATTGTAAGAAGAAAAAGTCATCGAAGGGTATTAGCGTTTGGACGGCGCACCGTACTTTTGTATGGCTGCTTTTTTCTGACATTATGGATTTACATGTAAGTTTCTTCGAGTTCTTCTTCACTATGAACAACTGACCATCTGGTGCAGACGGGCATTGCACCCAACAAGTCTTCATCTCTTTCAGAGGCGGACACTCTGCTCCACCCCGGACGGCCTCCGCACGGACACGTCGGAGACGTTGTTGGACTCCGATACCACAGGCGCCCTATTCAGGTTCGTTCATTTGTATTAATACAAACTATCTCACTCTGTGAAAATTCGAGAGTTACTATCAAACGTGGGCATATATTTTTTTACTTTCTGTAGAACAGTGTATTGTTTGGTCCACTACAAATCCGCAAACTGAAGTGCAAGCTACCGAAAAAAGGTAAAAATAATCGAAAACCAACCTGGTCGGGCACACAGGGTTCCCAATGCGCCCAGTGATCAACCAGACAGTCTTGAGCTGGAAGCAACATTGTTCGATTTGTGCAACTTCAATCTGTCTCGGACACTCGGACAGACACTCGGACTTCAATATGTCCGAGATTCGACCATTTTTTATGTCTCAATCTTCATAATGTATCATACTTTCTGCCAGGAAAGAATATTACGCATTCATTTCACATCGAGTAATTGGGTAGCATCTCCGTTAATGAATCCCGAGGATTTTCCGATAAGCTTTGCGTTTCCGAGGATTTTCCGCGGATTCTCCGAGTATTCTCCGAGAAGATTCTCGGAAAAAGCTCGGAAACTTTGAGGTTCTCGGGCCGAGCTCGGA
Organism: Pelodera strongyloides; assembly: GCA_036852015.1. Lineage (NCBI taxonomy): Eukaryota > Metazoa > Nematoda > Chromadorea > Rhabditida > Rhabditidae > Pelodera > Pelodera strongyloides. Next base: position 207,457 of record JAANDG010000174.1, on the reverse strand, counting down.
AAATAGGCGGGCCGAGCTCGGGAGCCGTCTGTTTGTCCGTTTCCGAGCATTTCCCGCGGATTTTCCGAGAATTTCCCGACAAACTTTCGTTTTCCGAGCTTTTTCCGACTAAAAACCGAGTAGAAAACTAGTAATAACCTAGCTGGTTTTTCCGCGTGAAATGTTCGGAAACAAGGATCATAGCAGCTGGAAACCTCTGGTAACTGATTTACTCATTTGACTGATTAATAAAGGACCCAATATCCGGGGGAAATACACCCGCACATATGGCAAACTACCAGATCAAAAAACGAAAGACTTACGTGGACAAACATAAGTGTAGTCAGAACAGCAGTCTCCAAGTTTGACACACTCTTCATCACAGTAGCACTCGATCTCTGGCGCCTGAAAGTGGAAAAGAATAGAGAAGGTTAGTTTCTTTTAGAATTATTCTTTGTTCCCTGGGGTTGACTATTATAGAACAACATTATGGTAAAGATGTATAACTAAGCAAACTCAAGGCAAATACATAGTTGTTCATTTAGTTTAGTAGGTAAATATGCACACAAAAAACTTAAATGATTACTTAATTTTGGCCCGAAATTTTATCGGTTTCTATTGGATGCCGTGGGTTCTTATTTTAATTGAGTTAGATTACAGTAACCTGAGAAAGCAGACATGCAAGACCTACCTCAAGGTACATAATTTGTTGTGAATCGAGTGGTACTGTAGCTACCGTCACAGGAAGATGTCTTTGAAGAACAGAGTACCTAAATAGAAAAATATATATTAACTATACTATCAATCTACCACTCTTGAACATAGCAAATGTTAGGTTTGCATTATCTCAAGTATGCATATACATAGTAGATTAAAAAATAGATTCACTGGACATGTAGTACAAGTAATGAACGAAAAACATATTGAAAATACGTAGAGTTAATATACAACAAATATTGACGCAAACTGAAAAATGACATTCGATTGACAGAAAAATTAATAAACATATAATGTTATTATTGAATACTTTGTGAGATAGCCTTGACGAGGCGGTTGCTTTTAACTTACGCCGTTGGTTGGGTCCCTTGGTCTCTTCTGCATAATTAAGTATGTACCATAAGAGTATTACTGTATAACATATGGTAACTTTATATGACTCTCAAAGATGGTTTTAATGACTTTTTATTTTGAAGTATTTTTCGCAGTAGTTAAGCATCCAACATTGATATCCATAGAGAGATTTAGTCTATGAAGCTAGGAAGTTCGTTTGGCAGATAACTGAGCAATTGCATACATTGGAGAAACTCTATTATGTGCTGAGGCTCTCACATCGTTGTGCGAACTGTAGAACTAACTTACAAAAGAGATAAAACTGCAGTATCTTCAAATTAAAACTGAAATGCCCACCTGACAAGTAGATGTCTCGGTTTGTCAGTGTATTTGATAGTATCTCTTGTTTCTGGTTCCGAACGTTCTTTTCCGAATATCAAATACTCGAAATTGGACGCGGGAGTAGTTGAGGTGAGGGTGGAATCCTCTTCCGTGAGCACATCTTCGTCTGTCTGGGGACCTAAAGTACCTTTCACACATCGAAAAGTTAAACTTTTAGAAATTAGGAGCTTACTAGGACATGGTAGTCATACCTTAGCAGAAACAGTCTTACTGTCAGCGTGTTATGTAGTAAAACATGAAATTACATAAGTTAATGTTTCGCTCGCGATTGAGCGCCACAATCACATAAATCATGCAGCTAACAAATATTGTCTGAGAGAAAACTAACGAGTACAACTAACGGAGTTGGAAGGTTTAGTTTACATGAACACTAAATTACCTGTGTCTCCGGATCCTTCTGAAAGATTGAATTTATACTAGTGATGAAGAAATAACACGATATAAACTTTCAAACGAATTATGCGCAGAGTAAAATACTGATTCGAAGCGAATTTATACAATTATGTAAGGTACAATGTGGTAACGGATCTGAGAGCTGCCAACACAATCAATATAATGAATAAATAATTAAATACAAAATGTAAACTTTTATAAAACTCCTACCATATTTATTGTAGATCATTCCAGATCCACTTCCCTCCAATTCTACAATGTCTGGCATTACAAGACGACCTATCTTCTCTCCATGTTCTGAGTCGTACACCTAAACTATAGTAAGTTACGTAACTTTATTCTTTACCAATACGTCGATAACTAAGCATGGGTAAAATATGCAAATCTTATTTTCTTACAATCATGTACCCGCAGCAATTAGCTTTTTGTTAGAAGCCCAACCCCAGATAATATGTGTGACAAAACAGTTATATCAACCTCTGGATAGACTAGCCGATAGTCCTGTCCGGATCCTTCGTAGTGAGGTACCTTGTACTCCATTGGACGAGGTTCCTCCGTCGTAGATGTTGACGTACTTAAATTCGTTATAGTGACTGATAATATCAAGGGAATGCGCGCACAGAAAAGTGAACATTTAAAATACTAATGCAAAATAAGTCAAAGGCAAGGATTCAATGGTGGAAATTATGGGGCGTACTAAATTAGGTAATAAATTAGTGGAGTACTGTGCTGACTGTAGTTTAGCACTACAAGCGATACAGCTTCTGAATGACTCCTCAACATGGTAACATTAATTGACTTCAAAAAAGGAAATGACTCACTAATATCGCTCCCTCAAGCTCTGATAATGTGTTTGTGAAATTCTGTTCGCGGGTAGATGGCCTAAATAAATAGCCAACGTTTGCATCGTTGGAAAAATCAAAATCTCCGTTGTTTGTCGAAACGCCATCAGCTACATTTATGCACCAAAACTTTGGCTTAGACGGTATAGCGCTCCTAGCCCTTTGAGGTTTCGCGCTGTAGGTTACTGTATTCCAAGTTAACGTACTGATTCCATCATCGCTGGCTTTACATGTTGTATTCCTTCCTGCACAACACATTCTACGTTGCCAGCACCCGGCAGACACCAGTGAAATAGTACTGCCGAGGAGGAGAAGTAGACAGAGCCGAAGAAGCATGATTAGCCGAAATTGGGACATTACCGCATCTGAAATATGCAAATTATTTGATTAGGAGACGTCGTATACAAATGGTAAAATATTACGGTAAAAGGAGTCGGGACCACGAGAAAGATCAAGTTGGAAATTATTACGCCCACGCTTATGAACAAATTCTGATAATGAGCAATCTTTAAAAATAATGCAAAAAGGCAGCAGTATCCAGAAAATTTATGAGGTGTAAGAAAAAATTAACAATTAAAAGTTTCTTATTTATTTCATGACAAATGTTCTGTATATTTTAAAGAAACACCCGTACATATGCTAACATACATAAAGTTATTACTATACAACTTCTGACTTCTTTCCAAGATTTATTTTGGAAGATATTCAGAGATTCAGAAAAAGGAGAAAATCGTCTGAAATGTAATGAAAGTCGTCAGAACGAAGATGGATCAATGCACTAAAAGGCAATTCTCAGGGGAATACAAAGAGAAAACACAAACAAAAATAAGTGACAGACATAGTAGAAAGTGAAATATTGTTTAAAAAATAATGTATAGTAAAAAGAAATATGTGTAGACTGATACGAATAATATCAAGCTATAGCACTATTATCATAATGAATTACTTGTATAGAAACAGTGACAAGCATGACGCGCGAATACTGCTTGTGATATGAACCATGATTTGAAGCCGTATAACATCCGGTTTCTGAAACTCGTATGTATTCCTATTCCTATTGCATTCCTATGCATTTCTGTCCTCGAATTGAGTTCGATATTTTATTCTAATCATGCTCATTTGCATACGCATGATAATCCAGTTATCCCAAATCTGTTTCAAAAACCAGATGTTATGCCGCTTGAATCCATAGAGAATTGTGCTAACGTATGCCTTTCCTTCTACTTATGGAATAAGGGATTTGTATGACAAGAAGAAAAAAGAACAGTGGTTTATCCTTCTAAGATTTCATTACAACCGAAACAAAGGTAAACAAATTTTCTCGACAAAATTCTATGTTTAAAAGGAACCTTTGCGGCAAAGCGTAGTAAAGAAACATAGCAGAAAAAACACAGAATATCAACAAAATATATAAAACTGAATATTTTTTTCAACAAGAACTCCCAGAAATGTTTAGATTTGACATAAACTCACAAAGGGATCGTAAAGGAAAAATAAGCGACAATTTTAATGGCAGTTGTATAAAATGCGTAGTAAAAGATAACAGGCCAACCTCGGTCTGGGAGGAAAAAATTCTGAGTAAGCAGTTTTTCATCCTCTTTTTTTCTTGTTTTCTTTTTTTTCTTTTGAGATAAGAACGCTTTGCATTGTTGCAATACTTTTTATCGAATAGTGGAGTAATATTGAACTGACTCTTTGGCGAATTATGATTTAGTTTGTGGTAGATACATACATCTTGTTTGAAACTTTTAGTAGTGTTCTTATGGTCTTACTGATATGACGTTAGGCAACTGAAGAACAAAATTAAAGTTAATCAACTCGTTTCTTCTTGACACCCTTTGTGACACCCATCGCGACACACTTCGTGCCAAACTGCCTTGTCGGCATCCTTGAATAATATGCAAAGTCTTTTTGCATTGAAGCTCAACCAGTGCTTGTTCAGTTAATCGAATATCAACATCCAGAAATATTATTCAGAAAGTATCCTTAGTTTATATTACTCTTTATTCCGTAAAAAAAGAACGAAAGAACAAAATAGAGAGAAAAACACTCACAGCTAGCGTGTATTGTTATATGATCTTCCAAGTTTAAAGTAACATGTTTCAAGCAAATCTTTAGTTCGATGAGGAATATTAGCTCCACAGAGCTGGGAAACAGCGCGCTATGAAAAATCTTTATAAATAATACGGAAAAATGAAGTGACCTCCGGTCCTCTTAAAAGCTTATACTTTTTGTATTGTGCTCAAACGGTCACTCCGGTAGATTAGAGACTTAAGCTTAAACTTTCGACTTTCGCCTTATTAATAGAAAAGCAGCTGATAGTAGTGGCGTTAATACTTTACAGGTGAACTAGTCATAGAGTGTAAGATTAGAAGACATTTCATTTCATTTCCTAACGTTTTTCTGCTATATTAGAATGGCTATACTAGTAGATGTTTCTTTTTCAGTGCAAAATTATCTCCTCTGAAGTAGTCACACACCCTGGCGAGAACCCTTTTTTTTGCCCATGTCAAATCCTATATTTGGTGTCTAGGTATGATGCATGTATATCAACAACATTGTGGCGAGAAACAACATCACTACAACAACTGCACTTACCGCGGATCCTGTGAGCGCTTTCAAAAACGTTGCCGAAAAGGTGCGGAAACGGTACCGAAATGGTGTGGGTGTTTCCCACACCGGATCGGCGCGCCTTTTGCGCCCCATTTCTATTCGGCGCGCATTTTGTGTCAAACTTTGTTGCGGCGCGCATTTTGTGTTAAACTTTGTTGCGACGCGCATTTTGTTTTTCGAAATGGTGCGGCGCGCAACTCATCGGCTTTCAGTGAAGAACGTGGGCATAAGCGCGGTTTGCCCAATTGTATGCGTGTCTAGACTACTGTAGGTCGTCGCGATACCGCAATGCTAAACAAGAAACACAGAACATAACCACGAATTTTCAAGAAGCACATCATCTTGATAACAATGAAAATTGTAATGTCAAAACTTAAAAGAAGCCGCAGGAGTCTACGAACTTCTGTTTAACTTCAATTAATGGGTCCCTTATCTGATACTAAGCACGCGTAAACATTTAATTGTCCATTTTATGCATATATTATTACGTATTGTGACGTATTGGCGGGCGCCTGCTATTCACAAGTTTTGTTAGTTTTTCTACAAATTGTCTCTCAGTTAATAGCTCCATAGCTCGCAATCACATCACTCTTGAATAAACGGGACTTTTTCCCCCAACGGTGCGCCCCAGACAAAAGCCCGAAGTGCGCCTTATTAGAGTTACGGTTTTAAAACTAAACTATAGGGATTTAATTTCTAGCAACATGAACCTAAACGCTTGTTAAGTAGCCGTAAACATAATGGTTTCAGTTCAGACAACGCAAGGTGGAAACCCCTTTTCCATGACAAATTGTTTGGCCTTGAGCGTATACTTCCTATCATTTCCACTACTGTATTTTGGAAAATTAGGAATAAAATTCAGACAACGGAAAGAGGATAATTTTTTAAATCTCAGATAAATTACTAGAATTTACTTGCGGTAAATCTTTGAAGTTAACAGAGGAAACTTGTTAGTTGTGCGGTAAAAGAGACCGAAAGTTGAGACAGAGAGAGAGAGAGAAAAGGAGAGAACGACAGAGAGCGAGAGAGAGCGATAGAGAAGGGGAGAAGTAGAAGAGAGAACAGAGAGCGATAACATAAAAAGAAAACACAAATATCTGATAAAGCATAGTTCAGAGGAGACCGCTATGCTATGTATTCATTTCTTTATCACAACTACACTAACCGTGATTTGCATATCGTTATTGACGAGATACCAGGCAGAAACAAGTGGTACGAAAGAACAATTGAATTTAAAAAATAAGCATAACTTGCAAAATGCATCACATGAAAAACTCACAGTTCGTCTGAAAAGTTCCATGACAGATATGTTAAAGAAGAAAGTGTTTAGTGTTTTCTCTAGTTAGCGGAGAGCTAAGCATTTGTTGTGGAGAGTGGTAACGAGGCCGACTGGGAGGTTTTACAACCCCCGGTAGAGGACATATAACCATGCATGGAACATGGGATGCCAATTTGATACCCAAATAAAATAGAAGTAACACCTCAACTAGGAACCGATATTTGAAATTTTAACTTGACCACGCACGAATTACGTCGAAGTAACTGGTCCGCGCTTTATGAACATGGGAAATTTCTGCGTGTTAAAACATTCATACATTTACAGTAGCTGATAGATTATAAAAAAAGGAAGCATTATATAGTATGCCGTACCTTACCTCTAAGGCAACCCTAAGGAAAGGTAATGTACCCAATGTTGGTATATAGGCAAATTCGTACATGGCACGAAAAACAAGGTAACGAAAAGGTATTGACGCACCGGAAAGTACTCGACATTTCCTGTCGATTGGTGATTAATTGGTAGAAATAACGCAGAGAGTAGAAGAAAGTGCTGCCCAACTACTCACAACTATTCAAGAACGGTGGCTTCACAAAAGAACAAACCTCTCATTTATACTATACATAGACTGTTAATGTGTCAGTAGTATTACACAATTTCATAGTAACTATAATTGTAATTGTGTAATTATCGCTGTCTGTTATAATGAGAACAATTTCCTGCACCACGCATGGCTTCCGGTAATCTGATGCATGGCAACTATGGAGGTGGTATGATGGAGTGCTCGAAACTTTCACACTTACGTATGTTGAGTAGATTGGTTAGAATTACCAGTACCCTGATAGCAGCACCCACAGTAGAGAACACAAATTAATAATAACCTTCCGGAAATACAGTACATTTATTTACAGAATGACTACAGTAGGCATACTGTACCATAATATATTGAATGTTGTGTGTCGGGAGATCCACTTATCAGAAGAGGATAATACATCAAGAGTGTAAATATATATACTAATGGATTGTGTATATAAAACCGTGAAAGATAGGTGAAGGGATGTCCACCAAAGTGCTCTATTCCCTGATTTCTTCCCCAGTAAGAAGGAAGGGCGACGCAGCTGTGAGATGCTTAGAGGAAAGGGTCATCACATAGCAGTACTAAGAAAACATCCACACTTCTTTGGAACATTTTCATAAAAAGACAAGGGATGAATGGTTTAATGACCGGAATCATTGAGTGAATCACTCTCAGGTTTTATACACGCAGAATATACGATGTACGAATATAGTACGTATGAAGTAAAATAGCAAGGATAAATTCTGTGTAGGCGGAAAGAATGGGATTTCCAAGTATTCTTAAAATATACAGTATTTACACGATAACAGTTTTATAACTTTTTATTAAATATTCATGTCTAGTTCCGAAATACGGTAGTTTTGACAGAAACAGTATAGTTTTTGGCATACTTGGGAACCTCAGAAGAGCGGTCGGATATTGAACGGAAAATACCAAAAACAGGAAATAGTTCATCCAGTTAAATATCGTGCCGTTGATATTATTATACCTCCCACTCCCTATTTAGAATTTAGACTAATCTTTGCGTCTAGTTCCTAACACCCCAAATTTCTTACCCATCAAGGGGGTTTACAGCTGTTTAGCTTTTGAAATTTGTTTACTTTTACTTACACGACCAGCTGACGAAGTTAGTTCAAACTAATTGAAATATTTAATGAAAATGGTACGAATAGATTGGAAATCAGTGAAGAACTACAGTATTCAATAGATTGGAAATCAACGACGATTTGCAGTATTTATTTATCATAATACGAATTGCAGGATGGATAATGAAATTGTAGATGGTATGCTAATTCAACTATTGTAGCCAACCAATCGCCTTGGGCGGTTTGAGGCAGAAGTCCCGAAAATATGAGTATTTTATTTCTCTTTCGTCTTCCAGACGCTTTATAACACAATGCTTTACGGGCGTTCGCCCTTCTATAAACAAATGGTTTATTTTTGAAAAACAAAACCAAACATTAAAACTGAGACGCCATTCTAAGAATTCGTACATGTGGTTATTTCCTTGAGAAAGAAAACATAAAAAGAATAAACTTCCCTTGAATATTCCACTGAAAGGAGAAATGAATTTCTTCAACCCATTTCTTCAACCTATGAAAAGAAGTTAATGGCAACTAGGCTACCGTATACCATGTCTTTGGTACATTAGAAATACAGTAAGATGTAAGATGTAATATAACTTTTCTAGGATTTCTTCGAAAGGCACAAATAGTAAAAGGAAACGTCTAAAGACACAAAAATGCCGCGCAGCTGACAGCTTACGAGGTTAATTGCTGTACGAATATTATAGGGATTATATGCCCACCTATCCCTCATTATAATACAGGTTGGGTCAAGCTCGATCATTGACTTTCGATTGGTTAATTGCTTGATGAAACCAGCTGGGGCCTAATTAGTACAGTATGGAGATTTTATATTATAAGAACTATTTATATTATAAGAACTATTTATATTATAAGAACTATTTATATTATAAGAACTATTTATATTATAAGAACTATTTATATTATAAGAACTATTTATATTATAAGAACTATTTATAGTATAAGAACTACAAGGTCTTAATAACCTTAGTTGAACTCATCTTAATTTGTTCTATAAACTAAATAAGGCCAAAAGTAATCCTACCTGTCACCAAAAAGCCTCTAACATCTAAATCTAACCCTTATAACCTTATATGTCAGTGCAGTGCGCGCAAGAACCTTATGAATACAAGACTTCTATCTATGCTATTTTCCATTCGGTTAAGAACTTCAAAAACGCGTATCGTATTATCACAAAGTCGGAACATGTTAGCCTTATTCAGCCGCCTTTATGTACCATAATTTGTGTGGCCATCTTAAACGGAGCGTGCGATTCAGCTGTTTTCCCACCAATAAATCACCAAACTTTTTATCGAGATTCGCAACATTTTGAATGTTTGTTTGTAGTTTTTCTTTGTAGCTAAAGCTTTTGACAGGGTGTTTGCTTACAAGTCGTTAATGCCAGACATAATGCTTTGGCTTTGGAAATGGGAATGAACGAAAACGAGAGGGAGAGAAAGAGAGGAAAGAGAGAGACTTTCTAGTTGCGGCATCATTCAGAAAGTGTCGGAAACCTTTTATATTTTGTGTGAATGCATTTAGTCCAAATTTGGTGTTGATCAGAAATGTTATAGTGTATTAATTTACACAGGAAAACGGAATAATTACCGAATCACAGGAAACCCGTCACCATTCAGATTTAGTAAACATGTGTGACCAGTTGGCGACGGTTTTCGTGAAAACTCGGTCAATACACAGTCACCAAGTGGTCAGCAAATAGTTCTTCCGTTTCCAATGCATTGTCTGATGTCTGGAACATCCCTCTGAGAGTGATTTCATTGATCTCAATTAAGCAATTGTGGGGTAATTAATCAGTTGTGTGTATGAGTCTTCGTGTCCAGCCGTACCAAACACCCTCAGTCGTCCCTCCTTGGAAGAAAAAGAAGAAAAAGTAGAGAGATTGATGATCGTAAGTAGATCTAACTATAAAAGAAACGCATGTAAGAAGTGAGGAATGTATGGTCGAGATGTGAAAAGTGAGAGAATGTCCAGACTCGACATTATCGAATAATAGGGAAGTTTGAAGGCTAAGGTCCACATAAAAAAAGTTTCCCTAATTATTTTGTGCTAAACTCCCGAATTACTCAAATGTGTCTGCGAAAACCGTTTTGCGTAATATGCAAACACGACAGTCTGCCTCAATAAAAACGGATGCCGAAAATTGCATATGATATAAACGAAAACTACATGATTAATGTGATTAAAGTAACTTTTATTCGAATGATTTACTAAAAACTAATGTAAAAGGTTGACAGCAGCCAAAACGTCAGAAAATTTACCTCCATGCGTGGAAAGGAAGATATTTTAAATTTCCCTAAATCGAATCTTTGGTAAAAGAAAAAGTTTCTCAAAGATAGAATATAAGCTGAATATTTAATCGCAATTGTCGCAGATTGGTGGCTGGGGAACCGTGCCGAAGTTGTAATTTGATATCAGAATGCAAATATCTATGTTCAATGAATGCAGGTATGTATGCATATCACGTTGATGGGACATAAGAGCTGGTTACTTGGTCTGAATTATTCATATAAATCTATAGATATGTTCCCCTGTTGAACTTAGAGTTGAGACACTCAAAATATTCCTAAATAGGAAATAACAAGAATAAGGAGCTACAGCGGTGACGATCAGGATCTATACTGTAAAGAAACCACAAGACACAAAGTTTATAAAGCTAGAAAGTATTAGCTAACTATTCTGTCGGTCAATATATTAGGACAATAAAGTGTTGTAATATCTTAGGTACTTATCTCCCGTAACTCGTCAACGTTTGACACTAAACAATACACTTCCGCCATAAAAGTGGGCAACAGAAGAAAGATTATATCTGATTGGGCATGCAATTTGGGGTGACAACGTTGGGGCTTACATTTTGGGTCATATACACAATCATTGTAGACTGGGTAGATTTAGTTTTCATATAAGGATATGTTAGTATTAGCCCCCTGCACAGTTTGACATTTTAATTTTAATAAATATCAGTTTTACCCCTACATTTAACAAAATAACCTTATTTTATGTCTTTCTTTGTGGTGAAATATAGTGAAAATTTAGACGCGAGTACGGGCTTTTTGACGAAGGGAATAGGTTCAAATATTCAGGAAAACATTTCAGAATAAAGAGACTTCTCTCTCCTCCTTCCCATCCTTTCGCTATATATTCTTTTCTCGTTCTTCATTATTCAAGTTCACGCGGTTTTAAATCGAAAACCGATATTCTGTATATTGGTTAGTCATGCAGGTTACGCCCCGTCTCACATGAAACAAAGGCGTAACGTATGAGTCAATCATTACGGTAGTCATTTATACAATATAAAAAATCATTGGCTTATTTTAATTTTGTTTAGGTGCAATAGACAGAGATGTGCGTTGTGAACCTATTGAGTTCTACAGAGAATAGAAGTGACCAAAAAATGTGAAGAAAAGGGAAAATACGTATATATTTTTGTCTGGAAGTCTATGAAAAACAAAGAGCGACGGAAAATTTGGGGAAATAAACAAAGATATATATGTTATGGAAGGAATTAGCTGTGAACTGAACACAAAGAAATACACTCACATAAAGGATGGGTGATCGATTTCAGGGTTCTGTCTGATAGTTTACAGGAATAAATACAAGCGATTAATTAATTTTAGATATCATAAGCTTTTTATGAGCACGCCACTTACCGGTAGCAATTATGTTCTCTCTCTCTCTTCGGCTCTCACGCTCATACAGTTCAGATGTTTTTTTAAAAACAAGGTAGTAGTTATGCTATGGTAGTAGTTACACTGATCGTAAATTGACACTTACAATTAGGTGTTTCCAACTAAAATTAATAATATACAACTAAAATTAATAATATACAACCGTGAATGTAGAAAGTGTTCCACGGTTATTTAGTAATTACAGACGAAACTAACTCAAGTAAACACAGTAGTCCTTTGATTAATAGACACTGGAGACTTGCAGCACTAAATCCCGATTAACAAAGAAGTAGTCGGGGAGCGGGCCGATGTGCTATATCAGAGAGACAGCCGTGCCAGCCCGGGCGTTGATTGATGAAAACGTTTAGATGAAAAGTTGAACCGTTGCGGATATAGACGACACCTTATTGAGGATTTATTGCGGCATTAAAGGGATAGGTGAGTCACTGTGGTTTGGACTTGCATTCAGTCTCACACATATTGAGCAACACACTCTTTGTTAGAGGGATAACGGGGATAGGGATAGAGGAATAGAGACTAAGCAAGACTGGGGTCAGACACTGGATATTGACACATGGCGCGCAACATGCGCAACAAAATGTGCAACGCATCGTGGCAAAATGTGCAACCAGCCGCTGCAGAGCGGCAGGTTGCGCATTTTGGCTGGTTGCGCTACAAATGTGCAGCACATCGGAACCGTCATGGCTATGTTGTAGAGTGTGACACAAAGTTATTTATTCACTTATTATATTTATATAAGATACCAAATTTTAAAACAAACTAACAATATTTATATATGAAATATATAAGATTTATAAAATTCCAAACAATGGCAATATTTTCCAACTGAATGGTTTTGTAGTCAGCAATCTGTCTCTCAGAAGCCATATGTTATGACAATAAGCAATATCCAGTGTTGTGTGTGCAAGTATTGTTGGATTTACAACCAAAGAGAGCCGAGCAATTGTCACTTGTCAAACCAACAAGTGTCAATAACAACTAACAACTGATATTTGGCATCAATGATATTTGAACACAATAACGAAGATATCACTAAACGGAATCCATCATGAGCAAAGAATGACAATATTGGGTTACCGTGTCAGTTTTTTTTGTGTTTTTAAAGACAGATAAATATGTTAGTGGTGACAGTTACATGGAACAATGTCAGGAAATGATTGAAACAAAACCTTTAAAAAAAGGGAAACCAAAATGACAGGGAAATCAGGGGACCATTAACTGAACATGGATTGAGGGGCAATCTTATTATCATAATATTTACGAATTGATGGATATACAATACTACAAGTTGTACACTACTTTCTCTTAATCATATCCTTGCGGTGCACATCGTGTGGTGTTATTTAATGAATAAATAAATAACAATAAGAGTAGTCTAATAGAATATGCACAAAAGGTAAAGGGAAATAGTAAGGGACAGGTAACTAATCTAACCAGCGTAAATGTTATTTCTGGTAGTTATGGCGAGTCAGCTTTTTATGAAAACGATGGTTCCAGTTACCGTTGGATTGGATTAAAAAGGCATGAAACTAAACAAGTTCTGCACCTCTTTACTGTCACAATGCATTGAATATAGAGTTTTTTTTATTTAAGGATTCCCGTGTAAAAAGGGAAATTTACGAAAAAAAATGAGAAACAATGAAAACTGGATAATATACGACGTCGCCGAGTGCGCACCATTGCAGACAGTCGGGCGACGAACCAATTTACATAAATCCATAAAAATGTAAAGGAAATGATGGGACCAGAAACTTACATAGATCCTAACCATTGTTTCATAACAATGTAAATGATAGTTATGGGTAAAGAAAAGATACGCACAGGATATATATCGACAAGGGGGATAAATTAACCGGCATTGACCCGGTATGGTATTGCACGATTATATTAAAGCGAAATAACGGCCGGTTTTTGAAACGAATGTCAAACAACTGAATTCCCATGCATCTTATGCAAAGGAGCATTATTAGAATGCCCCATTTATACCCCAAATAGCATAAATACATAAAAATTATGTTATTTGAAATGTATTTCAAAAATCGGTCTGTATTTAGCTTTAAAACAACCAACATCAATATTTTGAACTATAATAGTTCTTCATCAAATTATTATGCGTACTTCTGCAATATTTATTCTATAGTAATATTTATTTGCTTACTTTCTGCTAGAAATATGAAACATACAGTGATATAGTAGGGCTCCTTCTCAGTATGGGATGTTTTATACGCATTGCCATCTTAGGGTTGCCCTTTGATTATGTACTTTGAATGTAATCAATAAATCCTTATAATTTGTTAAATGAGACCAACTATGTATATATCTCTTCTATATGCAGAGAAAGATGATTGTGTGTGGACGGCCATGAAATCAGACTTAATGTGACATGATGGGGCAGCCGATGTGGACAATATACACATCTGCCGGAGATTCATACAAAGTAGAATATGGGAAGCGCACAGAATTTGCATTACTCTGATCATGAAGATACTCTACTTTGTTAAGTTGGCGAATATCAGTGTTGGGCCGGAGAATGTAAATGATCGTGTAGTTATACAATAATAGCGATAAGAAACAAATAATATACTTTGTTATGGCTAAAACAAGGAGCGGAAGTGAGGATCAGCAAGTACTTAGCGGATGAGAGAAAGAGAGAAATATAAAAAGAAAGGAATGTAGAAAGAGAAAGAACAGATAGATTAGAGAAAAGGAGAGCTGCGCGAGATGTCCGAGCCTGAACTAGGCCTGCGCACGGATGGTTCACTCCCAGTCTCTGTTTCTACTAACAGAAGTCTGCTTCAACGAAAAGGGTACCAGTAAGGTACATGTATCAGGAAGATACCTGTACCAGTAAGGTACCAGTAAGGTACCAGTAAGGTAAAAAAGAGTATCACTAGGGGTGTCGGCTTCTGAATGCGGTCTGTGTTATTGTAACCGGCAGGCCACACCAATGCTACCACTTGACAGGTTGGCATGCAAATAAACCACTGTATTCGGGAGATATATCTACGGAATAACAAACGGATATATCCTCTCTCTCTCTCTCCCTCTCTCTCTCTCTCTCTCTCTCTCTCTCTCTGTCTGTCTGTCTGTCTGTCTGTCTGTCTGTCTGTCGTTATTGTTATATCTAGCATCCCTCTCTCTCTTTCACTCTCTCTCTCTTTCTTTTCCCCCTTCTCTGTCTCCTTTCCTCTCTTTCAAAAGAATAAACAACTTATTTCAATGGTCATTATTTGATTGTTCATTATACATAAAGCCGAAATCTAAATAAAACACATATCGATCATTGGTGTCCATATAAATTAATTGAATAGAATGGGGGATGATGCATTTCTTTTTCAAAATAAATCATTAACTTCCTTTAGGGATACGGTAGTTATACACAAGTTACAGTAGTTGGTGTATAAATTATATATAACTAATAAAGAAAACGACTTGTTGAATGAGTTATTGTCGGCAGCCGTGTGACGACACCATATTCTATCTAAATGTACATAGTGTCGTTCACTTTTGTTTTGAAATCCAATACCTAGTCCTAGAACAGTGTCCGATTGATACACTACAAAAGAACATGTGTATATCAAAAGAAAATATAATAAATGCTTTGTAATTAAAAATATAAATGTAGAAGCTTAATATGTTTGTAATAGATCGTAACTGTATAAATCCATAATATGGTAATTAAGCAGTTCACATAACGCCCGCTTTGAAACGTATGACGGACAAATGCATTCCGATGTATTTATGCTAATTGTAAGTGAGCTCGAATTGACAATGAGCTCGATTTTTATCGTAAACACACTCATTTGCAAATGAAGTATGGGAATGAAGTAATCCAAAATCCAGCCGTTATACCGCTTTAAAGAAAATAATATGTAAGTAGTCGTTAACAGTGTGTCGATGAAGCAGATTCACATAAATCAGAAGGTTGTCAAATGACATAGCAATTCTTCTTTTCTTATGTGTAGTGTTTCGACTAGTGTTGAGACTCTTCACATGATAGAAGGCATACAGAGATGAGAGCTGTGCCGACACACACAAATATACACACAACAATAGAAAGGCGGGATGTCCGGGTTTAGATATGCACTCATTAATTATAACTTTCAGATTAACTTCAGATAATTAAAGACAGTCAAAGGGTAGAGGTTGTATTCACCAACACACAGGGAGCCCTCCCTAGGCTCACGAGCGCTCTGATTCTCTTCTGCTCTACGCACCCTTTCGCTTCCTGGGGAGGCTAGGGAGGGCTCCCTGCTTGTTAGTGAATACGGCCTCAGGACAGCCATACATACGCCACACGCAAATAAATGTTGTTCAATTCCTACCTTACGTGATGAAATCAAGGGTCTGCGAGAATGTACTGCATAAGAAAATGTTGACTGCAATAGAGATACATATACGTAATGAGCTAGCGCATACGGTAGCCAGTGGCCCCTCAATCCATCAGTGATGAAGCATGAAGCCCTGCTAGAGTGTGCCGCGCTGATTTGGCGCGGAGAAGTTGCGCAACCCTTCCTTGGCAATATCCTGGCAATTATTTGGTCTAACATGTTTATTTTTTCATAAAATCACATAAAACCAGAAACAGAAGCAGACTATTTATCATAATAAAAATATGTAAAAAAATGCCATGACTATACTGGTAAAAATGGAATTCACAAGACTTCAATATACAGTTATGAATGGGCACATAATAGAGAGCTGGATCAATAATTGAAACTTCAAACGAAACGAACATTAACAGAATATATGGCAAGAATTCACAATGGGTTTAGGGAAAATACATGCAATTAGTGTATTATGCTTTTCATATTGTTGTAAGGCTGTAAGGTTTCATATTGTTGTAAGGCTGTAAGGTGTAGCTATACAAAGGTGATAGCGAACCAGCTACAGTACTTAATAGTTAACAGATGAGAGTAAAAAGAGAGTGCTACATTTATATGAAAGATCAACAAGTATTTTTAATACTAGCCTACGTAAATGAATATCGGAGCATGGACTAGACTAGATAAACCTGATGTTCTACGAATGTGGTATAAATGACAACTAATTGAATGCAAGCTTGATGTATTATAATGAAAAATGGTCAACCGCCTCAACTGCTTCAAGAAAGAAATCAAAGGCATGGTTCCTATTTTTGCAGGAAACCGAGCAGCTCCTGTAGATGTCCCACATGTTCAGCAACGGAAGAACGCATCTAATAAATAACTTCATATATTCAAACATACAGAGGAAAGTGAGCGTTCATTTTTGAAAGTACGTCGGACAACGCCATTCAAATAGGTTGTATGCAAATACAATTAGACTAAACAATCGCGCAGTTATTTGCATACACTGCATGGGAACACAGCGTCCAACATGCGTTTCAAAAACCGGCTGTTATACCGCTTTAAGCCGTAAGCGCCGGGAAAATGGCGTACAAACACGTTTGATAACGCTTCTGATAGCAAAGCTCACGCCGCTTGCACGCGAAACTACATACTGCGTGAAATTAAACTGTACTTACAACTACATTATACCTTGTATAAAAGATAGGAGACAACGAAGCGATGGCAGAATAAGTATAAGGAAGTTAATCACCTCTCCAAGTTTCGTCAATTGCACATTCGTGTACTGAATTGGGTGCCTCGTCGATTTTGACTTGAGAAGACGACGATGTGGTCAACCATTAGGAACTGAATGTTGACGAATTATGAGAACAATACTTATTCATAGTGGTTCAAAATACAGGTACACTTTTCGCGCACAACTGGCAGCTTTTCGCTCACAACTGGCACTCCCCTCAGAAACCCTGGAAGGGGGCGGGCGGAGTCACCCACAGCATTCTGTGCTTATTTACAACAAACGATCTAATGGGGTTTCAATGTATGGCAAAAACTGCGCATTTTGCTGCAACAAGTGACGAATTCGGAACGCGTACCGGGACCTAGACACGGAACGGTACTCGTTCCGTTTTCGTAACCGCATTACGTTCGGCCCGTGCATCGCATGCAAAGTGCATTATCTAAAAACCAGCCTTTCGAAGAGCCCTACGGGCTCTTCTCCGACTGGAGGAATCGGCCTTCGGCCGATTGTTACACACTGTTCAAAAAAACTTTCATTTACGTTTATGTGGAAACGTATAATTTGGTTCTGGTCTTCAGGTGTTTTTGCAAATCATGCAAATTTGCTATCGCACTTCTCTTCTCCTATAGTATCTCCTATAATATCCTCGACATATAAGCTAGCATAGCTCAACAGGTAGAGCGTTGGACTGTGAATCGAGAGATTGTGTGCTGCTGTGGGTTCGAATCCCGCCAGCGGCAAAGATTTTGTATGTTCTCTTTCGATAGTGAATAGAAAATTTTCTTTATGGAAGGATTTCGTTATGTTCACACAAACAAAAAAGTAAACTCTTCTCCTTTATATAATAAGATAGTAAACTACGGTAGGAAAGCCAGTGTTTGTCGGATACGCCTCGCAGTGCCCCTGAGAATTTTTTTTTCTGCAAGCCAAAAAGCCATGCTTTTTTACTTTTTAATCGTAACAAGGAAGATAACATCTTTGTTTTAAGTTTTCCTCTGACTGTATACGCTGATTGTACATCAGCGTGTTGTGCTCGTCATGGTCCTTTCTTGATTATGACATTATAGATAGATTAATTGATTTTTCGGCGCCCTCGTGTGTGCGTGCGCCTTATGGTGATTCATAGTGATCGTGAGATATTATATACCTAGGGATTTTTGTGCGTTAACATGAGTGGAAGCATGACATTGGTTTAGGATGCTAAAATTGCATTTTTGAGCTCATGGCGGGCTGCTGTGGATGTGGTTATCTTTTTTTGTGAACAAATGCGGAAGCTTACATCAAGTCTAAACCAGTTAAAGTACCTTTGGCATTCGCAAGGTACTGATGTGCTTAGCAACTCCACATGCGACACCATGGAAAACCAATAGACCTAAAATAGCAAAACAACGAAACTCAAGAGTTGCGCGCGGCAACAGTTTGGGGGTGTTTCCCGCAAAAGAATTTGATGCGCGCCGCAAAAGTTTTTTCACCGACTCTGGTTGCCGTTTTGGTGCGGGAAACACCCCCAAACCGTTGCCGAAAAGGTGCGGAAACGGTGCGGGAAAAGTAGCAACTGCAAAAAGAAAGCAGCGTGTTGGATTCGAACCCTACACTCTTGTTAGATGCTTTCTCTGAACAGCGCCTTAGACCACTCGGCCACACAACACATGTGAGACCTGTGCTTGCGGAAAAATATTAGTACAACAACTACACTTACGGCAGATCCTCCGAGCGCTTTCAAAAACGTTGCCGAAAAGGTGCGGAAATGGTGCGGGGCGCAAGTTGCGCGCCGCACCATTTCCGCACCGTTTCCGCACCTTTTCGGGAAACACTTTGCGCGCCATTTCTATTCCGCGCGCATTTTGTTTCCCATTCCTTTGCGGCGCGCATTTTGTTTCCCGAAATGGTGCGGCGCGCAACTCATCGGCTCTCAGTGAAGTCTATCCCATAGACCTAAATAGCAACGTAATAGCACGAGCAATAGTGCACAATTAGCACCAAAAGAGAGCTAATTGTGTCTAGTTTGGTGTCTATATTGGCGTGTGATTTGGTGCTAACTGCGTACTATTGCTCGTCCTATTACGTTGCTATTTAGGTCTATGTACTCTGTTAACCTCCGACCCAATGCGCGCCCAAATTGTGGCTTTCGACCCCACCGCCGACGCTAAATATGACTGGAATTTGCAGTGCCGACCCTTTAGCAGTACAAATAGTGTAGCAGTACAGTAGACAGCAGCAGTGAACGCATGCCAGCCAAACTGACCCAAGTCTGACCCAGGTCCGACCCAAGTGGCGCGCTTGCAGCCCTTCCGCATGCACATCGCATTTTTCACGATGATTTTTTCAAATTTTTTGAAGTCTTGCACTTTCTGGTTTCTTTCTAATTTGTTTCTATTTCCTTTATTATTTCCTCTATTAACTTATTGCTATCACAGGTACCATTGCTTCACTTACTGGTGCGCGTTCAAGCAAGCAAACAAAAGGAAACACGAATAAAGTAAAAAAGTAAGTTTATGATGTAAGAATAGGTTCCATCGAGTCATAGGGTTCCCATCGGTCACTATAATAGATAGACTCAGCCGTAGAAGTATATGTTACTAATAGTTTGTAATCTTCGCAGAATGACGCAGAAGTATTATACTTGCATTTACTATTTAATTTAATACATTTAGACACTGGTCACAACATCAAAGATGCATTCTGCTGCTGATACTAATACTGGACAATGGAAGATTCGCTAAAACTCCGTCAAATTTGAATGTTAAGTCATATACTGTGTATGTATTATTCGCAATAAACATTTCCTCCCGTTATATAGTGTAATTTATGGGCTACGCTTCTGTACAAATTACGGTGGTGCCGACTCCAAACCGTGGTGGTGCCGACCCAACTCCGACTCCAAACAGTGGTTTTGCCGATCCAACTCCCACGCCTTTTTCAAATTTTTCGACCCGGGGCGGAAACTAGGACCGCCCAGAGTCGAACTTCGCTTTAGTTGGGTCGGCACTTTGGGTCGGAGAGGAACATAGTACTAAACCTGGTCTTTTCATTTTGTGTGACATGACCGCGTCCCCTGTCCCCAGAATGCCTTTGGCAAATTCAGTACGTACCATCTCATGTCAGTATGATCCAAGCTCCTCCCCCGTACACGTCCTATCCTTTGATATTGTTCCATTCTTCCCTGCCAATGATCTACTACCATAACCCCTTCCTTTGATTCAAAGAGCTTTCTTTCTGCCGGCCGGTACCGAGACTTTCAATCCAACTCAAGAAGCGGGTGCGGTTAGCTGTTTCTTATAATCAGTCAATAGCCGCCTTGCCAGTTCAGTGACTTCAGCAATCGTTTGTCTGTCGTTTACCCACCATTCGTAGAAGTGACGCTTCCAAACCCATTTTTGAAGTATGTAGTTCTCGTACTCATATGTCGTGTTCCTTATTCCCTCAAAGGTGGAGACCTATTAGCACTTGTTTCAGTGTTAGATGACTACATACAAGATCTTCGAAGGGCCAGATCCAATGGACGACACTGTTGTGGAAAATAGAGGCGATGTGGAACATATACAACACGGATATGTTGTAAGTCGTCTTTTATTGAATTCAGGTCAAATAGACGAAATCGTCAGGTTTTTTTACGTAAGATTATTAAATTTTTCGGAACTGTCATTTGCTTTGGATAGATTTCACGGTGATGCGCTGAATAAGTTATATTCGCATAAAAAGTAAATTCTCACACTGAGAGCCGATGAGTTGCGCGCCGCACCATTTCGGGAAACAAAATGCGCGCCGCAAAGGAATGGGAAACAAAATGCGCGCGGAATAGAAATGGCGCGCAAAGTGTTTCCCGAAAAGGTGCGGAAACGGTGCGGAAATGGTGCGGCGCGCAACTTGCGCCCCGCACCATTTCCGCACCTTTTCGGCAACGTTTTTGAAAGCGCTCGGAGGATCTGCCGTAAGTGCAGTTGTTGTACTAATATTTTTCCGCAAGCACAGGTCTCACATGTGTTGTGTGGCCGAGTGGTCTAAGGCGCTGTTCAGAGGAAGTATCTAACAACAGTGTAGGGTTCGAATCCAACACGCTGCTTTCTTTTTGCAGTTGCTACTTTTCCCGCACCGTTTCCGCACCTTTTCGGCAACGGTTTGGGGGTGTTTCCCGCAACAGTTTGGGGGTGTTTCCCGCACCAAAACGGCAACCAGAGTCGGTGAAAAAACTTTTGCGGCGCGCATCAAATTCTTTTGCGGGAAACACCCCCAAACTGTTGCCGCGCGCAACTCTTGAGTTTCGTTGCATATTCCACAACGACAAACCGAAAGCTAAATAACCACCAAAACAACGTGTTACTAAAATAATAAATGTAAAAACAGAAATTAAAGATTAATGGTATGTCATTTATTTCATTTATTTACTGTTGGTGTAATCTTGTTTTCTTTAGGCTCCGTCAACGGAATACGAACTATCTACGTTTTTCGATAATTCTGTTGCCGATGAATCTATTATTGCAAGGGCGTCATCCTTCGTGGATGAACTAAACGCAGAGCAGGTTTCTTAATTTGATGATTACTGTAATTGTTATGTAGGTTTGGGGTGGGTGTGAACTTAATCTGACAACTAACCACGTACTAGGTTAATTGGTTAATAACCAAATGTAAATTGGTCATTACTATTTTGTTCAAGAGTTCCACTCTTCTTCGCGAGCGGTACCATTTACCCCCGGTGGCGAATCACGCAAATGCAGGCCCTTGTCAGGTAACAAATTTTTTTCCAAGCTACCATTAATTTACCTGTGAAGTTATAATCATTAGTATGTTCAAGATAAGTTACCAACTTGTCTTCTTGCCTATTTTTGTTGACGTGTTGATTGTTTGTAAATTGGTGCCATTTTTAGTTGCTAATTGCTAATTTAGGTTGAGCATGTCGGCTTCTATATTCCGCGGTGGCTGAGTGTATTGAACAAGTCAGACATACTCGGTGACGAATCCTGGCGGACATTTCTCAAAGAAACACTCCATGATGTCTCCAGGATGGAGATCGAAGGTTATATGTTAATCCTTTATTTGAATATGTAAAGAAGGTGCACCTAGGAGATAGAGCAGGTAGAATGGAAAAAATATACTCCCTCCATTAGGTGTATTATGCTGTGCCGTTCTGATATTGTTTAACTGATTACCCTTTGTTCTTAGGAATGACTGGGTTCGTCTTGAATCTCATTGATGAAGTATGGCAACAGAGTAAAGCCGATCGGACGAGACATTGTCTGAAGAACATAACTGGATTGTATACGTTCCTTATCGAAGTCAGTTCAACTATTTGGGTCTAATTGTGAATTCGTATTGTTTTGATTCCGTTTTCCTCAAATATACGAATTCTGAAAAGAAATGAGAAAGCGGCATGTTTTTTAGCCCGCCATGAAAAACCCACTTGACATTCCCTAATTCCCTTTAATATTTTAAGTCGGTTAATTCAGAATTGCCTTGTGGATAGGCATCAAGTACTCACCTATGCAATCGATAGTTTGTTGTACAAAGATGTGGACGTGGACTGTATTCTGGTTGTTCTACACATCTTATCCAGTCATAAGCACCTAGTTCTAAGCAGTATCCACACAACAGCTGACGTAGTGCTGTCACTCGACGCTTTAAGCGAGAAAATTCAGCAAAGGATTGAATCATGGTAAGGCTTGTGGTTTAGTTATTTAGTTTGCTATAGATAGCATCATGCGGTTTTTCTTTTTGTTTGAAGTGCGGTGGGTGATGTGTTTGTGTTGGAGATAACTCTACTGGGCACCTGTGGCGAATTAAGACATAGCTTACTGGCGCATATGCAAGGTGGTTTTGCTTGTGATAAATGTGTTATTCTTAAATTTAGCGAATGTGAATACCTCAAGCGGTGTGCAACTCTTATTGAAGAACTGTTCCTTTTCATCCATTCTGAGCGACCGGACCTTTTTATTTTCGTCTCACTCAAAAGTCTGCGGGTGGAAGGTTTGCAATTTTTGTGAACAGATTTTTTAACGTAAGGATTATTATCTTATTTTTACGGTAGCCATAAGCCATGTAGCCTATTTTTTGGGATTCTGAATATAATTAATCTAGAATGTAGACTTTCTAAATTATAAGTGTCCATTGTTCTGGATGGTTTTATTATCATTCAATTTCTTCTTCCCAACAAAGCAAAACATTTTAGGGCCTGCTGACTGTGTTACGGCGTACAAACGAGCTAGATTGGCTTGTGGTTGGGAGCCAGCCGATTATGGGGATTGGTTGGCAAATGGTTGGTACTATGGGACTGCTATTATTCTACGAAACTATTAGTTGTTAGTTAGTTAGTCTAGTTAGTTAGTCTACGAAACTGCTAAATTCTTACTTACACTCTTTAGTCTATTGACGTGTTCTTCGTAAGGAGTACATTCTTACGATGTTCCAGTTAACGTATTAGAACTAGAATCTAGAATAGTTAGAATGTTCGAGCTTAGTACGACTCCCCTTAAGATATTCCAGTTAACTTATTAGAATACAAATTCTCCCAAATGGAGCACGCTTACATCAAACTTATAAGGTTAGACATCCATTTAGGGGAGAACCTTCGCAGTTACATCAGTACGGACGTTTATAGCTGCGTACGTTGTTGTTGCGATTGCTTTGATTTGAATCAATTTAATAATTTAATTGCAGCTGACGATTACATTCGAGTGGTCAGATTGTTTGAATTTCTGGAATCTGTCGATTTTGTGCACATGCAGTGGACAGAGTGGAAGAAGCTCAGTCGTCAGATTATTGGAGTGGTCGATTCCCGAAGTACCGAGGTGGGCATTTTACTTTTATTATTCTTTGCGTTTAGTGCTATATGCAAGCAGTTGCTTAGGGAAAGAATAGTCATTTTTGGCTGAATCATCCTCAGTTCTACAATTTGTAGGGTAGGTCGTGCATTGTATATTGTATTCATTTGTATTATTCGTTTGATGCGGTTGTGTCAAGTTGTTTTCTTTCCTATATTCCAGATTCCCAACTCGCAAATGTTTGCTATTTTCTCGCTGTTCGACTGGGCATGTATACGAATTCCGAGTGGATCAGAAAGGGTTATTGTGGCGAGCAGACTTTTGTCCTAGTAAGGAGTTCTTTCATTTATGAGTTTCATCGCAAAGGAAATATTGTTTAATATTGTGACCCAGCCATGCTTGCACATTTGTAACCATCGGCACTTTTAGTTCATTAACCTCTATAATAATTATAGTGATTTATTACGCACCTAGTTTAATAATGTTTTTTGTTTTAAAGTCATTACTTGTATTACTTTATTGGGTGTAATTTATGCCATTATTATCCAGCCTGCCTCACCAAGTACTCAGTATGGCAGTGGCACTATGGTTGTCTGAGAGGAACAAGGTGCACTGTACAGAATTGGATGAAGAGCATAAGATGAATGAACATAATATCAGTTGCACGCTGGCTATTAGGCTCCTGTCACATCTGCAGGTTAGCCTTTTGTCGAAACCAACTAACCAAATTTCTGCGCACATTGCGGACAACCTCTTGGAAGTACTTATTTATAATTTATGGGTAGGCTGTAAGCTCAACTTATTAGAGATATTGAAAAGACCTTGTAATCGCCGGCCGCCCATTTCAGTGACGAAATTTGCTTACTTTCAGACTGTTTGTAACATTTGTTTCGACGATATCTGGTCATTTCTTATCAGCCGAGGATCGATAACTGTTTCAAGTTTACAAGGTATGTAAACAGTTATTAAACTACTATAACAATTACTCTCCAATCTCTTTCGCGCAATATGCAAAATAGTCTTTGCGTGCAAAATTGGTCAGATGTGTAACTTGTGATTTTGCTGAATATAAGTGCTTCGTGATTCATGATGATTAGTGTTATTTGGGGTTTAGTGTTTTTTGTGTAGCAAATGAGAAACAAGGTGATTGCATGCGTTGCGGACCTGAATTTCTTTGAAAATCATTTAGTTCAGGTCTGCCTGCAAAGAGTCTTCTTCGACGATGTCTCTCCTTTGTTCCATTAGCTGGATGCAGTCGTGTAGAGCGTTCACAGAGAGGGATGATCGTTCATGGAGCTTCGGTTCATTATCAGAAACACAAGGAGGAGGTTGATAAGGTTGGAGGGAGGGAGTACATGCAATGACAAATTTGAGAAAACAAATATTTTCTAGTCAATAGCTTGTAGTTTCATTGTAGGTATGCAGATTGTTGCTTTCAGATCTCTGCCTCTGTTCGTTCCTACCTGGTCGGATTGTTCACGAAGAATAAGGAATCTTTGTTGAAAAGAAATGAGCAGGATAATAACAATGACAGCAGCGAAAGAGAAGAGAAGATTGTGGAGTTGTTGAGGTTGTGTTTTTCGCCTCATTTAGTCATTTTTGAATTTTTGACTAACAAAGGGTCGGCATTCGGCAACACCGTAAGGTGAGCGAGCAGAAACTGCACCTTGGGGAAAGAAGTATGTTGAATAAGAGTAGAACATGTCTGTAAAATTTTCTGCGGTCGCCTGGGAATGGTAAAATTTTCCAGACATGTTTTACTCTTATTCGACATACTTCTTTACCCATGAGGTGCAATTTCGGATCGCTCACCTTACGGTGTTTCCGACCCCTTGTGAGAAGTAATCGGTGGAGAAATGGGTGTGTGAGTATGTGGTGCTTATCGTTTGTTCTCTGCTAATTGTGTATGAGATAACACCTGACAGTTGGCAGTTGGCACTAACAGTATCTCATTATGATCTCTTTAAGGAATCTTTGTGTTCATGACCGTCAAATTATTGTGGAGGGAGCGGAGTCGGTTGTAATTGGGTGTATCCGGTATGTGGCACATGAGTCGACGAAGTCGGTGGCCGCCAGTGCCAACTCCGCACAAAGAGTAACGAGAAGCTCAAGGAAAATCAGCACACCACCACCGAGACCTGTAAGGAACTTTAAACTGATATTTATATATTTGTAATACAATAATCCTCAAATTATGTTTCTACAATATTGCCTGCCTTTGGGAGAATTATTGTATTTGATTAATTTGTGCTAGGTTGCGCTTACCACACTAATAGGATACGTCGTTATTTCACATGTTACGATAATATGATATGACGTCTTGCTATCGTACCGCGTGTTTACTCATCGATTATTATTTACAGCAGGGTTGGCATCTGCTGTCTGAGCTGCCTTCCCTGCACGCTGTATCACTTCTCGTCCGTCTGACAGTTGAATCCGATCTTCCGGACGGTCTTCTCCTCCTAGCTACGAGGGTGAGCAGGTGTTGCTGTGTTGCTTAGCGTCATTTATACTTTAACATATTGTATAATTTACGTGTGCACTTTAGATGTAAGATTAGTTAGAAGGTAGGATATTATTTAAAATACTGGATTTTGTTTGTGCACAGTTTTTCCCAGGCCTTGTTTGACCTTATGTACCTTACAGTTGAGGCAGAGGGTAACTAAGGTTGTTTAGTTTGTCTTTTAGCTGTCACCTGTGCTGGTTCGTCTGCACGAAGTCCTTCCAAAACTGGAAGACTACTGCATGGATGTCTTTGCTTTGGTCACTGAAGCAATATCGTCAAAGTGCTTTATTGAGACCATCTTATCACCATTGGCGAGGAAGCTGTGCGAGAGGTTTGTTTTTCGAGTAGAACTGTATCTTGCTGAAGATCTGAAGCCATATTTCTACTTGTATGATGGACAGGGTATAAATCCCGTTCGTAGTTGGAGGTGATTGGATGTGGTTTCTTTAGCTTCGTGATAGACCGCTTTCATAAAACAGCATGTTTCTCCCAAATATATAAATTTGGAATTGCTTCCGGAGGTGCTCAAAAACAATCCGGGTGGTTCGTGTGTGTTTTTACGCACCAACATGTACCCCTGATTAGAGCGTCCCTGGGCGATAAATGTCCAAAAATTTATCACGATAAATCGGTCACGATCACAATAAATTGCGCGCGCACACTTTTTTATCGTGAAGACGATAACAAAAAGTGGGCGATAAAAAATTGCTTTCCAGTTGCTGGCACTTTGTCGAGTCATTCGAGAAGAGTTCGCTGAGAAAGTCAAAGATTTCTGCGTGGACTTCCAACTTGGACTACGCTGTGAATGAAAAGGTGGGAAATTGGGACTAGGAACAGTAAATTTGACGTTGTATATCTGTTGCGTTTGTTGGTGAGACAGACATGTTGGTAGCATCTTTTGTTAGTAACATGAGTAACATCATCTATTATCTATTACTTGATCTTGATCTTGATTCTTGACATAACGTGATGTGTATGTAAGTGACTTGTTCACCTCAATGTCTTCAGGGTGATGTTGACACTTTCTGCTCCGAAGCTTCTGAATCTACGCAGCCGGACTTCACTGCGATCACAGCAACACGGAACAAGGAACTGTTGCGAAAGATTGAGTTTGTGTTTTAATAATTTCTTTGAGCAGAAGTAAGATGCGGTGATATGCAATATATAGTTCATTTCGATTTTCATTCCTTTTTACCTAAATTTTTACCGTCAGAAATGCAAGTCTGTATGCGATTCCTGTTACGGGAGGATTCTACTGTAGTACCAACCGCAAATGTGGACTGTGCATGCACTGGATTGTCGATATAGAGCCTAAGCGTAAAGTAAAGAACCAAATACTGTATCATTCCGCTATGAGGCAGAGTTACCGTGCTCTATTCAGGAATGACATAGTGAGCGAACTTTCTCTGCTGCATGGTGGCCGGCAGCAAGCAATAAAGGTCTGCAGCTTCCTCTACCAGGTCATCAAGGAGCTGCCTATAGCGGATACGGAAAGGTTAGTGTATTTGCTTACTTGCCTTTTAAGCGATTTCATATATTGTATGTGTTTACTTTGTTATATATTTTCACACTGACCCTGACACCATTATTTCAAAATCATAATAATTGTTATAAGTTATATGTACTATTCATATATATTTTGTATGGTCTGTTATCACCTTCGAGGTTTTGCAACAAACAATTTGCACCTATGTAGGTTGCTGTCCTTGCTGGAGGTCTGTCTTCAAGTACACGAACTCATTCCCTCGTGTGTCACCCAATGGACGCTTCTGATTCTACAGTTGTTTGAGGAGTCTACTGTATCAGAAGCGTATTTTGCACATTGTGAGAAGGTCAGTGGGTTCTGTGTTTCTTTAGTATTTATTATGTTTGGTTTTTGTGCCAGATGTGTGCTAGCATTTACTGCAGTGGCTTAGTCATATGTTAGGGATGTTAGCTATTATGGAGGTTATTGTAGTAGTAATGTGCTGTGCTAAATATCCTTTCCGTTTTCGATGGACAATTCTGGGTTCACTGTCGATCTGGCAGAGTTTATCTCGATTCTGTATGCGTGCGGATGTCTGGAGAAGAACTTTTTGTGGAAAGTTGTGAAACTCCTCCCTGGTCTCTGTATGTTTAAACATTTGTTTTGTAGAAAGTGTTTTTGAATACGCTTTCAATTAAAGGAATAAGGAACTAAAGGAAGGAGTGTTGATTATCACGGACAGATAGAATTCCTTCTTATGACACTTTTTCTTTTTTTCATGCGAGTATCAATCGATAAGATGCTTGATTGAATTATTCTTTTAGATCAGTCGGAGTCATCGGATGAGAAGTTTGAACTGGCGAGTGCAGTCGTGGTCAACATTCTCGCACCGTACTCTCGTCTGCGCCCTCCGTCGTCATGTGAGCATTAATTGAAACAAAATATAGTCTTATTTTATCATTGATATTGAGTAAGTTTTGTATCCGCAAAATGTGTTGGTTTTGTCTATTGTCTTTATCGCTTCAAGAGCCACCTTTATTCGAGGGTGGTACAATAGAGTTTCAAAGTTTGCTTATGACATGTTCTATTTCTATGTTCCGCAGACGTCCTTGGTATTAGGCGACGAGTTCAGATGACAAATTACTCGACGTCTTCGGACTAGGTCCGGGAGTTCTATCCTTAGTTGATGTGTGTGTTTTGTTTTGTTCAGTCGTCGAGGAATTCTCCTGTGTTCTCACGTCGACTCGTCAATCGATTCCGCTGGATGTGTGCTTCAAGGTTGTGTCTTGTCTGCTTGGATGCACCGAATTCAGACATAAGAGGTGAGAGGTCTCGGTTTGGCATGCTTTACTTTATGATTTTATGTTGACGAAGTACACATTTAGCTAGTTATTCCTTTCTTCAGTTAATCAATTGTATTGTACATTACTTGTATGCTATGGTATTGTACAGTTGTAGAAACCATATGTCATTTTAGCCGCACAAGAACTAGTCAAATGCGTGACACAGTCAGGGAACTGATGGAATCAGAATGGATGGAAAGGATGATTATTGTCCATGCAAGGCATCTATTTCAACACGTGGATGGTGGTGGAGGAGGAGTTGAGGACAAGGTTTATGTTTTTAAGCTTAGGTTTATATGGGTTTCCTTGTTTGGAGGCAACGAGCATTGTTAGTCCTCATCAGTGTCGTTCTCTTCTTTTTTAAGCGTAGATTCTGAACCGAATCAGGAAACTAAAGTAACGAATTGCTATGTGTTTCGTGACAGAGTGGCAGTGTTATCTGAATTTCTCAGTAACTATGTGTAATTTAGTTGCGTGACCGTATTCCCTCAATTCTTCCGTTGTTTGAGTCGGAAGTTGTCCAGGAGCCGAATTCGAATTTAGCCCCTGTTCATTTCTTTACCACTGGTATCAACCTTCGACTACAGTTTGTGGTGAGCACATGGAAATCTTTATTAACAAACAAAGAATAAGTGAGTATAAAACCAATAATGACTTCATAGGCTATATCCTATCAGAGAGATAGGGGCTGCCTACGCAATTACTAATTTCCGCCCTTTCGCTGTGCGCTATATCTAAACATCCGGTTATCTGTTTTCAGGCGTTGAATTCCGGAAAGTGTGTAGATCGTCTGGAACGCTGGCTGGATACATTGAGCTGTTCGATTGTGGATCATCTTCTGCAGATTGCAAGACAAGATCAGGAGAATGGAAGATCAACGGTTGGTGATCATTGATCAAAGTAGTCGTGTTAGTTGGACATAGTATAGAAGTGTGGAGGTTACTTTCCACGCAAACCACGTAAAATCGTGGAAGCTTTTGAGAAAATGTTTTGGCTTTTAGATGTGAGTCTGCAATAGATGTTCTATTTTCATTTAGCGTGGTCCTGGCGATACTGTACTCCAGTTCTGGGCGTGGTGTGGATTACTGTGCAATGATGTCGATGAAATGATCAGTGATGGGAAGGTATGGAAAATGAATTTTGTTTCTCCGGTATTTTTTTTACTTTTCGTTTGTGTTGGTTAACGCACTAATGGATCGTTTTGACCTACTTTTTGAAGAATGTGAAGTGAGTGTGATAGTGTTTCTACCGGGTACTGTAGTCTTATTTCTATTCCAGTTGTCGCGTCAGTGCGAGTCTGTTTTATCACTCGGCCACAACGTTTCCTCCAGGATTCTTTCCAAATTGGCCAATGATGTCAAAGAGGATAACTGGACACTAATGTAGTTATTTTCTTTTAGATGTATACTTATTCATTTATTAGATGTTAGTTTAGCTGGTGCACATTGAGATGTTTTAACTGAGTTTGATATCATATAATGGGAAGGATTGCGCGTACAGTCAACTATAATTTTATGACCCAATTTACAATTTTTCATTTGCAGTCCAAATTCATATAATTTTATGATTAACTATTGACTGTGCCATGTGCCTATGGTCTCTCTTTCGCTCGCCCTAATGTGCTGTCATTCCTAGGGTGTTCTGCTCATTATTGAGACTACAGTATCCTTGTGATGTATGTGGTTTTATTTCAGAAAATGGATCATGGAGAACTGTGGGTTCTACTCCCTGCTCTCGTCTGCTATTAAATGTGTGGAGGAGCAACCAGCTTTGCTCAAGAATATGTCAGGCAGCCTTCTGTCGATTATCAAGAGGGCAACTGCGAATGCTGGATCGGAGGTGAACCTTTTCTGCGTTGACTCAGTTCCTCCCCGTGATGCTAAAGTCAATTAGCCGATGAATTCAGTTCTTTTTCGTTTCTGGTTATTTATTTATTTATGTATTAAACAACACCATAGGCATAGGGTGTGCATTACAATGAAATGGTGAAAAGAAAATAGTGTATGAAGTTTCTTATTAGTTTCTGGTTAGTTTCTTATGAATCTGTTTTTGCGGTACGCCGTGTTTGTTTGCCTTTGACCTTGCATATTACAATTTACAATATCACCATATTCAGAGAGTTGGATGGAATGATGAAATCCGACTGATTGTGCTGAACCTTGTGCCGTACATCGGACTGTTCTATGAGATGATCTGCCACAACGAGACAACTTATGCGAAGAAAACTTCATGGTTGGAAGGAATCCTGGGCACAAGTCGAGTTGTATCGAAGGCATCAAACAGGTCTGTTTTTAGATGTAGTGTGACTGTGACATGAGAACTAGTCTTTACAGGGGCGGGTTGGATTATTGGAACTCCTCGTTATTTAAACGGAGGTATTAATTTATGTACTTCTGGCTGATCAGTATCATGTTTTCCCATATTTAGACGTGTTCATGTGGACGTATCTGATATGGCCACCGGCATCTTACTCAGCTTCTCTAATGTGTCGTCCCCGATCGTGAAGCGAGTTTTATCAAAATTATGGGAGGTATGTATTTTTTTTCACTAGTTAGTTGGTAAGTTCCCACTGGGTATTGTGAGTAACACTTTTTATCACGTTTGGAGGGATTAAAGCTGACACTATCCTTCAGGGCCCCCGAAGGGAGCCTTCCAGTCCGCTCTGGCCTACCGAGGTAGTGCGTGCCAGATATAGGATAGGGGCCATCTTTGCTGAAAGTGTGAACGGCCCTAATCCAACCTTCCCAGTTTTTCATGGTACCGTTTTTTAACCACCCGGTTGGTACGACCAGTCGCGCGCGGGAATTGAAAGCGTTCCAACGTTCGTGGTGAGCAGCAGCGCTAGCTGCCGGCTATACCATCGGCTGGTCTATAAATCATTGTTTTTTTTCCAATGTTCATAAGTTTATATCCGAAACCTTTTAGTCATGTCCTGAATACCGTGCCTTATTTCCGCTGCAAACGTCTTCTGCACAGAAAATCATCGTGTTTGAACACACAGCGAAAGCCAATTGTGTGCCGAGTGAGGAGGCTTCATCAAGCGATGGAAAGGGTAGGATAATATTCTAATTTCAAATATTTCAATTGTATGTCCTTTGCAACAGGGCATAAATCTAGACTTGAAATCCGGAGTAGATTCCCGAAATTCTGTGTGTGCCTGATGCGCTTCTGATACTGGGCATTCTAATTGCGACGGCGACGGTGGTATTGCTGTTAGCCCTGCAATGCTAATTTGAAAGTCTTCAGAATGCAAGCAAGTCTTTAATGTTTTTTCAGTGCAACTTCCGTTGTTTTTTTTTCAGGAGAGAAACAACTTGCTGATCGAGAAGTTCAACAAACTGACGGCGAAAATTCGAATCAAGAAGAATTTGCGGCATCATCTCTTGATGCTGGTCATGCTCCAGTCGTAATGTTAAAGTCGATCAAACAGGAAGTGGATTCGGATTCAGAGATGATAGATGAGGATATGATAACATCAATCGATAAGGAGAGACTAGATAGAGTGATCGCCAACCTATTGTCATCGGAAGAGAAAGAGGGACTCGACGGTGAGAGAGCGGGTTTGGAGATGGAGACTGAAGAGACAGCTACAGCGGGAGAGATGGAAGTTGATCAACAGGAGGAGGAGTCCGTGAATGTGGCAGAGAGCGACATGGCCGAGAAGTGTGCGGTAAGTGGTATGATAATGAGCTAGAGGGGCACGAGAGTTGTAGTTATATGATAATATGACATTGTGTTGCTAGGCTGTAGGGTGTCAGACGATTTCGGTATATGTAATAACACACTTTGTTTTGATTCCATTCCGGTGAATAGGGTATACTACAATTTCAATGCGTAAATTTGGAGATGGTCTCTTTTAGTTGATAGTCAAAACGTAATATGTTAGTACTACGTTTCATTCAAGTATGTAGAGTTGCAATCGCCTCCCTAGATGGTTAGTCCAATTCGGAGAAGGTTGATGCGTAATTTCACGAGCTGATTTATGCCCAGGAATAATATACTTGTTTCAGGAAATGCCTGTTTTGGAGTCTCTGAAAGCTGTCAAAGTGGAGGTCGTCGACGATTTTGATGATGACGCATTGGATACAATCGCAGCAAGAGTTGCGAGGAGACGAACGGTGAGAATCTTATAATTTATGAACATCGTAATAACCGAGGCCACCACTTTAAAGTTGTTTTGCTTGATTTTAAGCAAGCGTTATGAGCCTGGAACTGCGACGCACAAGTACACCGCATAGAAGTCGCCTCGTGCTACCGAGAAGCGAACTCCTTAGTGCAGTTTCTCTGTGCTTGTTCCTGAGTGTATTTCTTGAATCGTTGTTTCTGAATATATTTTCAGCCGATACGTTCCGTTTGTCGATCAGTGGACCGATACAGCCCAACCAGTTACCTGACACCAAAAGGACGTCGATCGAAACCGCATTCTAAGAAGGTTAGATTATTTATATTTTTTGTGTCTGCATAAGGCGAGGTCTTCGTCTTAAAGGATCGCAGTCACTTCATTATCGTCTTTTTACTTAAATTATCAATAAATATAAAAAGACACATAGAAAAATACCTTTCCGATGCCATTTTACGGAATATTTATCACAGGGAAAAACATCTCTTGTGTTGAGTTCTGATTTTTGACAAAATGTGGTGTTTTCTAAATCGCAACAGGACTTGGCCGGTTGCCAATGATGACAAAACAAAGAAAAACCGGGGAAGAGGGAAAGTGTCTGCTCTACTGTCTCAATTGTCGTTGTCATACTGTACGTAATTAGAACGCAACCGAGGGGATTTCTTTCCCTGGGTTAATTTTTCAGTAAATTGACACCGGAATGGTATTTTTCTAGGTGCTTTTTCATGTTTATGGATAATTGAAGTAAAAAGGCGAATTTGAAGTGACTGCGATCCTTTAAGCAAAACGCGTGAGACTAATAGTTGACTTATGGCTGCTTGGATTTATACTTGCTTTGCGAAACTTGGAAATAATTGCGGTTATGTACTTATGGAATTGACAGACTGTGGATGGCGAAATGTTTTCAGAATAATCCAGGCCCAGACGGCTGCAATGGTAAAGAGGTAGAGGACACGCCTGTACGGAGCACTCGATCCAAAAAGAAACGTTCTAGTTTCATCGAGATCTTGAACGATTTACTTCCTCCAGCGATTGGTCAGGCGCTTCAAAAATCGGTTGGTTTTGGTTAATTCGCATACTGTAGCAACTGTAGCTCTCTTTACCTCTCTTTACCCGTACGTGTGGTTACGGTATGTTTATGATCGATGTTGTGTTTTGAAATTTCTATGCACCGAGTGGGTAACGCGGTAACTTCATTAGTTTCATAAATTTTCATACAAAAATTTTAAGTTACAAAATTCTTTTTGTTAAAATGACTGAATTTCGTTCAGTCAAACTCAAACAGTACGTCGGATATCCAAATGACGATTACTAGGAAGAAGGTTGTAATACCCAGAATTCGATGGAAGCGATCTTCTTTGGAGGTGGGTTTTCTTTACTTCTTTCTCTACTTTCAAGAAAATCTTAAAATTGCGACATCTAGGACTTACAGATGTTTGGAATTATGTTTAGTAATATTTTTTAGTAATTCTGTTTTGTTTAGGCCACTGACACGGTGCAAGTGTCAAATAATGTGCTATTATTCGCCAAACCCGACTATTTACTGGAGATTATGACACGAAACGCGTTGATGGTGATTTTCTTGTTTCTTGTTTTAGCCTTTCTATTCTGTTCCGGTTGACGTGTATTATGTAATGTGCTCCTATGAAGTCAATTTAGTGGCAGCTTCTAATTGATTGTATTGCTTTTCTTTCAGTTCGAGTTTGTCCCCGAGTACCTTCCTCGAGGACGTATTGCCGTGGAACTTCAGAAGAGGCTTCTCCCATCTCCTCACACTCACAGTGCGGTGTATTCATATGATCTGGAGTTTGTGTTGTTGCCGTCTATCCCGATCCCGTGAGTTTATGGCTATAGTGCAGTAAAGCGGCCTGGATTTCGAGAAGTGGGCCGTGAGCCTGTCTGAGTGTCTGGCAACTTCTTGCTAGCCGTTAAAGTAGTTTTTTAGCATATGGTTCGCATATAACATATAAAATTGGGTGCACATATTGAGACGCATGCATAAACGATGTGTTTCACAAACTAGTTACAACACGATTGAGTGCTGTCAATTCCTCTTCAGAGAACGTCACGGTTTAGCCTTCCCTATTTTGATCCGCTTGTACGTGCGTCTGCGCGCTTCTATGAAGTCTATCATTTCAGCACTTCACCAACTCTCGTAACATCAGCTATGAGCATTGCTCATCACTCTACAAATGTGCAGAATCGGAGTGTGGTTTGCGGACAGAAAGGCCTGGTGGAGCCGCGCGCGGATTCGCCAGTAGTTATGGTTCATCGAGGTGGTTACCTATCAGAAATTCGCCAACTTGGTAGTTCCCGCTCCCCCCCAACCACCTACTCTTGTTTGAGTGTACTTTACAATAAGTGACTTGTTTATTCCTCCAAGTTAACGAGAGCGTTTGTGAAGGAAATCTATGTGGCTTAGTATTGTGTTGTTATACACCATGTGTTTATTTGTGAAAGCTCTTAATTTTGTCAACGCTAATTGCAGTACTTAGATTAATTGTAATTACAGGTCAACCGTCGTCGCACATTGCGATGGCTACGGCTACTTCATTCGTGCGACTGCCTAACTTGGCTAGACACAGTGTGTCCTCATCGCCCATTGGCAAGAAGGCTCAAGTAGCGAACAAGAAGTACAGGCACATCCCACCGAATAGTGCCATAGCCAAGGAACTGATGGACGCGTCGAGTGAGGAGTCTGGCTCAACCCCACGCCAGGAACTTGTGTACAGGAGGGCGGCTAGCGGGCAAGGTTAGACCTAAATTGTGGGGGTTGTGGGTGGTATCGGCAGGTCAACGTTCAACAATGAGTCCCGTGTGGAATTAAAGCAATTCTTTTTTTCTGAGATGTGGATTATTCCTAACTACTTCATTGTCATTTTTCACAGGGATTCCGATGAGTTTCGATCATCTGACGACTTCGACCCAACAAGTCTATCGGAGGATGCCTCAGATGTGAGTTTCTGTGTTATATTGGTTGAACTTTAACTGTCACGATTTCACTGTAATTTATCTTCCCAAACTCCCTGTCTTCCTGAATGTATGTGTCAATGTGTCCCCCTTTTCATCTCTTCATCTTGTTGTTGTTTTTGTGGTACTGGTGGAGCGCACAAGATAAGGGTCCCCCGGTGGTGCGCCACAGGTGCGCCACGAGTGTCCTGTTTTACAGTTTTACTTGGCGCACCATTTAGGTAAGGCGCGCGGCAGGTGCTGGTGCGCCAGTGCTGCACCTCACGTGCCCCACAGGTGCTGCATATGGGGTTGGCGCTCCCCTTGTGTCCCCGCCGCGCACGTTAGAGGAGGTGCGCCGCGCATCTGTGGCGTACCTTGTTTTTGCGCGCGGCGACGGCGCGGAGTTCCACGTTGTGGGTTATTCACACATTCACAGTGTAACTGTTTAGGCTACTGGAACCCAGGCAACTACCACCAGAAGCAGCGAGCACAACTTACAGCGTAAGTCTTTACAGCTTTTTAATTGGATTTGCTTGAAAGAAACCTATCATTGTAATGATAATGTTTCAGTTTTATCGTGGCAGCACCAAGCGTGGTAGACCGCGAACGAACGTGAGAGGAACGAGCGGCACGAGAAAGCGGACATTGCCAAGTACTACTACGACGCCAACAAACTACAGTACAAGTACACATGGATCGTTGGGACCTCCGGGATCGGTAGGCGTATATGCAATTTTGAAAAATGGAATGGCTCTCAGATATGAACCAGTCCATAGTGCCGGAGGCTAGAAAACATCCCCATTAATACAGTGTAGTGACTGATAGGAGAATGCCGTAATGACCTTGAATTACGGGTTATTTTGTTTGGTATATTAAAAGAGTAACTATTAATACGTTTAGGAGCACGTGCCAAGGACTGAGTCCCTTGGATCTGTCCCGTCTTCGTACGGAGCGTTCTATCAACCAGCGACCACAACGTCGTATGCGAACCCTGGTGATGTTGTTGCGAGCCAAACAGCTCCGAACCCGCAGATGCCTCTCTTCCCTGTCAGCTATCAGACCTACCAGCGGTACTGATTTGTTGTATGTGAACTTTATTTGTCTATTGTTTTCCTCTTTTATTGGTTTGTTGGATGTTAGCATTATTGTTTTCCTTTTCCTCCTTTACGATCTCTTTTGTGTATGGGTGTAATGGAGCGGGGCAATGCTTATAGGTAGGTTTTAGCTCATACTCCGGGTACTGTGGAAAACTCGGTGATGGTAGGATAGCTGTTGATGTATATATTGTAAATAAATAGGTCTTACTTTTGTACGTACTATAATGGGTTGTCTGTTGTAAAGTGTATTTTTCATGAACACGTATTTGTTGCTTTTTAGGTTAGGTATTGTATTTTTAGTTCTTAGCTTGTTGTTATTAGACATTTTTACTGACTTGAACAACGTAGTTTAGGTATTTTTTATCGTTATTTTCTAGTTGTTTAGTTGTTATTAGAACCTTAGACACCTCCTTATTGTTAATAGTGCGTATTTTATTGCATGTCCGATTCCGATCTCTACAAATTAACATTTCACTTTAACTAATTATGTTGTTTTGTTTCTTGTTATTTTGTTGTTGTGTTGATTAATAATATATTTTTCTCTGCAATCCGTAGTTTCTTTTATGGCTGCCCACAGTTGTCTTTCTGTGTTTACTGGTGACTCGTCTATCCCTTTCTTGAATTCTATGTTTATTTTGTTCTTTGAAATTAGTTTGTAATTTTGTAAATGGTAATGAGGTTTGATTTAGGACCAGCCTGCTTGTCACATTGTCGTTCTTCGCATGGTCAGTTTACTGGACGAAATGGTTTGACGAAGATGTACGTTGTTTTGTACTTTTTCTTATTTTGATACATGTTAATGTATGGTAACAGTGGTTTCGTTTGTGCAGAATTTGTCTTGCCTAATGTCATGGGAACGCTACCGTAGTCTGGAATATAGGCTCTTTGCCGTATGCTCTCTCTCCTGTGGAAGCGTTGTGTGTTCCCACACTGGAACTCCCGGTCGGACCGCACTCACGTCTTTTATTTCATACTCTTTTCGAATTTGAAACAAAATCCAATAAGTCCCATTCCCATATGTTACCTACTTCTTATTGTGTAGTGCAATCGAGTTAACTATTGTGCGTTACTAGCAAAATCACAAAATGTTTTTATCTCTAGACATTTTTCAATGACACCTGTTCTTTTAACTTACAATGAGCCAATGTGCGCTACTAATTTTGAGCACTGTCTTGTCTGCAAGTGTTCATTCTAAATGACCAAGTTGTTTATACCTAGCATAGTACTTTCACAATAGTTGTTGTTTTGAAACGACGCACAGCGCCCCGTAAGGTTTCTGTTTGCCCTCTGCATCGTTTGATTTGCTCTTTGTATATTTGGTGCACAGTGAAAATCTTGTGTTTTCGTCAGATAGATTCCTGTCAACAGTAGATTCTGTTGAAAAAAGATTCTGGATTAAAACGGCTCTTTACTGCATCTTGTTCACTATTGAAGCGTTGAAGCCGCTTTTGCGTATCCAAACCGTAGTAAAAGATTAAATTTCATATTGTGACAACAAAAAAAAGTATAAAGACACATAATTTTTCGAGATGTTTTTTTGCGAGACGCATATCCTCACCTCATGGATGCTGAGCACTGAACACTGACCAATGTCTGACGTCGCGTTGCATCTTACTCGCTCTTTCATATTCATGCTTCCTCTCTCTCACACACACACTATTTTTCCCACTGCCTACCTTCGACACGTGTTGACGTATGTCATTCCGGTTCTTCCTTGTATTGTGTTTTGTATGATACTGATGCTCGTGTCTCGCAGCGGTTTACTTACTGAAACCAGTTACACGACCGGACCTCTGCGTGCTCTTTAGCTCTTTTTCGACATTTCGATTCTTTAATCCACTTACAAATTTTAGTTAGCTATTCTTTTTATTTTCCTTTTAAAATAATTTAACGCGTATTTTCATTCACAGACCCTTTGTCGGAGCTCCTGTCAATCCTATCACCTATTTCTCTCTTGTCTTCTGCGTCTAATCCACCCCATATGTGACCGGTGTCTATCTCCATTCCCCTCCATCTCTCGGTCTCTGTTTGTTCGGCTCTCTCCCTCCCTCCAGGAGTGCCCCAATGTGGCCCCTAGCACCCGGTCCTAGTTGAACCAACTCTGTTCCAAATAATCTCAAGCCAGTTGTAATTGTGCTCGTTGTAATACGATCCTCAATCATTACCAGACGGCGTTGGAACTTTTCGAGCTTGTACTTCGGAACTACTCAGTATTACCCAGTCTTGCTTAAAAGTATTATTTATGTAGTTTTCGTACCTAATTCTAATTGTGGTAAATTAATCGTGGAATTATTTGTAATGTTCATGAAAAGTAGAGCTTCTGACAATTTTGCCGTCCCCAATGGTAATCAATGTGGAGAAGACCCTCACAAACAAACAGCCTCAAGCAATTAAAATAACGAGTTAGAGGCCCTCGTTATTTTAATTACTTGAGGCCTTTTGTGACCTCGGTTACTTACCATCTTCTTTCAATGTGGCTCACTGTTCTGCATTCTGGGGTTTACTCGCATTTTCTATTTAAGATTACGATTCAGATTGCTTCCAATATGGGTATGACGTCATTATTTATATTATATGCGGATGTGATTATTTGTTTATTTATAATTAGTTTTTTTTTTCTTGGAAAACTAACATAGTGTTGGATTATAGCTCTTTGTTTTTTAATCCATGTAATCACAGTGTGTTTGATAAAATTTGTGTTCTAATGGCATATCATATCTTCATAACTACAACTCGCTCTTATCGCTCACTAATCAGTACATATGCCAAAAGTGTAACTTAATCGTAGCGGTGGCCCGTTTGTCATTATTTATTCGATTATTTCTCTTCGTTTGGTCTTACTCATATGTTGAGTAATTGTCCTTCTTTCCTGGTTTTTCATTTCCGATGTATTCTTCTTTTTTTTGTTGTTGCACAGAACAGACTAGTTGTAAGATATTCGGCTAACTTTGCTTAATGTAGTTCTTTAGTCATTTTACCTAAGTACGTCAGTGTGTGTGCACTTTCTGAAATATTCTTAATTCGTATTGTCTATCTAACACTACGACTTACACTTGCATTTTTATAGAGCCAAAATGCCAAAAGTATTATGCTATTTCGACAACGATACAACGATTGCGTGAAAAAATTTGTTTTATGAAGATCTCTTTCCTCTTCAAAGTCTATTTCCTCGTTGGTGTTATCATTTTCTCGATCGGAACTTCGTATTACGCATTGTATTATTCTATTCTTTCCAAAACTCTGTTACCATTAGTATTCTGTGCTACACGGAACACCGTTTGCTGTAATGGCAAGTCACCTGGTTTATAGAAGGATTGAATCTTATTGGTTTGGATAGACAGTTGTTTTCTGGATTTTCAATGCATTACATTTGCCCTGTAAGTTTGCCCTCATGGGGGATTTAGTTCTACTATTTCTCGTATTTCCCTCCTCCAGTCTCTCAGTCCTCAGTCCTGAGCGTATCGGTTCCGTGGAGCAGGTCTTCCCCTCAAATCTTATCTACATCTAGATCCGTGTATCTGTATCCACATGTCCATAGCTCTTTAGCTGGCGGTGTTGTCCAACCAACCACCGAACAAGTGCTCGACATTGTTGTACCCTCAAGACTAACCAACTGGTCTTTATTACTTTATTCACTAATTCACTTCCGTTTAGCTTGTGGTTAGATGTTCCAACTGATAGCGTCTTTGTTTGTTTGTTTGTTTGGGCGATGTGTGCTTTGAGAAGAATAAGGTTCTATTACTTTTTTACATTAAACTTACCTGTTCACCTTTTCTGTAAATTCGTTTTCCACTTTTGCTTTCTCATTCTGTATCATCATTAATCGTCATCAACTATAGCTGTAAGTTGTTAGGCTGCTACGTTTCAGTGTTTCTCTACCTACATTCATATTATGCTAATTACTCTTCTCATTTATGGAAATTTAATGCCCGATGTGCTGGGATTTTGGGCTCGCATTCTTGCTCGAAGGCGCTTCATTCATTAGCCTTTCTTACATTTTTTGTTATTTGTTATTTGTTATTTTGATTAGCGCAATCGAGCATATTATTATTCTTTTTACAGGTATTCTCGTGTATCGACATCGGAGGGACCATTTTGCTGATTGTTTGAACCGGAAAAGTTCTCGAAAGAGACATGTCTACGAATGGAATCCACGAGGAAAAGGTGGGTAGTTTACACGTCACTTTTTGATAGTTTATTGGTTACGGTTACATAAAACACGATAGGACGCACATGCTTTACAAGGTTTATTACTGTTAAGG
The DNA here is from genome assembly GCA_036852015.1 of Pelodera strongyloides. Lineage (NCBI taxonomy): Eukaryota > Metazoa > Nematoda > Chromadorea > Rhabditida > Rhabditidae > Pelodera > Pelodera strongyloides. Next base: position 165,468 of record JAANDG010000174.1, on the reverse strand, counting down.
GGGGGGGGGGCGCTTGAACATACGTGATAAATAACTGCGGGTCGTTGATATAATGATAATCGAAGTACTATTGCGCTGTTTTCAACCACCGTCATGCTTTACAAGGTTTATTACTGTTAAGGGGGGGGGGGGGGCTTTAGCTTGAACATACGTGATAAATATCTGCGGGTCGTTGATATAATGATAATCGAAGTACTATTGCGCTGTTTTCAACCACCGTCATGCTTCTTTACAAGGTTTATTACTGTTAAAGGGGGGGGGCTTTAGCTTGAACATACGTGATAAATATCTGCGGGTCGTTGATATAATGATAATCGAAGTACTATTGCGCTGTTTTCAACCACCGTCATGCTTTACAAGGTTTATTACTGTTAAAGGGGGGGGGGGGGGGGGGGCTTTAGCTTGAACATACGTGATAAATAACTGCGGGTCGTTGATATAATGGTAATCGAAGTACTATTGCCCTCTTTTCAACCACCGTCATGCTTTACAAGGTTTATTACTGTTAAAGGGGGGGGGGCTTTAGCTTGAACATACGTGATAAATAACTGCGGGTCGTTGATATAATGATAATCGAAGTACTATTGCGCTGTTTTCAACCACCGTCATGCTTTACAAGGTTTATTACTGTTAAGGGGGGGGGGCTTTAGCTTGAACATACGTGATAAATAACTGCGGGTCGTTGATATAATGGTAATCGAAGTACTATTGCCCTCTTTTCAACCACCGTCATGCTTTACAAGGTTTATTACTGTTAAAGGGGGGGGGGCTTTAGCTTGAACATACGTGATAAATAACTGCGGGTCGTTGATATAATGATAATCGAAGTACTATTGCCCTCTTTTCAACCACCGTCATGCTTTACAAAGTTTATTACTGTTAAAGGGGGGGGGGGCTTTAGCTTGAACATACGTGATAAATAACCGCGGGTCGTTGATATAATGATAATCGAAGTACTATTGCCCTCTTTTCAACCACCGTCATGCTTTACAAGGTTTATTACTGTTAAAGGGGGGGGGGCTTTAGCTTGAACATACGTGATAAATAACTGCGGGTCGTTGATATAATGATAATCGAAGTACTATTGCGCTGTTTTCAACCACCGTCATGCTTTACAAGGTTTATTACTGTTAAGGGGGGGGGGCTTTAGCTTGAACATACGTGATAAATAACTGCGGGTCGTTGATATAATGATAATCGAAGTACTATTGCGCTGTTTTCAACCACCGTCATGCTTTACAAGGTTTATTACTGTTAAGGGGGGGGGCTTTAGCTTGAACATACGTGATAAATAACTGCGGGTCGTTGATATAATGATAATCGAAGTACTATTGCGCTCTTTTCAACCACCGTCGACATATGGCTATGTGTAACCAGGTTAAGTAATGTCTTGTATCGAAAATGTAATGATACCTACCTCCATTTCCACTTTTGACTTCGACGTTCGACTATTGTTTTTGACACATTTCATTGTGTAGTCTAGTGTGGGTCAGCGGTCGGATCTTTGTGTAGTGTACTTGACAAATAGACAAACTACTTCTGTGAGCGCCTGCTTCCTTTACTGTTGCTTTTCTTTCTAAACGTCCGCTTCGATACCATGGCAAGTTGTGTTAAACGGAAGCTGGCTTGTTTTTCTTCACTCTTTCCGTGCATCAAGTCATCACGTCTCTACTACTTGTAAGCCACCTATCCGTTTCACTTTAACTTTTTTGAGGATTAATTTCCTTGAGATGTTGAGTATGGCTTCCCCCAATTCCTTATTTTAAACTATGAATTTATATGTCTCCATTTGTCTGCGTCTGTACCGTCTATCCTCGGACTCTCCTCTCTTCATCTTTCTGTTTGCCTTTTTCTCGGCTGATTGTTTGACAAACTATTCTGTCAGATGGGGACGACATTTCACTGAGTTCACCACCTTCCCGTGGTCCGCCTCGACCAAGACCAGTACCAGTTATTCACTCTGTTCTCTGGTTATTATCGTCGTGCAGCCATTTGCGATGATTCGAATCTCAGCATTTTTACCACAGTGACCTTTTCCTACTTCTTAGTCTTTTGTGGTGTTTTCTTTCGTTATTCGTGCTTCGTGCAGACGTATCACACTGATCAGTGAAATCGAGGCGTAGTATAAATTTACCCCTGAAGTACGTTCAAATGCAGCACTATACTGCATACTGCTAGATGGTGGAGATTTAGCTTCTTGATCTAGAAGCAATATGTTGCAACAACAACAAGAAATTTCCCTGAATATCGGAGTATTGTTTGAATTTTGGTTCTCTGGTCAGATGTTTGTTTCATTTTCTGAATTCTGGTTATCTCATTTGTAGCGCATTTCTTATTGATTGTTTTCCTCAAAAAATACGATTAGCAACGGCGCATATGGTCTGTGCCTATCGCACTCGTTATCAGCTCTGTCAGCAGGTTTGCATCGTTCTCTGGCATTCTTTTGCACACAGGACAAGGCTCTCATATCTCTTGTCATATAGCCATCATGATCCACTCCATATATCAATTCACTTGCGTTATTGATACGCCGTTGTCAACTACGAGTGCAGGAGCTAAGCTAACCGATCGTCCAGCTTGAAATTTTATTGTTTGAATCGATTTATGTGACCGATGATTAAACCACTTTATCTGATAGCACTTTGTCATCTTTGTTTATGTATTTTTCTACTACCAGTGTCAATATATCTATATCCTCATCAATTAGTGTGTGGCTACGAATTGGATAGGGATCTTAAGTGGCGAGTGGCGATAAGTAGTATGTGTATGAATGGAACAGACAAAATGCTAGTTGTGGTCATGAACGGAACAAAGTTTCCCCTCCTCGATTCCTCAGAATTTGCCCTCTTGATCAGATTATATTAGTTGTTTGGTGAGATGGTACTGACGGATGTTTTTCCACGATTCCACTCCCCCATCTAGTATTATAGTCCATTGTACATGTAGGCTCTAGTTTCATAGCGCTCTGTTTGTTTTTGTCGACATTTTGAAATGTTCCAGTTAAAAAGGTTCACTCTTTTGTTTGAACGGTGTGATTCAGGGGTTTGTTAGTTTGAAAACTGCGTGGGATACCTCGCCCACCTTTGTACCTTTTTATCTTCTGCGCGTATTTATTTTTGAATTCCGATCTGGGTCTGGGTTTCTGAAACATGTGTCAATTCTCATGATCTTAGCTTCTAGGTCTTTACCCTCTTCTTATTTTTTTAAGTGTACCCCAAAACTTGCAGTGATTTCAGTTAAAACGAGAAATATTTACGAACAAACTTTTTTCGATAGGAATACAGGAATGAACTATAAACATCGTTCTTTGTTCTAATCTAACGAACGTATATCTATCCTCGCGATCTGCTATATTACGGACCGTCTGGAGTCTGGCTGTATTTTATTTGTGTTCTGTTATACACTACTGCAATCTGTTTTGTCTACTACTGTAGTATTCCTTATCGATGAAGATGAAGGACCGTGTTCTTCATTCCATTTCCCGACTGGGAATTGTTAATGGTGGTGATGGTGGGAAGCGCAGTGGTAATAGTCCGGTACCCCCGATGACTGGGCCTCCGGAAGATTCAAAGGTGTGAAAGACCTGGTTTGAACTGTGCTTTTGGCCTGTGCTTCCACATTTTGTGAACCTTTAGTTTTGTATATTAACACCTGAAGTGTATGGGCGACATAGGCGTGTGTATACTGTATACTATTCCTTTGAGGAAGGGGGGGGGGTGAGGTGATATCATACTATGGGGTTTGATTGCTGACTGGATATAGGGTGAGACCACTTGATGTTGTAATGTTTCCGGTGAAGCAACATGTCCAGTTATTTTAAATCCAAAAACTGAATGGAAGCAGGAAGCAGGGAACCATAATTTATCCATTTTTTTCTAACTTGTAAAGCAGAAACATTTGCAGGCTGGCTGGCTGCACAAGTGGACCAATTACATTAAAGGCTACAGGCAACGGTGGTTTGTACTCGACAGCAACGGGAATCTCTCTTACTACAGGTTTGTTGAGTATTTTTTTACGTGGTTATACTGTTTCTAGTATTTGTGAGTGTGGTACATTATGAACGTGGTATGGCGAGAATGGGAGAGTCTTGCGCCGCACTCATTATTCGTGTGTGTGCTATTTGGAGCTGGAGCCCTTTAGTGTTTTAGTGTTTTGTAATTTGTATATGACTTCGCTTTAGGGGGGGGGGGGGGGGGGGGGGGGGGGGGCGGGGGATTTTTGTTGAAGTTTACAGTCACGGTTCAGAGTTGTATCGTTGCCAATTTTTGTTTCGTTTTTATTATGCTAATGCTGATGTAAGTAGATGGTGTATGCAAAGAAAGCGTCATAATATCGAATGCGCCAACCTTTGATCTGCGCTTGTTTTATGCAAGTGCACCTCGTTGGGGCCTCTTATGTCTTGTAATGTTTGCCCATTCATTGTATGCGCACATACTATCTATTTCATCGCGTGGCAGGCACACTTTTTTCTTCCCCTATATCTGGGTGAATCACGGAATACACGCATAAACGGTCAGATAAATTGCACCTTGTCACGCATTTATTATCTCTAAAGGTCTTCGAACAACGATAGTCATCATGTTTGTGAAGCAGATGCTAGCGGAGCATGAGAATTGTTCAGTCCTTTTGTTTCTGGATGCGCTGTACCGTACCTTCCCAATTGAATACTTGTAAGTTAGTAAGTAGGCATTTCACTGACGACAATTTGCATATCACCATCTTCTTTCTCAGGGCATATGTGTTAAAGCGGTATAACAACCTTTTTTGTCTAACTGTATTCCCATGCATCATATGCAAGCGGGCATTATTATAATAAAAGTCGACTAAAATTTGACCCCACTTAGCATAAACACATAAGAGTGTAGTTGTCCACGCACGATGCGTTTCAAAAACCGGCAGTTATTGCGCTTTAAGCATAATAAATATGCAAATATAGGGCGTTGTCATCCCTGGAATAGCGGCGAGGTCCATAGTATGTCCATCCGGTTCCACACTATGATCATTATTTCCAAGCTTGTTCCCAGGATTCTCCGAGCTTGGACCCAGTAAAAACCCAGTAGAATTGTATTGTTTTTCTACTGGGATTTTACTGGGTCCAAGCTCGGAGAATCCTGGGAACAAGCTTGGAAACGCACTCTCGCCGAGGAGAGCGCAGACAACGATACAATTCCCACCGCACGTCGCACCGCGACAAAAAACCGCCGCCTATATATAAAAATAATAAATATTTAATATTTTTATTTTAAAGTAGCAAAAGCGATGCAAAATAAAATAAAATCTGAACATGTTTGGTCTATAGGAATACGTCATTCTTATCTTACAATATAAAGGAGAAATACATATTTTCTAGGGTAAAAGACTTATAATATATTACGAGATAGCATACTATTACTACTACATTAGAGAAGTAAGATACTAATACATATACTAATACATCACATACTATTAGGACTTATCACATATACAAATCCATTGTTCTATTAATGCATACATATTATACGAATACTTGTACTCATTTAAAAGCTGCATATAAACAATAATAATAATACAGCGAATATTATTAATGTAGTAAGAAATAACTATGAACTAATACAAAGAGATTTAAAAAGTACACGTATGTGGAATCACAAAGGCACACGATATTAGAAACGACAACCAACGTGCCAATAGGGAAAAAGAGTACAGTACAGAGATCACAGTAAATAAACCTGCCTCAACAATTAATAGTTGATATGCTAATACAAGAAACTAACTAACAAATTAAACGTAGAGTAGCTTGTGTTCAAACTTTATGGAGTATTTAAGAGCCGTTTCGGAAACTCGAAACAGCTCAAATAATCATTCAGGGCGGCTTTCACTTTGCGTATAGAGATAGAGACTCACTGAAAAACTTGCTACAAAAATTGAAGATCAGGGACACACTTAATGAGTACACGTAGCCGTTAGTATCATACTTGCATGCGAAGATCTAATAATTAATAATTCAAATCAGATCTTCAATTTTTTTGTAGCGAGTTGCTATGTATGGAAAGTGAAAGCCGCCTTGAGTGATTTTTTGGGCCTTCGCCCTGTTTCGGGCTCGCGAAGCAGCTCCTAAATACTCTATTACGTTACTTTTGAAAACAAGAACAAATGTGAACCTGGGGTTTCGCTATTTAATTATAAGGAAATTGGAAATTAGAATCTAATACCTAATATGAAAAACTCAACGAATCTGGTTGGATTGGTTATTCGCCATGCTCTCTTGTCCGAAGCCCAGCGCCATTCCATTCAAGGCTCTCGTGCGTCGTACCTCGTAGATCCTGAAATCTAACCGTTTAGCATTTAAAGAGTAGATAGCACTTAAAGAGATATAATGGCCGAGTTTCGAAGTGTGTAGGCTGCACATCCCCATATAATCTACGCTGCCCCTGCAAGAACGGGAACGGGCTGTTTAATGTTTAAAATGCAAAGGCCATCCCATGAGCCTGAGTTCCTATTCCGGGTTCCCAGCTATTGCAAACAAGAAGAACACTCACACGAAAATAGAATAAATAGGTGAAACGAAACAAAGACACACTGACAAAATTCAACAAGATGAAAGTGGAAAATAAAAGTATACCTCATGAATGCGGCAGTGAACAGGAACCAAGATCTTCCCTTCTTTGTTGCAGCGACCAGTGGATGAGTGGATCGAACTGAAATAGGGAAGGGTAGATATGAGAAAAAAGCACTTAATTATTTGCACTTCGGACACCTTTCGAAAAAGACGTAATAATTTATAAATATAAATAACAAAGCTTAAACGACATAGGCATATATACAGCGCTGAAACGGGAAAATGTGTGGGAGTGTGGGACCTTAGGCAAACTAACAAGCTCACCCTTGTTGCAGCTTTGGGAAATACGGGAACTAGAACTAGAAAGGTAGAAAGAGTAGGACAGTAATTATTATTGTAACCTTTTTTCGTTGAGAATACGCCTAACACGCAATATAACAATAACTTATGAAAGTACTACATCATTAAAACATAATATGGAAAAATGTTAGAGAAAACTGACCTCTCTCTACGAATGAGCAGAAGTAGAATGACGTTAAGGCAACCAGTTCCTCGCCTCATCCGTGCACGTCCGTACTGAAAGAATCAAAGAATTTCAAATCCAAAAGTTTAGTTGAAAAATTGCAAGGGAAATTGGGAATTACACATCACATCGTGATCGTCCACAAGTCCGCAAGCTCAAATCAACTTGCACCATTGTTGGGAGGAACACAATATGCGAAACGAGCAGAATAATAAAGATATTTACCTCGTCGTCGAAGAGACCAGAGTCCATTAGTTCAGCCACCTAAAATAGAGTTCTATATGTGACTGGATTGATTAGCTTATAATATAAAGCAGGTAAGAGGTATTTCCATAAAAAAACGTCCAACTAATAGTCCAGATAGCATCAGCTAAGCACACCTGTACACCAACAAAATAAACATAAATACCATGAAAGAGTAAAAAAGAAAAGCAGACCTCGATGAGTAAAGCAAGCATTTCACACATACTGAGCCAAACAGTCACAGCTCACCATGAATGGGATGATGCGCTCTGAAATTTCACTCTTGTTACTTCTCATTTTTGATTAAGAAGCAGAAAAAAGTGTACAAGCAAAAGTTGAACAAAAACAAAGGGAAGAGGAGAAATGTGGGCTTGCCCGGCTTACAACTGCAAGCTCACCGACTCTCCAGCCAAAACTGGGGAAAGGAAAAGTAAAAAAAAAAGATAAGACAATGATAAATTTAAAATATTTACCTCGTCCGCTAGGTAGAAGAATTCCCAAATCCCACTTACTATGAAGATTTGAGAACGGCTAAGGACAAGGACAACCTAAAATACAGCACCAATAATTACAATTCTTGAATTTGCCCATCATGATACCTTTGGCTGGACCGTATTCCAAATAGACTATTTCACGTGCGGCATGACTAAGCGGCAAACTAGCTAACCTGTCAATACGACACGAACAGACATTTCCGCTTTTCGCAGTAAACTTTTAAAACCACGAAATAACTCCAAGTACCCCATCCACCAATCAGTGTCAGTTGTTGCAAGTGGCCGTGAAAAACTACTGTTAAGTTGTTGAAACACAGGAAAGTGAAAACCCCGATATCCCATGTGCTGAACTGCATACCTGTTTCCTGCTTATTTCCTTGCGAGAAAACCTCTTCCTCCTATGGATCCAAGGGAACGGACGCACTGTGCCTGCGATCCAGCGCTGTGTGTGTAGACTTCATCTTCGTATCCTATACTACAGGTTTAAAAAGCAAGACGAATAGAACGTGATACCACTCTATTCAGGCGTACAATTAACGAAAAATATGGGGAAATTTCTACAGGTATACGGCATCGTTGAACTGTGATATGCGTAAACACACAAGTGACAAACAATAACACCAATTTCGAAAGCAACGCAGCGAACAAGCAATAACAGTGAATACATGTGTAAAATTTGCTGAAGTGAAAATAAAAAATAAAAATATTCGAAAATGCATGCGCGTCGAAAAGCATACTACGCAGCCTCGATAGACGTTAAGTGTAGTATCGTATACATTGGCCAACCACGCCCCCTTGACGCCCCAACTCGGGCCCAGTATTTTCCCAGCTTGGCCCGAGAAACTCGGGTTTTCCGAGCTTGGGCCGAGAAAGTTGTTGGAGAATACTGGGAAAATAGTCGGAACAAGCTTGGAGAGGCCTAGTTTCTCGGAACAAGCTTGGAAAACATTAACAGAGCAGTTCAAATGCTTGGAATTTGGAATAGTTTATGCAGTCCCATATTTCCTCTTCTATCTCTGCTCCCTCCTCCCTCCCTCTCTCTCTCCCTTTGAAAGTGAGTCGGTTATGGAGCCTTTTTCTATTGGTTGAACTCTATTGATCTATTCCATATTTATTCTGTGCGCTCTGCGCTATATGGTAACTTCAGTTGAGTCTAGTGGCTTGTTAATCGACCATCGTCCAGTCATTGTCATATAACCTGGTTTGTACATGGGCCTGAACCAATTTTTTGTTGCAATTTGAGTAAAGTTAAACGTGAAAACGTCCCGGGTCTAACTCCTGATAATTTGCCAAATAGGTTGAAATTCCCCTCCGAAAATAGGCGATATCGCAGGATAATTAGCGTGCGACCTTATGAATATTCGTTTCTCAACCAGGTGCAATATTAGGTTTTTTTGTCCAATCCTTATCACAGTAGACTGCAAACCTATCTGATATCGGACTGATTTTACCTTTCAAAAATGTCTCCCAAAAAGGCTAGCGTACTTTGTTTAGTGTTGATTATGTTAACGAATAATGAATAATTTGTGCGTTTATTTGCTACTAATTTTCCCTGATGAACGCATTTAAAGGGAATGTCAAGCGAGTTTTGCATGTTGGGCTCAAAAAATGTCTCTAGTCTTATAGAATCTCAGTGTATTTTGGGTTGACGTTCTCTTTAAAGAATAATGTAGGAAATTAGGAAATCTTTTTTTGTATGTTTGTATTTTTGTCTACCTTTTCATCATATTCGAAAATGAAAAGGTGAATAATCACTTGGGCTTTTTGTGTTGCAATTTGACTGAAATTTTTCGAAGGAGAAGGAATCGATATTGTATTGAAAGTTTAGGCACCTGATAAATTTGTTTCTTCAAACCTTCGCTTTGCTCGTAGGTAAGAAGTCATTATAGAAGGAGAAGAATGCTACCGTGAGAGTCCAGTGCTTCTTTCTTCTAGTCTAATCAGGACACCCCATTTTTGGGCTTCACATTTGTCTCCCTGCTTTACCCCTCTTAACTCTCTCTCTCTCTCTCTCTCTCTCTCTCTCTCTCTCTGTATGTTTATTTGTATCTCTGTTTCTGTCTTCAAACCTTTTTCTACTGTATTCTACTTCTACCCCTCCGCCCTTTGGAGCTCCCTCTCCTTCCCTATCTCTGCTGTCCGCTGCATAATACAATAGAAGGACAGTTCACGGTTCCCAGGTTTTCCCTCCTTGCGCTTCTCACGCGCACACTGTGACTTCCTTCGGTGTTCCTTTTGTGGTTTAGTTGTAGTTTACATTTAACGATTTAACTTAGGACCTTAGGAGGCTTCGATTCACCTATATAGTGTACAATGCAGTAAGAAATCGTGATTTATTCCACAATTCATTGGCGGAACGTAGTGTGTGTACACGGTTTCTTTTCTGCGAAACGAGCAAGCAAACGAGCAAGTTGATGTGGGCAGTCTAGTTGCATAATTGCCGCAGGATGCCGTAGTGCCTCAGCCTGTCTCGTAAGTGTCTGCCGGTAGCTCTTGGGAAGTTTCTCCCATTCTTTATTGTGGTCGACCGGTTTATCTCTCTCTGTGTGTGTCTTTTTCATTCCTGCTCTCTCTCCTTCTCTCCCCTCTCTCTCTCTCTCTCCCTCCTCTCCCCTCTTTTTCTCTCTCTCTCTCTCTCTCTCCTTCTCTTGCTATATTTCTCGCTTCAAGTTTGCCAAAGAATTTTCCATATTCCATGCTGAATTATATTTCCTCTTCTTTACTTTGTCGTGCATGTGTTCTAGCTTTCTTGCATGAATTACATAACCAGTAACATATACATTAGTTAGTTAATTGATATTGGTATGATGCTTCTCCCTATTCCAGTTCACGAGTCCACTTTTAGTTATGACAGTTCTGCTTCACTATAAAGAAAAGTCATTGTCTTTTGTATTTACGACCAGTAGCACCCTTCTTTTGTTTTGCAAGTGCTATTATTGACGTGAACGTATGACACGTTGTATTCTAGTACTTTGACCCCTTCTGATTAGAACTGTACAATTTACTACTGCATAGAAGAAGATTGATAGTTTAGTTGTAGACCAATTGACCAATGATCCTTGATTCAGATGCAGTGCAATGCAATATTTTGTGGATTATTTATTGTCGTTGATTTGTTTGCTTGTCGGATTTTTACAATTTGTTTTTATAACTTGCAAACTTGCATTCATGTTTTTTTTATCAGGTAGGGAGAGCTGTGGATTTCTTCACAATAATATTTGTTTTACTAAAATTATATTCAACTATTCATTTGTTTCGTGCAACTAGTCATTCTGTATCTAGTCTACTAGGTATTCTATTCCCGATAATCCCGGTCCACAATTATTCCCGTGGAGAATGACGATACGAGAACGGTTGCGGAACGCGCGCAAGTCTTTGCTTTGTACATGGAGACCGACGGAACATGACGATGTGAAGAAACCATCGAAGAAGAGGAAGAAAAAGTACGAGGACAAGGAGTATGAGATTGTGTAAGGGAGATGTTGGGAGTTAGTGTTAGAAGGTCTGAGGACAGAAGCTGAGAGTACTATTTTGTACTACTGTATGTGGTTGTCTGGGTACTCGAACTCGTGTTTGAAATACTCCGCTACTATCGATTATTTTCAACAGTTATCTTTATATGTATGCAAAGCCAATTTGTTGTCCTCGTTTGCAATCAACAATCGATGTATGGTTTATTGTTAGTGCACAATCACTTCTTATCTCGGAGGCACCTATTTTCATAAGACAATAAGACATTTCTTTTGCTATGGGAGAGATAGTGGGGAAGCGGGAATTCTATGTTTTGAAGCTTTGAACCTCTAGCCTCTTTGGGTTTCCACTGTTGAGTTTTTGGTGAAATTTTTGGGGCATTTGCTTTCATGTTATTTTTTCGAATCATTTGAAAGATGTGTATAGATTGGGCACACATGCATGTATCGTTGCTCTTCACTTGAGAGTTTTCATGGATTTGTATGAGTTTGAACTTGTCATCATTCGAGCTGATGCTGTTTGTGAAAGGAAGAATGAAAAACTGCTATACATATGAGTGTGAGGAGTAAGTAGTGTATGTCGCGTGAAAAGTGGTCAAATATTTGCATTTGTCTCTGACCGCAGAGAGAGAGAGAGAGAGAGAGAATTTTTTCAGAGAAACTCCTGTCTACTATGTAAAAGGAAATGATAAATTACAGGTTTATTGAAAAAGTAGATCGAAAGTTTATTTATTCCTTTTTTTTAGAAATCAGCACGAAGTGGGCGAGTCGTGTAGAGGGAGCATCAATCTACAAGAAGCACGTATATTGTCAGACAAGGTAGGAGATTAGAACAACTCGTGTGCATTCATGGCATAAACTCGTTGACGCTCTGACCGACGAAACCACCATCCGAATTAGCATATTGCATAAATTTAGACGGTGGTCTTGAGCTCGTAGCCATACCACCGTCGGGATTAGAATATTAGGTATGCTGAAAATCAGAAACGTATCATAAAGAGATACAAGTTTCGAAAACACTACATATGTTTGGATGGTGGTTTTGAGCCTTTCCCGACGAGTTTTATGCCCTGTGTGCATTTGAAATATTGCATTTAAAATTTAAATTATATAGTTTATACAAGAAGCGGCGAACACCGAGTATCCTTCGGAACGAGGCAACGAGCAGTTATATTGTGTTTATTTATATTTTTATATTAAACGTTTCAGGTAACCAACAATATCGTCATATCAGCCTCCTCGCAGACGTTTCATCTAAAGGCGGGCAACGATGTCGATAGGCAGAAATGGCTGAGCGCATTGGAATATGCAAGACATAAGGCAATCAAACAGGCCGAATCGGGTTGGTTATTCAGTACTTTTGTCGTTGTGTTCATGGGAAAACAGAACAGAACCTGCTTTTATTTTATTTTTTTCTTCAGACATGTATCTTATATCAGGTAGACGAAACATTAGAATAATAACGATATATAACGATTGCCTCGAAAACATAAGAAGTATGTGAAAGGTGAATGAAACTTCACTCTTTTCTAGTCTTTGTCTTTTTTTTTGCAAAACTCTAGTTTTCATGAAGTGAGGTACGAGCGAAATGAAACGTCACTCTTTTAGATGAAGATGAAGAAGCGCAAGCGGGTAGTGGTGGTCGTGGTGGAGTGGAAGTGATGGCACAGTCGAACAAGGCACTCCAATCAAGACTGGACAGTCTGAAGACCTGTGCGAACATGCTCGGTTAGTTACTACTTATGCATTGTCTGCCGGTTTCTCGGTTACTTACTACTCTAACTGGCTCCTCTATATTTTTTGGTAATGTTTGCTTGTTTGTTTGTTTGGTAATGGCCATTTTATGAAAACGCCATCTGACTGCCGGGAGTTCATTCATTCGTTCAGTGTGTATTATGGTGTTATTTGATTAGAGTAATCAGTAATAGTGCTTCGAGATCTCGTATCGTGTAGCTTCTTTGCAACTGTTATAGCATCGGAATGCAATATGTAATGTTAAAAGAAAAAGGAGCATTCAGTTTTGTATATAGTTTGAACACCCTTTGTTCTCATATAGAGATAAAATCAAAAGCGCTTTCATATTCCCCCCTTCCCCCCCCCCCCCCGCAATTTTCCCCTTTTTGTCTACTTGGTTTATCAGTGTAATTCAATAGTTGAAGTAGTCCCCGTGATCGTTGGTTTCATAATAGTTCTCATATTTCACCAAGAAAACTGTTTGAACATGGGAGAATTTCTGTTTGTTTGAGTTTCGGACTTCGGACTTGGAGTTCCTTTCTGTGAAGAATGATAAGGTCAACCCAGGGCGTAAACCTCGCCGGTGAGTCCGGAGGTGGTTCGCGTAATTTTCTCTATTCCTGGTACGTTTCTAATAAATTTCTCGTACCACCTCCGGGCTTCCCATACCTTATATGCTAATTGCGGAGGTGGTTCAGCCATGAACCCTCTAAGTTTATGCAATATTCTAATTCCGGTGGTGGTTTGGTTCGCCGGTGAGCCAGTCAGCGGGCTTAGGCCATGGGTCAACCTTGAAGTTTGTAGTCTCTCTCTCTCCCTCTCTCTCTCTCTCTCTCTCTCTCTTTCTCTGTTGTTATTGTTTAGTAGCTTTCTCCTTTCCTCTTCCGGCTTTTATGTTTTTCTTCTACGAGTCGCCGTTTCCTTATCGATCTCTGTTTTTGTTAAAGTTTCTGTCCCTCTTAATAGTTCTTTCGGGCAATTCGAACTACTTTTCCGATAAATTCTCATTCTTATGATTTTTGAGGATATTTAGATTTTATATTACCTCTATTAATCGTCGGCCAGTATTCTGCATGTGTGTGTGATCTCTAATGTTACTTTTATTTTGATTGAATAAGTATTCTTCAGTTTATGGTCTTCCGACATTGGTTATACTGACCATTAATTGTCTAGTGATGAGAAATGCCTGTTCAAGAGCTATGGTAATTGAGTTATGTTTGATTAATGGATTCTTTGCATTTGCAGGAAAGCACGCAGATGAATTGATTGCGGTTACGAGTGAATTGGACCCACAGCACAAAGTGGTGGCCGAACGCGCGGCTTTGTTTAAGGTGGGCAATTCTTGATTCGGTAGATTTTTTCTGAAATTATGGTTGTGAGATGAGAGTTACAAGGTTCCTGCATGTTTTGTTTATTTCCGAACTCCAGACACCTTTGTCGCGTTCTTAACGGCGTTGAGTTAGTGTCGTGTCTGCGAGCTAGCGCACTGCGGGGTGATATGCTCATGTGGAGTATTGCCAGATCAAGTTCAGCAATACTTTATTGATTAATTCAAAGAGTATAGAGTATTCATTATTCATTGCAGTTAACCACATCGGCGGTAGTGCAAGCAGCCGAGGAATTTGTGAGTATTTGCGAGAAAGAGGGCAAGAAGATTGGAAGGGTTGTACAGAACGAAACACAACAGAAGATTAGGTACGGTTGGAGTTGGAGGTTTTCTTTTTGTCGTTAGGGGTTGAAATGGGTTACCTGGGAAATAGCGGGTACTTTTGTACATTTGTACATTTCTCTTTGGACCCTCTTATTTTCTAGTTCTTTCTCCTCTTAAGTTACCGTTCAGTTTCATACCCGTCTTAACTTTGTTGTTTATTTTAAGTCTGAACATGTTGTAATACTTAAACAATATTTCCTGTTTTGCAACCTTGTCTGCTTGTCGCTCTATTTTCCCGTGTCTCTCAGTTGAGTGCATAGACTGGCATTAAAATGGTTACATCTGTGAAGTTACGTTGCCATGCCAACTAAAGCATTGTGTGAGCATTCAGAGTTGAGTCGTACTGGTACCTGTTACTCTCCTGATGCAATATGATTGTCTTTCATACTTTCATTTGCTGCACGGCTCTCACCTTGTCAAATCGTCACGAATACTTCATGTCCCAACCCTATTTAGATTGCAAGAGCAACTGGAAACTTTGGCCCTCCAACACTCGAATTTGGAACGGGCCACTGCAAGAAGTAACAGCAACGTCCTTCGTAAGTTTAGCACTTGTTTTAATCTACGTCATCGTGTCAGACATAGGGAATTAAGTACCGTACCATATGCACTGGCCGTTAGCCGTAGAACTGTTTTATTTGGTTTTTCATCCTATGGAAGTAATTTTATTTTCTGTGATTAGTCTTCTAAGCGCATTGCTTGTTCTTTTCAGCCTATCCAAGTGATATCGAAGAGGAATTTCACGACTGTGAGGAAGATTTAAGTTTTAGTGAAAGGTGCGCGGATTTACTTATATAATATTTCTTACTGTTGTATTCATGCTGATTCGCGATGTGGCGTGGATGTGGTCTTTGAGTCCTTCTTATGTCTCATAGGCTACGGAGGACACTATGTTAATGTTTATGAAAATCGCTGTGTGTTTCTTGAAGTGAAGATTGGTTTTGATATTTTTACCCTCTTGTCTATTTGCAATCTACAATCGAGAAAATCATTGCACTTTGTATGTTTTCTATCTTATATAGACATCGCCATCGCAAGTTCTGGCCCCGCCTCCCCTTGCCCTCCTCCTACCAAAATATACAAGAACGTAATAAAAAATGATTCACCTTTTCTGCACAAAACATTACTGCGGGGCCTGATTGCCTGATATTGATTTGTGAAACATATGCGAATCGTTTTTTATCTACTTTTCGGATGAGTTTATAGTTTATACGTAAGTCATTAGTCGACGTGAACCTTCTGGGTCTTTGCAGAAATGTCCTCCTTTTAGTCCTTTTCTACGACCTAAGGCCACTTTGAAAACAACTATTAATCAGTGGATATTCGTTTCATTTTTGCCTTACTGCTAGTGATCGAAAACAATAAAAAACAGCTGATTGGCCAGCTTGTCCCGTGAAATATTAAGAGTTGAAGGCCTGTTTACCTACTCAAATCTTTTGCTCATCTGCAGCGCTAATTGCTGACGCTATGTTTTGCTGTTTTTCCGCTCTCTCTCTTGGGTATGTCTGTCTACGTCTCCCTCTTTCCCTCCATCTCTCTGTCCATCTGCCTTCTTACTCTTCCCCGCCCCTCCTCTCTCAGGTATCGACTGACCAAATCATTTTGTCAACTTTCTCCCCATTACTGTTCGCCTTCCCTGGCAGTTTCACTTTCTTCTTTTATGATCATTCGCCTTATTCTTATTGCTATATTGATTCATTGACAATTTAAAGATATCACCTGTTTTCGTAAACAAACAGTATTGTTTGGCAAATTGTATTCATTCAGTTTTCAGTATTGCACTTGTTAAGATTGTTTTTAAGACCCTTTATCGTGTCGTTGGTCCGTCACGCTCTGTATTCACTCCCTTACGACTTACTGAATTACTGGCTGGCAGCATTCTAGTTCTGTGCAATCTCACTGTCTGAACACGTTAACCATTCAGTCGACCATCTCGGATTATATGGTTTTCTTTTTCGGGTGAGCTTTTTCTTTCGGAGTCACCACTAGCATAGCGGTAAGCTGGTATGACGATTGTTGGTGATGATCTATTTAGTATTACCACTACTTTTTAGTAGAAAAAATGTGCGCGTGTATGAATCTGCTTTGTCAGTTATGTGATCAGATCACCAACCAATTATCTATTGTCTAATTGTCTTCACTAGTTTTTCGCAATTTATTCCCGAGAATTATCGTTGCGTAAAATCGAGTGCGTGTCACCCCAGCATTTTCTTCGGACAACTGCTGGAGGTGGGAATACTTTGATGATAACTCCTTATTTCGGTAATACCATCAAGTTGTAGGGATTGTACGGAGAGGAGACAATTAATTTGAGTGTAACAGATCCGTAATCAAAATCAGCCATTTATCGCTCGACCTCAATAGAATGAATATAACGTTCAGACAACTAAATCAAACCAGATCCATTTTACGCACCCATGGGATTTATACCCTTATCCCACTCAAATATATCCCCTTCTTTTGTTATTCGGTATGTGAGTTGAGTACGAACTTGTCCAATAGCATTTCGTTCTGTCCTTCTGTCACTCCCCGATTAAAAGTTGATAAGAGAACACACTATATTCTCGTCTCTCTCACATGTTTTTGGAAATATTCGAACAACTAGTTTTCCTTTTTATAGTAGTTATTAGGCATGTTTTATGTGAGATACCTAATGTCTAATTATGTGCGTTCTTTTTATTTGTTGAATTCTTCCATATGTAGATGCGATTGAAAACAAAGTGAGTTATATGCGCAAACGAAGAGAAAATGTGTATTTTTTGAGTTGAGGGGGTTTGGTTTTTTTGTGAGTGGAATTCCGCAGGTGGAAAATGTTTTAAAGGGAATATGTATGCCCTTTTTGAAGTTAAGCTGTATTAATAGAATGTGTGTTCCTCATTAAGGAAACAACAACAAAAATTGTTAAAAGTTTCCCATTTAAAAGAAAATGATTTTCAAAGTTCATCTTTTCCATAGTAAACGCGTTGCTTGACCCCCTGGCTTACACGGCAGTGCTGATGGAGCAAAAAAATTTGCATATGTGTGCATACATCGGCATATAGCATGCAACAGCGACATATTTGCATGCAAATGAGAATATTCGAATTTACATATTCAGTCGCCTACTTAAATTCATGTCTGGTGTGGAAACTCTAGTTTCGCAGTTGTTTTGCTCATTTTGAGTGCCTACATATTCCCTTTAATAGTTTTTTTTGGTGACACGTCACGTTGCTTGCTGTCTGTATGTAGCTTTCCCTATCTTCCTCTCTCTCTCTCTCTCTCTCTCTCTCTCTCTCTCTCTCTCCCTCTCCCTCTTCCGCTTTTCGTAAAGCCAAAATTCGCATCTCTCGTTCTCTGTGTACTTAGGCGCAATGTATTCTGCCTGCCAACGTGGACTATCATCGATTTGCACAGTTTCGACGATTTTAATTGTAAATTTGAAAGTGATCTCCCCCATTACGCGGCGCCCTTACGAACGTGCATATTCTAAAACCGGTTTCATAACCACTGTACTTGGATACAAGATTTCTTCCTGGCGCACTGAACTCTGTTGTAGAGCGCTCAGATCTGAATTGTAATACTCGCCGCACTTATTCTAATTTCATACAATTCTATTTTGTGACGTCTGCACGCGATTTATTCGGGAATTGTCTTCATCTCGCTTATCAACCTCTGGACTGTTTCCCTGGTCCGACATTGGTCTGCACTCCAACTAGGCATTCCTATTGCGGCTTCCTAGCCTAGCAACCCCCGGGTGGCCGTTGTTAGAGGAAATTTTATTCTCCCATAGGAGTATTTTCACCAGCTGTACCCGAATTGTCCCGAACCAGGGACAATTTTATTCAACAAGATCAACCAACGCACTCATTTATTTGTTTATTTATTCGACAACCGTGACTGGTCGGAGGATTTTTGATTTTGTTTTGCGTTCTCTGAAATAAGGTCACCTTTTCCGGTTGTTTTTCTTTATTATTCAATGAAGAATTCTGCACCTTTACAAGGGGTTTCTCACGAAAATTAGCATAGTACTAGTCGATGTGACGATTGTTGGCGAATGGGAAATTTGCAGCCGGAAGTACTTGATTGACTGTACTTTTGATAATTGCATCTGCACTATTTCCAAAGAACCGAGGAACGTTGGGAAAGTACAAACAATAACTGCTACTGAATTGGATACTGTGCATCTGTAATTCTACCGATTTATTCCCACAAATAGTTTCTAACTTGTAAGTAGCCCTCTGCGAACGGCCACGCGGAACACTTATTACTGTAATTGGAAAGAAGAAAAGAATTATAAAACATGGAATTTGCAAAACTGCACATCTTCAAGAAGAAGCACTTGTAAGAATTATTGGAATTGGTTATGTGGCTTCGAAAATATGTGCGTGCATAAAAAGAAAGTATGTTTCTGTCTGAAACTGAAAGGTTGCTGTGTGCACTGGGACATGGGTAGTAGGGTCATTGCTTAGTCAGTTTGTTCAAGTTATTAATATTTACATGATTATATTGTACTGTATCTTTAGTCAATGTATGCTTGTTGCAGGAAGTCGGGTTCCTCCCGACAGGGTTCCATGTGCGGCGACTCGCCCAAATCCAAGGAGGATGAGTTCTTCAGTGCTGAGATCGTATCCCCGTCTGCCACACAGGACCAGGTATGGGATTCTGGACTTTTTGTTTGCTTTGCGATCCTTTATACTTGAATATCTGGCTTACTACTAAGTACCTATTATATCAATGGACTGGCATGGTTTCGACTCTTCAATTACTGGTAGGTGTTTGAATTTGGTACGCATTTTTCTCTCGTCGCCTGTGCTTATTCCTCCAAAATTTGCATACTATACGAATACATAATATTCACAGGTGAGTCATTTTTGTATTTCTTATCATTGTCCCGTCATACTTCGTCTTTTCGTCTCCGCTAAACTTCTGTTTACGCACGCTCTTCTGTACTTGCGTCGGTACGGTTACTGTACCTGGCACATAGGGTCCTTGAAGTTATGTGCTGTTCTACGTGCAAGAGGACCACCAAGCCCGGGGAGCATGTCGTTAAGATGGATGGAGCCACTTTTACCATTGTCACTAACCAAGAAGCGAGCTCGAGCAACAGAACGACTAGACTTGGTGTCTCGGAGAACCGAGCTCGAGATAATGAAGCCACAGATGAGAACGGAAGTGAGGAAGAGTCGGGAGCAAGCAAAGAGGGAACAGAAAGGGAGCAAAGGGACCGGGAGGGTTTAGTAAGTGAACCAGATACTTTTTATACTTAGTCAGTCTTTAAATGTTGGTAGCCTGATTAGGGGGATTTTGCAAAGCATATCGCTGTGGAAGTGTATATTACGGTGAGTGATGACCATATCCTATGACAAATAGTGGCTACGTGTAGATGCAGACTTTTGCCGCTTCCAACTCCTAACTCAGTTTCCTTTTTGTTAACCACAAAATACGACAAAGAGGTTTACGGACGACTTTTATTTGTGGAGTGTGTTGCTGTGTTCTTTCATCCTTGTTTTTGCTTTCCCGTCCCGTGTCTTAAATATATTCTAAGAGTTGTGCTTATCTTGTTCCTTTATTGTATATATTCTAATTCGTGTCTGTTTGCAGTTGTCACTGATGGCTCGTGGTCCGACAGATGTGGTGCGTGCGGGCGGACGTCGTCGAACCTCTATCCCCGACCGGCCAGACCTTCCACTCAATCTGTGGAGTATCATGAAGAACTGTATAGGAAAGGAGCTTTCCAAGATACCCATGCCGGTAAGCAAGCTTTGTTGTTTTAGTTGTTATGCTAGATGTAGTTCATGACATTGTTTCGCTTGAATGTCAGAGTCGCGAAAATAACACACTGGTGTTCATCTCATGTGTACGCAGTTCAAATAGCTGAGAATGAAAAATCCGGAGAATTGCTCACCCAAAATAACCATTCTGAATTTCGGAACGTGTATCCTAAACTCTTCTGCAATTCTTCTGCAACCGTATTTTGAACGTTACCTTCGTGTAAATACCATCAAGAACTTATATTTGGCATTGGCGCCACAACTATTATCGCTAAAATGTTAGAAATTGCTGCAATAGTCTACATCCGTGTGGATTGTAAAAGCCAGAATATTGTTTTCGTTTTTAATTGCTTTGTTACTGTAGTTGGTAGGTATTATTAGGCTGTGTCAAGCCCTTTGTATTTTGTAACGTAGTCGTGTTGCACCTGTGTGATGTCATACTTGATGGGTATTTGAAATTTGAAACAATCTCCATCCGCTAGTTATTATGTCCTCATGTGTCTTTAGTACAATTCCTTAACGCCTTGGAGCCGTTTCTTGTAGATGATTGATCGCTTTGTTACTTTGTGTGAAGCTCTTATTTTGAAAAAAAAACCGCTTATAATGGGGTTTCCAAGTAGCTCAAAAAAATAGGTGTGTTTCTGTCAATACTACCGTATTTTTGCACGAAACCAGCATGTGCATTAATGCGCAATATAAAAGATAATAAAATATTCTCGTTGTTGCAAAGCAAAGCACTGTAAATTGTCAGCCATAAGGTTTCCCTTATTCCTGTCGCTCGTTTTCAGAATCATTCTCGCCTTCCGCTGATCCAAAAGCTAGTCATTCACAATTTATATAGCTATAGCTACATGAACCTTTATGTAGCTCCTTTATGATTCCAGGTAAACTTCTCCGAACCACTGTCGGTACTGCAACGTGTCACTGAGGACTTGGAGTATGGGCACATTCTCACCCGTGCCGTGGGCCTGGACTCCCTGCAGCAGATGTGCCACGTGGCTGCTTTCGCTGTTAGTTGGTGAGTCAATTTATTTGGTTTTCAACTTTTGAGGGAAGACGTACTCACTGCTTGATATTGAACTGTGCAGTGTGCAGCTGTGAACTTATTATAGTTTTGTATTCTCTGATGTACTCTTTGTATAAAAGCGGCGTGTTTAAGTTCCTTGTTGGTACGCGTAGTCACTTTACAAGTTTGTGTCATGTGTTTCCTCTCAGTTATTCGACGACTGGTAGCCGAACCACCAAACCATTCAATCCTTTACTGGGAGAGACATATGAATGTGACCGAATGGAGGATATGGGATGGAGGAGTGTTCTAGAACAGGTTATTCTAACTGTTACCAACTTGTTACACATGTACTTGAGCTTTCGAACCGGATTGGTGCATGTGTATTTGGGTACTATACCATTCAGGTTAATGGGTGTTTTCTCGCTGCTGTTTATAGACACCGTTAGTTATTCTAATCTATTAGTAGTAGGAGCGAAATGTAAAGCATTCTTTGTTCTTTAGGTCTCACACCATCCTCCGGCTGCAGCTCACCATGCGGAGGGCCGTGGGTGGACAATGTTCCAGGACTTCACGATGACCTCCCGCTTCAGGGGAAAGTATCTGAGTGTGATCCCGGTGGGAAGTACGCACGTCACATTCCCAGGCACAAATAACCACTACTCGTTTAAAAAGGTTTGCTTCTGTTCTTCTAGAAGAGAGCTGAGGTGTATGCTTGGGTTTATCTAACATCGTGTTTTCGTAGAAGTACAGTATGAAGTATGAAGTATGAATGTTGATCTTGAGGGCCGAAATATCAGGGTTTTTTTTGTTTCTTCTTTGTTACTCCTTCTCCTGAGGTTTTCCCGACTTACATCGCTTTTTTATATTAATAACTCCAAACCTCGAGCCGTTTATCTTCCATCCGCTTACTCTTTAGGTGACGACCACTGTTCACAACATCATCGTCGGCAAGCTGTGGATTGACAACCACGGAGACATGGAGATCATTAACCACGGCACGGGCGACCGATGCACACTCAAGTTTATTCCATACTCGTATTTCAGCAGGGAAACACCCAAGAGGGTTGGTTATTTGAGTTTATTTTATACTTGCACGATTTCAAGCATAATTCTAAAACTAGAGTCTGATTCATTGAAAGTTGTCTTAAAAGTATGATTCTGTTCTTGATCACGGCACACGTACCAGTCTCCATTAACTATATGAGAGGCGATTGCGAATTCAGGTATTTGAGTGAAATGTATTATCGGGATGTGTCAGAAATTAGCGTGGAAGAGGCTGTCCAGTTGGCGAATGGGATTTATGTCTATAGTCGTTGCCTAATATTCCTGTCGTTCAGGTGACGGGTCTAGTCAAGGACGAGGCGGATCGGATACACTATGTAGTACAAGGAACATGGGACAAACACATTGACATGCTCAAGGTGACCAAGGTCGGTTGACTTTTGATGCAGTATGTATGTTTCATCTCATCTTTCCGGCGAGTTAACGGTGTGTGTTTTCTCGATTCTAGGAAGTGCCATGGGCGCCGTGGCATAGGAAGATAAGTAGGAACTATTCAGTACTTACACCCCTCCATCGTTAGTAATCGAGTTCCCTTTTTAGTGCAGTGGCAACGGCGACAAGGCGAAACTGGAGACCGAAGCCCCAGTCAGATTGTGGACCGTCAACCCTCCATAGTACGTCACATGCTTCCATCTCTATCATTAGATTGTTTGTCATTTGTGTGAGGTAGTTTAAGCCTAGATTGCCAGTTTGGGCGAGGCAAACAATGTAATTTGTAATTTGTTAATACGCATGTGCAGCATGTTTATTTCGATTTACAATTTACAAGGTTGTCTCTTGTTTCTAAGTTAGTTTGTGGAATGTTTACAAATGTCATTTCGTTGCAGTGATGGTAATGAGAGAATGTACCACTTCACGAAATTTGCCATTGAACTCAACGAGCCAGAGGATGGGGTTGCACCGACCGACAGTAGGCATAGGCCTGATCAGAGACTGATGGAGGAAGGAAAGGTAATCAGACTGCTTGGGGCGGGGTAGAGTGGAAAGATGGGGAGGTAGACATATCATGGGGAGAATAGAGAGAGAGAGAGAGACACTGGGAGCGGAGTAAAGTTAGGGAAGATAGACGTGGCCATACCTACAGATCATGAAAATCAGATTCCCGATTTTTTATTTGGAATATTTGCTTGCAGTGGGACGAGGCCAACAAGTCCAAACTTGACATTGAAGAGAAACAACGCCAAGTGAGGAGAAAACGAGAGGCAGAGATGGAGAAGGCACTGCAACAAGGTGAGAGAGTTCAGAGAGTACAGAGTGCAGGTGTACTCCTTGTAGATCCCGTGGTACACTATGAGAGTGTGAGCAAGTTTAGTGGGACTACATACAAAACAGCCACAAAGGTTCGCATCGAGCATCGTTGTTGAAACGAACAAGACCTTGAAATGTATAGTCTTGATTATTTAAATTCCGTGCACTGATGGAGGTGGTCTGCTTAGCGTTGTGATTATAGTCTTTAATATTTGGTAAGGGTGTAAGTTCCGTACCTTAATTCGCGTCAGTAACGGTTTACAAGCTATATGTTAGCTTCCGGCGAATGGTCAAGTCAAAACTATGCTTGATTGAATTTGCGTACCAGTGTATGGGTTTATGCCCAGTAATAGGATGTGCAGGTTCTCTTCTAATAACACTCGTACTCAGGCCTGCCCTATGAAGAGTACCAACCAATTTGGTTCACCAAGTCGCAGGACGAGTTGACGGGCACTCTGATGCACAAGTACAATGGAGACTACTGGGAAGCCAAGGAGAAGCAGGACTGGGGCCGCTGTCCCACTATTTTTTAGTCCCGATCACGGCCATAGTTCTGTGTTAGATTCAGCTTACTGCTCTAGTTAAACAATATATCTATTTATCATTTGTGATTTGCACTTCTCCCTGTGATTGCTAGCTATTGCAGCTCGATTTTTCTCGTACCGGGTACACTCTTTTGTTTTGTTTGTCTTATCTTTGTTCATTCGCTTCCTAATGCGTGCGTTGGCCACATATTTCTGTGTTATATCTATGCTACATCGTTAATTGACAAATGTTTTGCATGTGAGTTTGTAGTTGTAGGTTGTCCTTGTTTCATAGACGGTGATTATGCATGCGAACACTTGAACCTTCTCCATTCTACGAATACTCGTTTTCTTCTTAAAGCTGTGATACTACCCCTTTTATAAGGCTCTAGCTTGTGTCTAAATATGGTCTTTTTGTTTGAGGTGTGTCAAGGAATGTCCTGTTATGTCGTGACACGGCAGTTTTTAGGTGGCATTTTTAGAGTTCAAGCTGGAGTTGTGTAGATTTCTTCTTTTTCTTTCAATGTTCTTCGTCTAGCATTTGACATTTTGGGTTGATGCGTACCTTTTATGATAAGTACATATTTTTTACTATCCTTCTTATAGAAGTTTTTTCCTTCCCATCTCGAACGCTTGGCTTTCGTTAGTGATAATTATTCGTAGAAATGTCATGTATACCTATGGCCCCTTACCAATTAACGTCGCGTCTGCCAGCTTTGAATTCACTTGTACTTTTTAACTTGCTCTCTCAGAAGCCATATTCACTACTTGAGTTCCTCGGAACAGAACATTTGAACAGGGGCAGTACCACCCCGGGGACATTCAACGGTGAATATGGCCTTGCGTTCTTGTTCCTCTCCTTGATTGGCGTATAGTTCAAGTTCGATTTTAAAGCATGGAAATTAATATTGAGCCATTTGATTTCACTTAGATACTTGTCCACTAACTAGGACGGACGTGTGTCACGTACCTAATAAAAACTTATATCATTCATCGTGCGTAAACATATGTAACCACATACACGCAGTGAACAACACCTTGATGTAAAATGGCCTGGGTCGACAATAGCGTAGGCATAGTCACAGAATATGCATATAGATGTGTCATGGAGGAAACAAGGTTCAAAACAGCGCACAGGTGAATTCAGGGCTAATTGTACAATGTACCGCATCGCCGCACAGCCCAGGAACACCGCAAAAAGAGACAAAACACCGCAAACCACATCACGGTGACCGCAGAAAACTAAGAAGCACCGTCTCAAAGCCAAAAGCCACGTCCTCAAAATGCGCGCCGATCCAGTGCTGGAAACGCTTTTCGTGGTCCGGTGCCTCATTTGCGCCCCTCACCGTTTCCGCACCTTTTAACGTTGTTAAAAGCGCTCAAAGAATCCGGCGTAACTTCCGGAAAAAAGTGGTTCGAGGCGACGGACACCGAAATAAAAATAATGCATGCAAAGTAATTTCCGAAAATTGCGATGTACCGTATCCGAAACTAGCATCAATATTGATCATTTGTACGTTTATGCCTATGCAATTGCATCTTTTCCGGTGGTTCATCTCGAACCAGGTCTTTTCTTTTCCGGAAATTACCCAGCTCGACATTAGTATGTTTTAGATTACAGCGACTCGCTTTTGTAGTCTCTTAGAAAATTGTATATTGCTCTGTTTTTCCTTATAAAACACTGTTTAGTCAGCCATTGTATAGTTGCTTGCTTGGCGCGTACTCCGTATATCCTTGCGTCCTTATAAACTTGATATAACTTTGTGATGTTCTTTCCATCAAATATGTTTCATACCATAGAATTGAACCTGCCTGTGCTGTATTACTCAATCTCGTCTTCTTTGAGTAATACTTTCGTCTATTTGTAGGACTACCATTTTCTAACCCCTATTCGTGGACTTGCTTATCATTGACTCTCATTAGGCGAGCAGTCATGTTTCTCATAACTTTTCGATAACGACGTTATTATGCATGTTTTGATTAATTGTGTAAAATTACTTTCAATGTGAATATGGCATGTTAGGGCGCATTCGAGTTGGACATTTCCGGAAAAGAAAAAGAAAACTTTTGGTTCGAGATGGATTTCACCAGAAAAGAATGCAATTGCCACGCATACACATGCAAATGATCGATTGATTTTAGTTTCAATTACGGTACAATTGCATTTTCGACAATTATTTTGCGTGTATTATTTTTTTTCTGGGTGTCCATCTCGAACCACTTTTTTCTTTTCTTTTCCGGAAAATGTCCATCTCGAATGCGCCCTTAATGTTCATGTGTTCACAGAAACATCCCTCTCTCGTCTTCTCTCTACCACTCTATCTCCCTCCGCTCTCTCTCTCTCTCTCTCTGTCTCTCTCTCTCTCTCTCTCTCTCTGTGTCTCTCTCTCTCTCTCTGTCTCACTCTCAAAGGTAGCCTTCGGCAATGCAGATTATGATGTTCTCATGTGTTGAATACTGTGACCCTAACTAAGGGCGCATTCGAGTTGTACATTTTCCGGAAAAGAAAAGGAAAAAAGTGGTTCGAGATGGGCAAAAAAAAATTCTTTTCCAGTTGGTGAAAATGGCGTTGCACCGTAACCCGCTTTCATTATAGGACGAAGTTGTCGTTGTGGGACGAATTTATTGTAGTATGTAGCCTGAATTTATTTTTTCCCCGCGCACTCTTCATTGACACATGATTGTTTTGGTTTTAATTCGTGTATGTTGTATTTTATGTGTCGGAGGTAATGTATATTTTATTTGTTTGCAGTATTTGAATAAACATTTACACAGAGTGTGTGTCTTTGAACATTGTGGTCGATATGCAATACTCCTTCATCACCAATGACAACTGAATAGACTAAATAGGACAAAATACGCGTTACAACCTCAAACATATCGACCACAATGTTCAAAGACACACACTCTGTGTAAATGTTTATTCAAATACTGCAAACAAATAAAATATACATTACCTCCGACACATAAAATACAACATACACGAATTAAAACCAAAACAATCATGTGTCAATGAAGAGTGCGCGGGGAAAAAATAAATTCAGGCTACATACTACAATAAATTCGTCCCACAACGACAACTTCGTCCTATAATGAAAGCGGGTTACGGTGCAACGCCATTTTCACCAACTGGAAAAGAATTTTTTTTTGCCCATCTCGAACCACTTTTTTCCTTTTCTTTTCCGGAAAATGTACAACTCGAATGCGCCCTAACGATAAGACTCCGCCCTCTCCTACCCCCACCCCCACCCAACCACCATGATGGGGTCCCCAGTCCCCATGTTATCGATCCCTTTAAAGATTCATCACTTTTCGATAACCAATTCTTCAACAGCTTGATTGTCAACGTTTCCTTGTAATAATTAGTGTTCGCTGTTGTCGTTAGCTTGTTGACTTTCAATATTGCTTGATTTATATTTTGGTTTTGACTTTAGTTTTATTAGTTTGCGAAGCGGTTTCGGTTTTGGTATTTTACATCTATTTCGGTTTTGGTATTTTACATCTATCAATAGTCCGTCGATGTAGAAACGGTAACCAGACGGGAGATAACGTTTTCAATGTGATATAATGATTTGTGTGTACTTAATTTTATTTAATGTTGCAATATTTTTTTAGGTGTTTTTACCATTAATCGAAGGTTCATACATATCTATCTATTTCAAAACCCTGAAACTTTATAACACACATTTTATCGTTTAAAAGACATGGTAAGCGGTTATTTGGGTATTCTCATGATCGTACATAGGAAGCGGACTCATACATTGGGCGCATTCTTCAATAATTAGTTCATTGTTCAGTATTCAAAAATACTTTTATAAAAAGCAAGAACAACATACTGACAAATAGAAGTAGAAGGAAAAAACGGAAACATTCATAGTGAAGCATACTTAGCGTCTACTTATACATTTCGCAATTATACAGATTCAATAACATACGCCTAACTTACAATACATTAATATTAATTACATTTCCGTACAATTAGAATGCTTGATTATGTGCTATTTTTATCAATAAACAACTATTATTGGGTCTTTTTCCATATCAAACTTGACCACGTTTTAGTTGGTCCATTCAACTACTCTGGTCTCCAACCGCGCAGCGCACCCCCAGCCAGGGGCGCTCGCCCCTTCTTTTTGCCCCCCTACGCGGCTGGCCGGTGCCCCCCTACGCGGCTGGCCGGTGCCCCCCTACGCGGCTGGCCGGTGCCCCCCTACGCGGCTGGCCGGTGCCCCCCTACGCGGCTGGCCGGTGCCCCCCTACGCGGTTAGCCCTCCAAGGCAAAAATAAAAAGACAGACCACATCGGCAAAACAAATGCACCGAGCAGGAATCGAACCTATGAAATTCACTAATTATGTTCTGGAGCCAGCGCCATAGACCACTCGGCCATAAAGCGCATGTCTAATAATCGAAAAGAAACATTGGGTGGTGAAGCGGATATAGTCGAAATTGCGCGGCTGGGTGCGCGGTTGGCTGGGGGCCCCCTGCGCGGTTGGCTGGGGGTGCGCTGCGCGGTTGAGGACCAGAGCCCCGAGGCACCGCGCACCCAGCCGCGTAGTTTGCAAACTACGCGGCTGGCCGGGGCCCCTCTGCGCGGTACGCGGCTGGCTACGCCCGCACTCCAATTTGCGCGGCTGGCTACGCGTGCACTCCAATTTGCGCGGCTGGGTACGCGGTGCGCTGCGCATATTATGTTTTCTGTTGTTTTTTTATCTAATAGAGGCCAGGAACGTAGAACGGTAGATATATGCCTATTTTGTTGGCCTACTTTTGGTAATGCTAACTATTTTAAAATTTGAAAGATTTTTCCACCAATTATTCTAGGTATAACCATAAAAAAATGTAGTTTTTTTATAGAAGTTTTTTTCTACTTTTTATTATTTTAATAAAAATTGGAAAAATTTATCTCGTGGTTTTTCAAAAATCTGCTAATGCTATTATTTATTGTATTCTCCTATCACCTATCCACGTAAACTATGAGAACTTTCAAGTATACTAGTCTTTATATTAAAGCGAAATGCCGGCCTGATCGCGCAAAATTAGCATAGGATACATAGGATTTGCTTATCATATGCAAATTTTCCAAAGGGGCTAGCATTTCGCTTTAATCTTAACCACTCCTGAGAGTCCTGAGGGCACATTCCCGGCAACGTTGTTGGATAGTTTCTAGTTTTAGTATTGTGGGCTCCTCAGCAGGCGAGAGTCCCGTCAACAGGCCTCAAAGACGTTTTTTTTACTATGACACTGAAAATAGTATGTATTATCAAAAATGGAAGGCTTCTGGAATTCTAGATGTTGCATACTTATTAACTTATTTGCGCTGTCCCTCTTTTTCCATCTTTCTAAAAGAAGACAGAACTTGAAATCTTTCAACGTAGTTGCGTTTTTATAACTCTTTACGTCGCTCACTCGCTCTATGATTTTCGTAAGGGTAACCAGACGGGAGATAACGTTTTCAATGTGATATATTGATTTGTGTGTACTTAATTTGATGTTGCAATTTTTTTAGGTATTTTTACCTTGCCTGCGGCAGCCAAAAATTTCGAAACCTTTCTATGTAAAGTTGCCAAAATCGTGAATTCCTTCTCTCTAACCGGGTTTGCTTCCCGGACAATGCACCTGAAAAGAAATTTGCTATCAGGATGTGTCTGCCGACGAGCAGTGCGGTAGGTAGAGCTGTGTAGTAATGTCACTAAAAAAATTGATGTTTTTATATTTTCATAACGCTGCACATTTTGCGGCACAAAATCGGATGGCCTCGTGGAGTACACCACCCGCGGGCCGGCACTTGCGTTGTACCACAGGATGTATGCCCACGGTCCGGAGCGTGCTGCCGTCGTCCCTCTTCAGCAGCAGGCATGTTTCTGATCGTTGCGTCATGGCCATCAGCGTTTCTTCGTAAAAACGGCAAGTCGTTGCCGTTGCTGTTGTGGCACACCTTTCCGTTGCAGCCGTTGGGACGGCGGTGTCCGTACAGGCTGTGATGAACGCGGAAATCACGAGAAGAAAAAGACCTAAAAAACCTCTTTATTGAATGCGCTCAATTACTGTGTTTTACACATTAATATTGTATATACAGCTTAATATTAAATACACGATGCCCAGCCGAAAACTGCATAACTGAGGTCTTTGTCATTCTCGCTTCGTTTGAATAAAGGATGTTCAGAATATGCAGAATATGCGAAGCTGAGGTATGAGTACCTGTAATAGATTTACTGTACAAACAATTGTTATCTATATTTAAAATCAACATGCGAAGAATCAAACGATGTGCAAAATGCTATTTTCAAATTGAACAGTTCACTAACAATTCACTTCGTCCGGATAAACGTCGTAGGTTCTAGGGCGAACTACCTATACTTGTATGTGTTACTTGTAAACTATATGAACACAGATGAAAATGTAGAGTCATAAATAATAAGGATCACGTATTAGTACCTTGAATTGATATTCAAGATAATGGCAATGCCCTGATGACTAAATGATGATGATATTGAACTTTTGGTTTGAGAATTTCAGGGTACAGTACATGAAAATAAACTTATCCTATTTACTGTACCGGTCCCATCTTTATGTATTTTATTGCACAATTCACATTATTTAAACTACGTGGGTGGTCCCGAATAAAACTGTACATTATGGTGGAGTAAAGTAGAATGACTACTAACTAAGTGTTTAATGTAAGGATTACACATGTGAGCACCCGTATCTCTTCCTAAAGAAGTGAACCTCAAAATTAAATTGACAAAAATAAGCTTGACTCCAGCTTTTGAACTAACGTATGGTGGACAGCTTCATTTCCATACTTTTGATGCAAACGAAACAAATTTGAGTAAATTTGTTCAAAGTTGCTCAAATGTAGCTCGTTTTTTTGTTCTAATTTAAGGTCATTTGCATAAGCTGCATAAGAATGCTGGCGCACTCGATTCGTTTAAAAACTGGCCGGCTTTTTGCTTGAAACTGCAAATTCCATATTGAGTTAATTAGCCAGAGCGAGGTTTATTTTATTCCCAGAACCAGTTTCCCACACTGCGCCATTCCCCTTGGGTTTGAAAATGGTGCCCATGGCATGAACAAGGGTACAAATGGTCGTATTGCATCTATGGTATATGGTAGCGTGTGTTAACTGGTTCCTCGGGTGTTGTAATGGGCACGCCCCAGAGTCACGGTCAATCATACAAATATATTTACTGCATATTCTGATAAGTCTCCAATGGAAGCTGCTTGCTCTGCCTAGCGAAGGACTACTGTAGGAGCGAAAAGTGTAAGTTTATTTTCATGTACTGTACCCTGAAATTCTCAAACCAAAAGTTCAATATCATCATCATTTAGTCATGATTTAGCAGGGCATTGCCATTATCTTGAATATCAATTCAAGGTACTAATACGTGATCCTTATTATTTATGACTCTACATTTTCATCTGTGTTCATATAGTTTACAAGTAACACATACAAGTATAGGTAGTTCGCCCTAGAACCTACGACGTTTATCCGGACGAAGTGAATTGTTAGTGAACTGTTCAATTTGAAAATAGCATTTTGCACATCGTTTGTAAATTATTATTCTTCGCATGTTGATTTTAAATATAGATAACAATTGTTTGTACAGTAAATCTATTACAGGTACTCATACCTCAGCTTCGCATATTCTGCATATTCTGAACATCCTTTATTCAAACGAAGCGAGAATGACAAAGACCTCAGTTATGCAGTTTTCGGCTGGGCATGGTGTATTTAATATTAAGCTGTATATACAATATTAATGTGTAAAACACAGTAATTGAGCGCATTCAATAAAGAGGTTTTTTAGGTCTTTTTCTTCTCGTGATTTCCGCGTTCATCACAGCCTGTACGGACACCGCCGTCCTAACGGCTGCAACGGAAAGGTGTGCCACAACAGCAACGGCAACGACTTGCCGTTTTTACGAAGAAACGCTGATGGCCATGACGCAACGATCAGAAACATGCCTGCTGCTGAAGGGGGACGACGGCAGCACGCTCCGGACCGTGGGCATACATCCTGTGGTACAACACAAGTGCCGGCCGCGGGTGGTGTACTCCACGAGGCCATCCGATTTTGTGCCGCAAAGTGTGCAGCGTTATGAAAATATAAAAACATCCATTTTTTTTAGTGACAGCGCTACACAGCTCTACCTACCGCACTGCTCGTCGGCAGACACAGCCTGATAGCAAATTTCTTTTCAGGTGCATTGTCCGGGAAGCAAACCCGGTTAGAGAGAAGGAATTCACGATTTGGCAACTTTACATAGAAAGGTTTCGAAATTTTTGGCTGCCGCAGGCAAGGTAAAAATACCTTAAAAAATTGCAACATTAAATTAAGTACACACAAATCAATATATCACATTGAAAACGTTATCTCCCGTCTGGTTACCCTTACGAAAATCATAGAGCGAAGTAAAGAGTTATAAAAACGCAACTACGTTGAAAGATTTCAAGTTCTGTCTTATTTTAGAAAGATGGAAAAAGAGAGACAGCGCAAATAAGTATGCAACATCTAGAATTCCAGAAGCCTTCCATTTTTGATAATTCATACTATTTTCAGTGTCATAGTAAAAAAAACGTCTTTGAGGCCTGTTGACGGGACTCTCGCCTGCTGAGGAGCCCACAATACTAAAACTATAAATTATCCAACAACGTTGCCGGGAATGTGCCCTCAGGACTCTCAGGAGTGGTTAAGATTAATATAAAGACTAGTATACTTGAAAGTTCTCATAGTTTACGTGTATAGGTGATAGGAGAATACGATAAATAATAGCATTAGCAGATTTTTGAAAAACTACGAGATAAATTTTTCCAATTTTTATTAAAATAATAAAAAATTGAAAAAAAAACTTCTATAAAAACTACATTTTTTTATGGTTATACCTAGAATAATTGGTGGAAAAATCTTTCAAATTTTAAAATAGTTAGCATTATCAACAGTAGCCGACTAAATAAGGCAACAAAATAGGCATTTATCTACCGTAGTTGTTGAATAGACCAACGTCGTCAAGTTTGATATGGAAAAAGCCCCAATAATAGTTGTTTATTGATAAAAATAGCACATAATCAAGCATTCTAATTGTACGGAAATGTAATTAATATTAATGTATTGTAAGTTAGGCGTATGTTATTGAATCTGTATAATAGCGAAATGTATAAGTAGACGCTAAGTATGCTTCACTATGAATGTTTCCGTTTTTTCCTTCTACTTCTATTTGTCAGTATGTTGTTCTTGTTTTTTATAAAAGTATTTTTGAATACTGAACAATGAAGTAATTATTGAAGAATGCGCCCTATGTATGAGTCCGCTTCCTATGTACGATCATGAGAATACCCAAATACCCGCTTACCATGTCTTTTCCACGATAAAATGTGTGTTATAAAGTTTCAGGGTTTTGAAATAGATAGATATGTATGAACCTTCGATTAATGAAAATACATGTGCTGGGTACTTTTAATAAAAGACAATAATAAAATGCCCCTCGGAGACTTTTAATAATATGCCCCTCGGAGACCATTCCAAGGAAAATCAGCGCGCGTGAATAAATACACGGCGGGTCGCCACAAATGTCTTAATATGTTGCTGTTGCCTAAAACTATATTTCGCCAAGACAACACCACAGTGAATTCAGGCTTCAAGACCAGTTCGCGTAACATTAAACCCCAACAAAAAAAACTAGACAAAAATAACCATCCATTTTTATTCAAGTTTAGATGGAAATAAATAATTCAAAATAATCTTTACAATATACATGGTATATACAACACATAATGCTGGGGGTGAGGTTTTATGGTAAGTACACTTCTTATTATTAGTTGATAAAAAGTGTTAGCCTATTATTAATTACTCCACGGACGGACGGTGCACAAAAGGACCTCTCCTTACGTAACGCTAAGCGTTCACTACACGAAAAAAATGATGTTAGTGAGATCTAGGAAGCCTGAGACTACGAAAGTTCCGGATAATTTTCGATTAATTCAAGGTTGATGGGAATGTATGAAAAAAATATCATACAAAGACGTATCACTCAACAATTGTAAAGCAGCTATAAATGTATGTCAAACTTAGAATAAACCCTTATGAACCTCTGGATAAGATTACAAAACTACATCTAGAAGTCTAGAGTTGGTGGCTGCTGGAAGAATTTCTGAAGGTCCCTTCCAATGGTTGGAAATACTGACCGACGAGCTGGTTGTTGTGAAGTTGGCTGCGCGAAATTGTGCGAGTTCTCGATCGATGTTGTCGAGGTGGGCAGCATAGACGCCATCATGGCCGGTGTCATGATCGAAGGCATCGCGTCATTCGTGTGGGGAATGGGGTTGCCAAGCACATCTGGGTTGTACCAATTGGCAGGCATAGAAGAGACTTGACAGGCGGGCAGACTGAAAAAAAGAAGAGGTTCAATTTATTAATGGTATTATTTTGCGCAGAAGAAGATCGCTCGTTTTAGGGTATTATCCACTAGACCCTGAATGATTCGATGTAAGTGATCAAAAAACTATCCTGTTATCTAAGGGCTAACAGACAACATGGTTAAATTACTGTAGCTGTAGGGCGTAACAGAAAAGATCAGTGTGGCCTCCAAGAGGACAAGGATTTGAATATAGGTAGACAATTAAAACAAACCTTTGGTTCAAGTAATTTTGGTAGAGCAGAAGGCTTTCACTCATGTTGGAAAGTTCCGCAGTGACATCCTGACTGGATTGAAGGTCTAAAAATAGGAATAATGAGACATCATAGGATTACAACGCATAAATCTCGCCGGGAAACCCAGATTTGATTTACAAAATCCTGCCTATTTTTGGTGACAGACACTCGACAATTCTTAATTTCCGAAATGTTAACAACTCTCCAACTGGAGCCTATTCAACACTTTCATACCTTGATTATACCAGATTTGCGAGGAAGGATCTGGATATTGTGAGGCGGGGAGAGACATGTTCATATTGTTCATTCCACCACCAAACTGGTAGTCTGGGAGTGGCCTGCTTTTAACAGGACGCCAGTAGCTCTCTGGACGCACGTTCTAAAACAATTACATTATGTTGAGTAAACCTAAACCTTCTGCAAAAATATGGAGGTATGGAACAATTCTATAAGCGTGTTTCGCCTCCCACAGCCAACCTTGGTGAAATTGGTGGGTATGGTAGTGACATCCCATAGCCAGTTACCTGTTCATCACTAATTCCGCATCGTCTCCTCTTCTGGCGAATCTTGTCGTTCTGTAGTTTGTGAATGTACTGGCATCGGTTCTCGTACTTGCAAAACCCAGTTCTCGAAAACTTGGCGCATAGCTCGGTTTTGTACTTCGAAGGTCTGGCGCGAAGCTAAAATAAGAAGCTACAGTATGCTGACCAATAAGTTGAAAAACTATGCGATAATCACAGTCAGATAAAGATACGGAATCCGAGAAAATCCAAAAAAGATGGTTGAATGGGATCAATTCAATTACCTGCGGTAGACGTAGTTCGTCCACACTGTGCGCGAAGCTGCAAAACAGAGAAATTATGCTAGTGGAGAATAATGGGAGAAGGCGAGGGAGTACAGAGGCCATGTTCACCAACACGCAGGGAGTCCTCCCTGGCCTCCCCAGGGAGCTAAAGAGTTCGTAGAGAGCGCGAGAGCAGAAGAGATTCAAAGCGCTCGTGCACATAGGGAGTACTCCATGTGTGTTGGTGAATACCGCCTCTGAAATCCATAGGTTGAATCAGAGGTACATGTAGATCAACCGGTAAAGTACTTAGCGGGCACGTAGTTAAACAAGCATCCCAAGCAGTATAATCAATTAGACAAGCTTCCAAGGGTTATCGAACCCCATGACCAAAGAAAAGCATTTGCGAGGTTAACTTACGTGCAGTTGTTACCATACAAACAAGGGGTATTCTGATTCACGGAAGGGCATAGTGCTGTTCTGTACGAATTCTCCTGGAAAGAGTCGACATAAATATGGGACAAAGTAAGTTTTATAAACAATTTTTATAAACAACCAAAATTTATAAAACTTAGGTTGAGGCGGCTTGTCCTCTGTGCATTTCCACTATGAATCAAAAAATAAGTTGAAATTTTCACACCAATTTCATAAGATGATCTGACGCAGTTGTGCCCTCATTCCTGTATGATCGAGCAATCATCATACAGAATAGTTTTAACCCGATGTGGAATACGATACCGTACCCTTCTGAGTCTCCTCAATTGGCTGTTGTCCAACTGTGAGGACGGCCTTGACGGGATCCTGTCGTACAACGTTGTCGCCCTAGACGATACTGTAGCCGCTGGCATCATGCTCATCGAGGTGTTCATTGGCTGAAGTACCGTAATAACAGACAAGATACAAATATAAACTGCACCCTTTTACATCAATGAATTCGCGAAAATGATGCAGGGTGAAATACGACGGAACGTTTAATGATCACTAAAAGTAAAGATCATAATGAAACTGTCAGAACTCAGAACTGGATAAATAACTGTCATAAAAGTGTTATCCATGTTATCCCATTCCCAATACAATGTGGAATACGATACAGTACCCCTCGGGGTCTCCTCCAATGCCTGCCCATTCTTACTTGTGAGGAATACTATAAGATCAAAACCAACTTGCAAATGTGAATTCGACAATCCGCCATTCTGCATTGGAATGAAGAACTCGTCACTCGTATTCAATTCCAAGTAGCTGTTCATCTTGTGATAACACACGTGTCGAAGAGAGGATGTACGGCTGTAGCCTGTAACGACAACATGTTTAAACAAGAATCTTAAACATAAACTACATATACATGTAAGCAGACATTAAAAATAAGTCAGAAACGAAAAAAAGAGCGTCAAGGTAGAAGGCAAGCCACAAAAATGATTCAAAATTAGTGCTAAACTCCGCTTGAACTGGCCCAAAAAGGGCGGGATGCCGCAAATAAAGTGGCGCCAAATAACGCGGTACCCATCTGTCGCGCCCCGAGGAGACAATTGCAGTTTACCTTGGTGCAATTGTCAGTAGTTTGTAGTATGAACTTACCCAAACTGCCGCCAAATATCGCGCCACCATCTGTAATACCTCGAGGAGATAATTGCAATTGCCCATTTGTAGTTTGTAGCTTGATCTACTCATAACCACGATCTTTCGATCAGTCGACCACACAAAAACTAACAATAAATGACCATGCATGAATTACTTTACTTGCAATAAAACTACGTATATGGAGCTAAAGAACCCTAAAAATACACACAAAATATGGAAAATAGAATGTCACAGGGCTGCGAAATCATATGGTCTAAGCTTTCGTCTACTATATCAGAAGGTAACCAAACTAATTATTTACAGACTATTCATGATATACACAAAATATTACTTATTCACAAGACAACCAGATAAAACTGATATTATTAATAATGAATCTTTTACGCCACACGAGCGTCTCCTTTATTCAGTTTTAATCAATCGTACCCGACCGTACAGTAAGACCGAGATACTGTAATTATTCTTAATTAATTACTTATTGAATATCTGATGTGCAGTACTATATCACTGCCTCTATAAGAATTACTTATCCAATTTCTTTGACACCCATTTCTGATCTAAAAATTCCTTTGGTTTCAAGTAAGTGTCCTCTTCGTGTCCAGTTTTCATACATGAATAACGTCCGAGAACGAAGAGCAGATCGCTGAGCCTAGAATGAAGCAAGTTTAGAGACAGTATACAGGAAGCTGGGTTTATATTATACTCCCAGAACCCCCCGTGGAAGGCGAGAGAAAGGGAGGGATCAACTGAACACGACACTTTCTCCCACCCATGGAAATTCCAACAGTAAGGCATATGGCTATATGCTTTTGAATAAATATAAGGAATTAACTTTCTATCATTTCACAACCGCTTGAGCAACGAGAACGTGAAACTAACAAGACAATAACGCTCACTATATATCATTCCGTTCGAACTAAAAAAGTGAAGCGAGCAACCGCTCATAAGCCATGCATGAAACATATGAATAATCCATCATATATTTCGACCAATAAAGATTGTATTACTATTAACTTTTCACCCTCATTTGAGTTTCCGGTTTTTGAAGTTTAAACACGTCCTACATGCCGTACAGTGAGCCGCGATAACGGAGATAACAGCTAGCGCCTAAACTCAACTGGTTACAACCTAAACTAAACTCTAAACTCAACCTAAACTCGTTACAGCCTAACCATCCCCTAATCATTACCTATTCAAGAACTTGACAGCCTTTGGATCGACTTGTTCATCTCTGAGAAGCGGGATCACACTTCTCTCCGACTTGCGGGCAAGGGCGCGGGCATACTGTAGAGAGGCTGCCGTATCACCACCTCCCTGAAAATGAAGAAATGAGAACATACAGTACCACATCTAAGAGTGTAATGGTAACACCGTAGTGGCGCATTATCTAATGTTAGGTGATGAACAACACCTGTATAATATAGGCTTCAAAACTACTCATATGTATCAGGCCTACAAGCGCCGTCTCGACAACAAACACACTGATAAACCAACCGAAAGAATGAACTGTCTCAATGGTGGCACTTGATCTCCATATCTGTCAATCTCTGCGTGGATCCAATCCACCATTCCACCATCAATTTCAGTCAGCTCTGAAGTTATCGAAATGTCATACAGAACAAGGAACCAAAAAAATCCAATTGTATACATAACTAAAAGAATTAATAATAGGCCATACCATGGATGAATATAAAACAGCTAGTACTTTGCATACTGCAAGATACACAGGAGGCGCTAGAAACGAACACGATAATTTTCGTAGTGAGATATTTAGAGTAAAATGATTTAATGTAGTTTATAAGTGTGTTAGTTTGGACCCTTGTTAATAGGAACTGTTTTGAAGCACGTCCGTCTTAGGATATCTTTTGATTGCGCATGTTTCTATGTATGTATCAATAGACTATTCTCTAAAGCCCTTCTAAATACCGTTACGCAAGCACAGGTAATTATTGTTCGCGAAAAGAGATTCCTCAGGTGCAACACTCTGCTCAACACATATGTTTACCCGTTAAAATACGAACATTAACACGAATCAATAAGAAGGCAACTAATTACGGTGTTGAATAATTGAGCAAAGTTTTCTATTGACTCACTCAGCTTCCTCTCCGATGAGTTATCAGCCGGAGTTGCAATATGGGCACAGACATCTTGTAGACAGCACTGCACTCGTGTAATTGTCTCCACTACATCCGACAACTGATTCGCGCGAGCCTTCTCACGACAAACACTAAAAAGCGAAGGGTAATTAGGATAGAATACAGAATTGGAAAAGTATGCCCCACTCCTCATTAGTAATTCTAAGTATCGCTTATGTATAAACCGTTTTAGTTACAATACTTCTAAACTCTAGTTCTCAGCAGACAAACTATTCCATTACAATTGCACCTCTTCTCTTTACGTTAAAAGGCATACTGTAACTCAAAATAAACTTGTATATAAGGTAGGAAATAAAATGATACCGTACCCGAGAAAGCTGGATAGTTCGTCTGTAGTTCCCAAAGAGTTGAACACGTCATCGTCTTTCCAACGTCTAAAAATATGAGTTAATCATAGACTGATACGATCGAACGAATATGATTATTCGATTCTATGCAGCACACACGTGACGACTACATCGAAGTTATACCTCGTACAATATTTAAATTCGAATCAGAGAACTAGATACAGTAGGCACCACGTTACCCGCTATGCTATGGTATGCATA
The DNA here is from genome assembly GCA_036852015.1 of Pelodera strongyloides. Taxonomy (NCBI): domain Eukaryota; kingdom Metazoa; phylum Nematoda; class Chromadorea; order Rhabditida; family Rhabditidae; genus Pelodera; species Pelodera strongyloides. The sequence goes on along the minus strand of JAANDG010000174.1, from coordinate 125,445 downwards.
AATAGAGTGCAACCTCACAATTCAACACCGTAGATCGCGGGTCATATCACAAGAAGTACGAAAGTATATCTAGGGAAAGTGAACTAAAAATATTCATGGGAAGAACTTACACTCCAACGCCAAACTTTTACGTCAGATTACGAAAATGTTTGTAACAATTTCAACGCCCGTATACTGTAATATCCAATCCTATATCAAAAAACTACCATACCTCTGATTATTAAATAGTGAACTTTTGCCCGAATCTCCAGTTCCTCTGTTTGGCTTGAATGTGTGTTTCGTAGAGGAGGTTGACATAACTCTGACTGCCGGTATGATCCACTGCTTAGTGATTCGAAGCATATCAATATCAAAACAACTCCAATCAATCGATAAGCTGGAAACAGAACTGATAAACAAACGTGTACAAATTGCGCGAAAATAAACAAATGGCCGGTTTCCAATGACCCCCACTTTGATACAACCTTGCATCCCATTAGTAAAAACACCCGTATTCTAAAGCCAGTAAAAGTGTAAAAAAATAAAGAACGATATGTAGAAGTTAACTGTAGAAAATTAACGGACAAAGCCAACCCACCCTTCAAAAACATAAACGGTATAAGCAATAAACATATTTATTCATAATATGAATCAACTCCATAAATAATAAATGCATTGATAAAGTATAATACTGGACGTTTGCTCTCTCAACCAAATAACCTGTACACACTGTCACCAAAAGATATAGTGCCGCAAACAATATGTTCAAGCGCGGGGTCTTAGGGTTCCCTTTGGTTGACGTTCTTTTTTTGTATTGATTGTTAACCAATAAACCGTTATTATTAATCTACGCTGACTTGAAGGAGCAAACTTCCACAATAAAGAATGTAAAGAATCACAATAATCATTTCCAAAATAAACTGTTAGTAAAACAGAGAAGCACACGGACGCAATGTATACAGATAAACACGAAAAAAAACTATTATGAGTTTTCACGGAATATTGGGTGACTTGCACGAGATAGATTTGAATTCAAAGCGATATTGCACGTGGTTTTGAAACACTTTCTGTATGAATGCTATCCTGTTTCTACGCCTCTATACCGGAAGGGACAAAAGTACATCGTAGGGATGCAGTAAGACAGTACTTATTTCACAAACCACATGTCATACCGCTTTAGAACATGAACACGGATCGCAGACTTCACTCATCGTAACAATAACCAATCACTACAAGTTTTACTGAAAATATGTCCATAAATGTTCGTCCGTGTTCAAAAAGGATACACAAATCCTTGTATTTACATGCTCACTTAAAATTTCAAAACCATATACCTAATAAAACTAATAAAATAAAAATCACACCTAACGACCTAACTGTTGGAATATAAAATAAGCAACTAAAACAATTGTTTGGGCGAATAAGTTACAAGAAAGCCTGGTTGTTAGAGAACAATAAGAAGCATAACAAAAACAAGCAGTGAGAGTGCAACAAAGAACAAAGAGACGAAAATAATAATACTAATAATAATACACTTTACCTTCGGTTAAACCAGACCAATAGATCACAGACCTAGAGGCTCAGCCTCATCAGTATAACCTCAGTTATGATCCTAGTCCAATACAGTTGCTCATTTACAATTGGTTCCTACCTACATACAGTACACTTACGCTAAGCATATATAAAACAGGCAAATCATTATTCAAAATAATGACCACCCTAATAAACTAAAAAAAGACAAAAAGTAAAATGAATAAAAACACATCACAACCAGCGGAAAGCTATTTGGACACGGGGATCTACGCATTCATACTGGAGTATTCCAAAACTTTGGCGTTAAAACACTGCTTAATAATATAATAAGCATAAATAATAATATAACAAGAGGATAAAAATCTTCAAACACTAACCGGTACACACGGTCAGCAAAGTATATGTCACAGCGAAAAAAAAGATCAATTTAAAATGGGAGACATACACATTAATCAAATCAACAAGAATCAAATCAAAGAAAAAGGTAGTACAGAAAGAGCAATCCCTGAATATCATATCAAGAAAGATGCTATAAGAAGGAGATGAAGTACTACAACAAAAGCCAAACAATACAAGCGCGGAAATCTATACAGTATCCTAAGGTAAAAGAGTACAGTAAGAAAAACCTCTAGTCCACAGTCCTTAGTTAAGCGTGCCCCTGCAGTTCGTTGCTCCACAAAGACAGTCAATCTTCTCGTCCTCGATGGGGAACTTGTAGTCATAAGTGATCTCGTCACCCTTGTTGATCAAACACTAAACGTGTCACACCGTCAAACGTGTCAAAACCGTGTCACCAAGAAACGAGATACACCCTCCATCATATGCGTACTAGTAATAATCATACTACGCACCGATTCTTTTAACTCGTACACGAATATTGCGGAATCACTTTCGTAATGAGGCGCCAGTGATTGTTAATAAACATACAAATTGGTTTTTTATTCTGGCTACTATATTCTACAACACAAACATTTTACAGTATGACAAAATAACTCACCTTGCTGTATATAACAATTCTCTTGTCTCCATCGACGGTCACAATCTTGGCGTAGCAGTTCGGCTGACATGAATGGTTGATGAAACGTGCAAAGTTACCCATCTTAGTCGCGTCAATCACCTGCAAGTAAGCTATTGAGCTATCTGTGGAGTACTAACATAGAATCACAAATTACTATTCGAAAACGAACGCAAACACAGGCTTCAACTGTTCATGTACATAGAACAAAAACTAAAGTTAGTTATACCTAAGAGAAAACCGGTACATATTATACTATAAATATGTAGATAACTGCTAGGCAATTGTCCATAAGCTGTCTTCATACATAACCAAAAAGTAGTTTCATCTGTACATTAGCACAGATGAACATCTTGACCCGAAGAAAGATCGAGCTAAATATGGCAAGTTGTACAGCGCGCCTTCTGGCAACAGGGGCGAAATGACCCAAAATGGCAATGTCGTCTTTACGCACTTCATTAACCAGTCAATAATTCAAGCAAAAATGTTCAATACTAAAGGGCTTCTCACCTCGTCTTCATCGATCCTGAACAGGTAACTGCTTCCGATGCCACGTCTTTCGTACGCTTTCTCCCTTTCATCGGCAACCGATGGACGCACCTATAATAATTGTTCAACTATAATATTCATTCGTTAGAAAAGTAGTCCTGGCAAAACAAAGCAAAGATAACCCATAACCTTACAAAAACCGCCAAAAAGAAGGGATGTTGTGAACCTTATTCTGTTCTAGTATTTGAACATCCGTATATTCACTTGATCCAACTATTCAATAAATAAAATCAATAAACCAACTACCTTCTGTCCTATATACTCGACAATCATATCGTCCGGGGCAATTGGTTCCAGGGCGTACAACCCCCAACCGTGGATTCGAGATCGGGCAAACTTGATCATCTTCTTACGGTACTAAAAATCAAACATATTAGTAGCAACATTGTAATAAACAAGTAAACTAGACAATAAACATATGTCATCACGAATTGCTGAGCACATACGTGTTTTCAAAACTAATAAAAATAACACAACCTTACTTTGTTAACGTTTCATTTGATTCAGACAAGAATAAATATCAAAAATATCTAGCAGGTGACCGTAATAAAAATATATGCTAGTTCCTAGACCAGAGGCCATATTCACCACTCTATTCCCTAAGGAGAATTCCCCGTATTTTTCTCTGCATGTGTCACTCTCACATAAGAATGATATTTTCTGTCCCATGGGCTGTTTCCCCGAGGGAATCGTAGTGGTGAATTTGAATATGACCTCAGAGATAAAAAGATATTCAATCGAACTCACCTTCAGCTGGTTGACCTTGAAGAGATCCGAGTTCGTATCGGCCATACTCGTCAGCAATCTCCTGTTCATCGCCTTTTGCTCTTTCGACATTTGCAGCTGATGCCTGACAACAGTTTCGTCCTAAAATACAACATAAATAATAGGTGCAAAGTATGCTTATTTTATGATTTGTATATACATCCGTATTATATCTGTCGACGACTCGTTGCACCATAATTATCCATTTTGGTATTTCCTTGACAAAACTTGTGCGACATTTTATGTTCGTAATAAATGTTATGTTATGTTATCCATTAAAACTTGATAAAACTCGTGTTTACCTGACGACGCTCTATGTAGTGCAACGAGTCGTCGGCAAATATATTATGGAAACAAAATAAAATATGGAAACCAATGAGACCAATTAATTAAAAACAATAACGTGCCCTTTCCGAGATAGTCGTCTTCAAGTCAAGTTCCTCTGGTCTCCTCATCAGTCGCCGTTTCTCCTTGTGAGATACGCGATACACACCCTAGAAGAAAAGGGAATATCAATGATGTGGAGCACAACCAAAGCACCCGATTTCCAACAACTCAACATAGCCACATACCTACAATACATACGGTTCACTGCCCATATATACAAAAATCACACAAATTTCCATATATAAAACATTGTGTTTCAGAGAGTATTAATAAGAGTGAACTGTCGCGCATTATTTGTTACCGTCCAATAGAAAAGAATGAAAAATGATTATTTGAGGAAATGCGTTCCACGGCAATTGCAGACACATGCTACTAATTACCTCCGTCCGCGCACATCCAGTCGTGTGGGGTCTGATTCCAGCCAACTCGGGATCCTTATAGAATTGATCCACTCGTCCCACCTTGCTAGGACGGTCCTAGAAAATTCCACGAGTAACTACATAGTACATAAGATCTCAGGGAATTGCAAAAGTCTAGTTTAGGTGACAACCCCACTTCCAAGGAGTCTCTTTGCAGAAGATCCTATAGAGAGTATGGTGACTTGGGGACAGATGACCTCCACAGAGAAAGACAACATTTGCCACTCCCCTTTAAGAACAGGAACTTTCAAACTACAATGAACCGAGAACATAGAGCATACGCTGTATGCGCTCGTTACATATCATTCTCATTCATGAGTATAATAAGCCATACGCCCAATTACAACTATTAATTACCAGTAATGGCGGCGATGGCGCTCTCTCCATTGGAATGAAGGGTACATATCGTCCATAGTGCCACTGCTTACCATGACCGTGGATCTGAAATTATAGTGTAATAATAGAACAGGGAAAATATCAAATATAGGAAACGGCGCACATCAATCAACGCGACATCCGACATCAGCGTGGCCCGACTCCTCTTAGCAAAGTCCTTAAAGGGAATATGTAGGCCCTTTTTGAAGTTAAGCTGTATTAATAGAATGCGTGTTGCCCTTTAAGGAAACACTAACAAAAGTTGTCTACAATTACCCACTTAAAAGAAAATCAATTACAAAGCTCGCCTTTTCCATAGTAAACGCTAATTCGGAACCCTTGCATAAATTTGGGTCTGATTGAATAAATTTCAGTTTAAATCGGCAAATAGCAAGATTCAAGATGCAGCGCATTCCAATTTCGTATTTACATATTCAGTCGCCTATTTAAATTAACGTCTGGTATGGAAACGCTAGTTTCGCTTTTTTTTGCTCATTTTGAGTGCCTACATATTCGCTTTAAAGGGACGCGGTCACCGTTTTGACCCTTATGTATACTTTGTGTTTTTATTAACTGCACAGTATGAAAAACATAGTGTTGAAAAAAAACCCGACGAAAAACTCTGTTTTCAGCGAGAAATTCATTGATTAAAAACGTTGCGCCCGATCCAAGGTCCACAGTTAGCCATAGAAAACCAAATGTTATAATGCCCGCGAGGTATTCGACCGATTAACTAGTGGAATAACGTTCGTCGAGTCATTATCAGCACGGCCATATATGCTGGACAATTACTAGGGTTACGGTGCGTATTGGTTACGGTGCGTATTGATTAAAAAAGTTGCGCCCGATCCAAGGTCCACAGTTAGCCATAGAAAACCAAATGTTATAATGCCCGCGAGGTATTCGACCGATTAATTAGTGGAATAACGTTCGTCGAGTCACTATCAGCACGGCCAATTACTAGGGTTACGGTGCGTATTGGTTCGAGGACAAAATTGTTCGTCATCATTTTACTCGCTGTTGCTGCATTTCTTGCAAAACATTTTCCCAACACTATGCGTTACAAATTATGAAGATAATAAAAACACAAAGTAGACATAAGATAAGGGCCAAAAAGGTGACCGCGTCCCTTTAAACACATACGACTTTACCAGCTCGCAAGCAATAAAGAACGGTTGTGAACGTACATATATCAAATACCATGACCTATGAATACTCAACTGACCAAAATCTATACCCTAACAATGCAAGCAGCATGTTATCCCGAGTTCAGATTACAAATCATCAACCCATCTAATCCCCACCCACCTTTTCCCACTCGAGCGTCGAACCGTTCCACTGCTGTGCAGCAACGCAGTCAGCCTCCGGTTGCAGCACTGCGAGAGCCTGTCGAAGGAACTCTTGATCCTCCCAGTCGAGTATGGACTGAAATAGCAAACTATATTATCATGCTACGCTTTTCCATCAGAAGCAGATAAATATATTATGAAATTCTCTTGAGGTATCCATTGTTTAGTATGTCTCGACGTATGTATCAATAACCTAATTCAAATGCAATTTCAAATAACATGTTTAAAAGAAGACATCTACGTGTTTTGTTTATGTTGTGCGTCCGTTTCCTTCTACTTCCAGCTTCCATCAGTCCAGCAGCTAAGGTCCACAAGACTTGGCTTAGGGCATTGCAACATTGCAAGTTAAAACACAGCAAGGTAACGCTCATTATCTCATATCCGAATCCTAACCCGACCCACCATATCCATGAGAATTTGCTTCTCTTGCTCCTGCGATCGTCTCTCAAATATCCTTTCCTCAACGGGTACTGGCTCAACAATCGGCACCTTCCGCACGGAAACTGGTGCAGGCAAAAGACCTATAAAGAATAGTGGATGCCCAAGAGATATTGTTTTTTTTCGTTACCTACTGTTACTGTTAGACCGATAAAATTTTGGGCATCAAAACTACTTTATTGTCGAGTCACGAACTGTTGGTTTTGATAGAACCTGAGTCATCAAGCTGACATAACTTGTTTACAAACGTTTCTGGTTCCTGACACAGGGAAATAAACATAAACGTATCGAAAAAATAAAAAGTTACCAGCAAGCTCCTTGGAGATTCGCTTCGCCTTCTGTATTTCACTTCCTCGCGACTTCGCTGAAGTGGCATTCTTGTTCAGTACACGATTCTGAAAGAATAAAATGGATACTATGAGACTAGCTGAATTAGTCGAGCCTCGCGCAAAACTAACAGACGACGACTACAAAACACAACTTACCACCAACTGCTGTAGTTAGTCAGTTAGTTAACCAGCTGTAACGTGTAACCGTATCAACTGTAGTTAATAAGTGTTTCCAATCCAAAATCCAAGCTTTCTACATTCTAATAAGCTATCGTACTCACATTGATAGGCTGCAGTGGAGCGATCGGCGCAGACGTCAAGGCACACGGAGGACTCTGGAATCCGAATTAGCATAAACAAATACAAAAAAAAATCACGAAACCAGCACACATGTTCAACTCAAATGCAGAGTGGGAAGTAGGCAAAGCGTGGCAAATATGGGTGTTAGGTTGGTTATTAATCACATTCAAACATGAATAACCGAGTGCAGTGTTGGTGAATGGACACAAACACAACAAAGTGCAAATCAAGCAGGACATGTTCTAACGGAAACTAACGAGCTTAATACGGGAATAAGGTTACGCTGCATAAAGTTGTATATACGCAAATCACTACCACAAATGTTCAAGTTGATGCTATATGCTCACAACGCGAGCATATAGCATAAACTTATAAACATATAGAACATAGCATGTCGAACCACGGCCACACGTTTTTTTTCCCATGGATTTGTGCTGAAGCTTTTTGTTTCATTCTAATTGTCCACTCTCGCATACAAAAGAAAACCCATGCAGATCTAACAATTTTTGAAGATTAACAATACGATTCATATTGCACACATAAACATGCGAAACATTATTTGTCACTGTTACTTATCAGGTTATATTTTTATCAGGTTAGGGTTATTATTTGTCGCTGACTGACTGACTGTGTATGAATAAGTGGGATACAATCAGGGACAAGCATATGCAATCAGTCGAGATAGACATACGGTACCTCATTCACTCTCCTTATCGTTTTCTTCGATTGTTGGGCTGCTGGCAACGGTGCGATGATATAGTTAGTCCAGCCGCGAGGAACGCGAGTCAGGTCCACCACCTGTTTCCCAATCCGAAGAGGATAGCAATGGTCACTATGGACTGGGTCGTATGGCCCACTCATAGCACCCGGGACCATTGGGTCAACCCAATCGGGTCGAATCTCCACCCTCCGTACCCGGGAACAGGTGGGCACCTCTTCCTCCTCGACGGCTGGCTCAGTCTTCACTTCTTCCGCGTTGACCACCTCCTCCTTAGGCACCACGTCATCTGGGACCTCAGTGGGAGGAGCCCGGGAAGGAGCGGGAGCAGGAGCACGCTAACACACAAGATATTAGACATTAGACATCGAAGAGAACAGAAAGAAGCGGAATATACTTATGTTTGTGAGAGAATGGGGAGTATTGGGGGAGTATTATGGTGATAAAGACAAACAAAATACTGTGCATAAACATAGGGACAGGAACGGAAGGACACACGCACAGCCACCACGATATAAACTGAACACATCAATTAGAATTGGAAATTATAATTTCTACCCTCTCTATATTATGGTGTCTATGAACCGTCGTCTCGCGTCCAAACATCAATACTACAGACTACGGTATGTTACAGTTATGGACTATGCAAGTTAGAAATAAAGATCATAAGAGAAAAATATGCGAATGTGAATGTTAGTTATAAGATTCTTAAAGATATTCGAGTGGCTACTGGCTACTAATCATGTAAGCAAGTCTGCTAGCAACGTCACAGTCACAACCCATAACGGCAAAGGCAAAAGTCCCCTTTTCCATTTTCTCCATTTTCTTTTGTGCAAACCCGCTAGGCAAACGTGCAGATACATAACTATATGATTTTCTTGGCTATTCTATCCGAGCTCGACTACGGCTCAAAGTTAAAACTGAGAAAAGAGGACCTGGGTGCAAAAGCATTAGCAATAGAAAATACCAAAATAGAAAAACGACCAACCTCAGAGCGTGCTCGCTTTCTTCTCGGCAAGTCAGTGGGCACAAGCCTGAAACGAAAAACAGAGCAATAAATAAAATTAAGGGGCGCAACCGTTTAACTACAACAATATATCCAAGCCATGACACCATATAAATTGGAATACAAATATCCAAATTGTCAAAAACAGAAAAGTCTAATTCCGATGTTCCTAACCTAGACATAAAACTAAAATAGAAACCAACTTTTCTGACAGGGAAGAAGCCACCGTGAGCTGGGAATCCTCGTCTTCTGAAATTGAAAAAAAGGATTAAAATGCGAACAAAATATAGATCCGCCAGAAAGGGAAAGGAGGTCGTTCGTGGTATCTCAGGTGAGTGGCGATGGCGAGGGTGTACATCATGACCCTGCCCCCGCAACCGCCCGCTATCAGGCTCTCAGAACCAGAACTCCAGACTCGAAAAAGGCCCCATTGCTATTGCGTATCTGCCACCCTCTAACCTAAAAAATTCACACTACGGTTTTCGCTCCACAAAAGAAAGAAAGACAAAAGTCTGGGAAAAATGCCCCACCTTGGTCTTGAAGTTGTGAAACGGAAGAAGACTTCTCGTCGTCCTCACTCTCACTCTCCGACTCGGCTGATGATGATACCACCGAAGATGCAATTGACGTGGTGGCCAACGATGGAGAGGAAGACGGTTTTCTGAAACAACAACAACATTTCACAAACTTCCAAAACCGTAATTACGTGCGTTGACTTGGATATTTGCTGAGTTCGTTCAGAACATTAACTCGCCTCCTTGGGTACTGTGGTTTCATAAGAAAAGATCATTAGCTAAATAAATAAATGATATTCCATGCTTTCACTATTTTCAAGGTGTTTCTTGTTTTGTTTTTTTTTAAACAAAATGTATTCTAAATAAAATCATTCTTACGAAATTTTCTTCCGCTTAAGGACAATTTCATCAGTCTCAGCTTCCGATTCGCTCTTTTGTGTGGTGGAATCATCGCGAGCCTCTGAATCCGATGAAGAACTTGTCGACGAAGGCCTGAAACATTCAGTCATACGATATTCCCGAACAAACACATATCGTATGAATCGTACGAATCGCACATACACAGTATGCTTTTCTCCATGTGTATTAGCTTTGTTCGACTCTATGCCTACCCGTAATAAATCATTTATTATTCAAACCGGCCAAAAACCAAAACGGTAATCGGTAAAACAAACCTTCTTTCCCGCTCCTCCTTAGCGCTTCGCACATGTGGCGAATCACTGCTACGCGAAGGCGATCTCCTTTCAGGCGAGGGCAACTTTTTCTAAACACATTCTTGAAGATCAGTTCAAAATAAACGAACCATGTAAGGTACAATAATTTTCATGTAATTCTTTCATTCCTTTATGAATTACAACCGAGAAATAAAAACATCCAGCTCACCCGCTTAAAACTGGGCATCTTCGGCATTATCGCTGGCATGGAGAAATCGGGACCGAACTGAAGAAAAAAAACAGTAAAATACACACAGGACCTCTCTCACTCTCTAAAATGTAAAGCGAGAAGGAAAACAACAAACACACTAGTTCAATAAAACTATACTACTTCAAACTTAAAATAACTTGGGTACCTGCATGAATAGCTGTGCAGGATCTTTCTGCGGCGTAACTGACGTAGAGGGAGCATCACGAGATGCTCGAAGTCCCTCACGAACCTAGAAATACAATAATCTTGATCAATATCCAATCCAAAAACATGATACATAATGCAAAAGAACCAGTTGTTCTTCAAAATTCAGAGCTGATCTCGGTTCTGCCCTCTGCATGTATAATATTCATGTATTATTCCCACAACGCATAGCGTTATCTGATAAAAATATAAAAAAGAAACGTTATTTCTTCAGATCTGAGCTCAACTCTGCGCTCTGCTCATGTTCACGGCTCGCAATATCTGAACTATTTCTTCTACTGATACTCATCATTCCAACAATGAGAGTGACGAAGAGGAAGAAACAAACAAAGAAACAACATAATTCAACTACCTTTGCTTTATTCGACTCCTCAATTTCTTGTCTCCGTTTCGCAACAATATCGTCAAGAATTTGCCATGCCGCCTTCTAAAAAAATAATTTAGGTCGGCTTTTACTAGTACACTTAGGCCTTAAAATAAAAAAATAGACTAGAAAAAAATACCAAAACTTCTTATCATCGTAAAAAGGACAAAAATCAGTAAGTCTAGTCCAAACCAAAGTCTTAGATCGAAAATGATCGAAAGGGAAAAATGGACTCGCATCAACGCTCTTGAGTACATCCTTGTTGAGGACTGTCTTCAAGTCATAAAGAAGCGCTCGTTCCGTCATTTTACACACATCCGCAGCTGCAGCCTCCTGAATGAAAGGAAACATTGTGCAGTGGAAAACGAAATCAAGCATCCCGTGCACAACTGGATAAGGGTCGATTAGCCGAGTGATCGGCTTTTGCGTCTAGTATCGATATGTTTCACTCAAATAATAAGAGCACATGCTGAGTGGCTGTTAGTCCCGTACGCGAACAGCAACAGACAATAAAATAACAGAGTAAAGCAACACACCTTGGAAACCGTGTTGTTGACCGCTTCAAAAATCTCCTTCTCGGCTCGTTCAGAGTCATCGCTTCCCATGTCCATATCCTCGACACTGTGACTGCTGAAGCGACGCAAATAGACAAATCAATGGAGTGCCACACCACAAGAGACAAAATTAAGAGTACATACAGTACACACATATATAGCATAGCAGAGCTATATCACGACACACATTTCATCGCATGGTACAGAATACGAAAACGCTATACAGTGTAGCATAGAAGCGAAACCATACTCTTTGGGTCGATCCCATCTCGTCATGTGTCTGTGGTGACCCGATCCGGACGGCCTTCTCACAGCAACTGGTGATGGTGACGTCTTCTTCGTGGGTATTCCAAAGAGTGAAGTAAGTCGGTCGTCCAGGCTCTCCTTACTTGCACTCGACATTGACGGCTGACTAGGTGGCAGGACCGTGAATGAACAAGACGGAGACGGCGGCACAGGCGGGCGAGGGGGCAGGTCGTCGAGCATGCGAAGTTGCACCTGAAAATACACCTAGAATATCGTGTACTGCCTAAAATCTAAAGTCTGATAATAATCTAAAGCTTCATATGATAATAATATTTGATGGTCTTCCACTTCCAAATGAATATTCTACACACTAAACACTAAGACAACATGTAAGTTTACGCAGGTAGCAACTAGTTGTTGGCGACCGGCCACCAGCCTGTATGCCCTTTCCCTTTTTTGTTTTACTATGAGTTGCGTGTTTGTTCACTATCATTATAAAGATTTCCATACATTATCGTAAAAATATACTGAACCAAAACAAATACTGAACCTAGAGAGAGATTCGTAAAGACAAAGCTCACCTTCGGCACGGGCTGATGGAACATAGGTGGTGGCACTGCAGTGTTGATAGGCAGCGGAGACATATTTATACCCATCGACGAGTTGCTTCCATGAGAATGGGACATATACGCAGGGGTTCCCGGAGGCACTAAATTTAATAATTTGAAACGCTGTAGACACTCAAAAGCGCACCCCCTCCAAATGCTGGTAAACCTTGACCTTGAGCATCAAAGTTCATGAAAAACCATATGAACAATAGACGTAAGACGTAAAGTAGAACAGCATACCTCTTGCAGGCATACAGGGCGGGGGAGGCACCGACAGATTGGGCAGGGGCAGTGGTGTCGACGTGGGCGGTTGGGGCGGAGTGGGCGTCTGGTGAGGGGACGACGAGAAGGGAGTATGTAGAAGGGAGGACATCTGGGGAGGCAATGGGACCTTCGACGGAGATGTGTTACTCTTCCCTGTAGGAGCCACGAAGCCAGAAGACGGCACAGGTGGTGACATGAGGAGTTGCGGATGCGAACCAGGAGGCGGACACGGTGGAGTCCGGGCTCCGACGCCGGAAAGCGACTCCTGAATTCAACAGTAATTAGTAATTATCCTGATTTCAACCGCAATTAGAACTTATCATGCAGGAATTCTACCACAAACACAAATGACAAAAGGTGAACTCGACAATATGATAACTAAAACTACTAGCAGCGCAGAATCCAGAATGTATGTAAAAAATGCCGAACAAAATCATCGCTTACCGATCGTTTGCCTCCGTACCGCTTAGTTTTCTTCTTGGACTTCTCCCTAAAATCGAGCACCTTAACAATGACAACAACCCTAGTGAGACGGGACGGATAGTTACTGTAGTGGCTGTTAAGCCTGCTAGCCTTACAATTAGAAAGAAGCTGTTTTACCGGCATAGACCTATATAACTATAACAGAAACCAGCCCGGTGAACAACCCAACCACCTCTCACCTCTCTCCACTACTACAAGAAAAAGTTCCAATATATTTGAGCCAACCAGCGGCTCATTGCAAAAGCGGGTAACTGATTAATAAAAAAGAAATAGAACATAAAATGCAAGTAGCACGAAACCCACCATGCCGGTGATCCATCTCCACTATCACTGCTACTCGTGCTCCAACGATGTCCTCCAGTTTCGCTTAAAAGGCAAAGATTAGACTGGGCATAAACCTCGATGGTGAGTCCGGAGGTAGTTCGTGAAATGTTGAATATTTATGATATGTTTCTGGTAAATTTCTCGTACCACCTCAAAATATATGCGTGGTTCGCAGGTGAGTTGGTGAGTTCGCCGGCGCGCTTAGGCTATGGAGTCAATGGAGTAGGCGAGAAGCCAGTTTCCAATCCCAATAAAAACACCACGCGCATGATGAGAGAAAGACGAAAATAGAAAAAACATACCTCTTATCTCTCTTCTTGTCCTTCTTGTGACTTCGCGACTTCTCCTTCTCTCGATCCCTATGTTTGCCCGATCTCTCCTTCTGCTCGCCCAGTTTCTCAATCTGTCTCATCATTCTCTCTCCAGTACTCGCACTGTCTGCACTGCTCTCACCATCATCATCATCATCACTTATGGCTTCTGCTCCGGGCACCACGGGCTCGACTCGTCGCTTCTCCGATCGTTTATATCTACAAATCACGAAATATTGTTGTGGCCTACTGCTCAGGACCTCTGTGAAACATGTCATAAACAAAAACTTTACGTGTATTTGTCTATTGCACCACCCTTGAATAAAGGTGCACGCTGTTGAAAGACTTCATTTTTATACCGCACAATTAGAAAATAGGTTTTTATTTGTACTACACTTCTCCCAGATGGTCTGAGTCCCATCCATAGCTGGCAGGCGCAGCAAGATCACGATCTTACACACTGATTGGTAAACAGATTGCAAATGAGGATGTAAAAGATAAAACTCACGTCTTCCTCGTTTTCTTGGTGATACTCCTCACTTTCTCCACTTCAACCACATGTCTTGATCTCTTTTTACGATACGAATACCTAAATCATACCGTACTGAACACTTGAGCACGCACAAAAGAAACACAGTTCAGAGGAAATTCCGTGCGTAAATGTTGGTGGTCTGCCACACAGCTTGTAACTGGAACAGTGACCTCGAAAAAATGTTCCAATGTTCCTGGGGGGATGCAACAACAAAGTTTTATGTGCCGAGTTATTCCTATGCCACGGTGAAGCAAGGATACGCAGCTGAAACACAAGAGCACACCCCAATCAATCAGCCACATCCTAAGGATAATGCAGGGTATAAATCCCGTGCGTAGTTGGAGGTGATTGGATGTGGTTTCTTTAGCTTCGTGATAGACCGCTTTCATAAAACAGCATGTTTCTCCCAAATATATAAATTTGGAATTGCTTCCGGAGGTGCTCAAAAACAATCCGGGTGGTTCGGTGTGTTTTTACGCACCAACATGTACCCCTGGGATAATGGGATAATCACCCAAAAGTATATAATTCCACCCACCTATACTTCTCCCTTTCGACCTCCGTGCGCACTGACCCACTACTGTCTTCAGAAGAGGAACCCTCACTTTCGGTTGAGTGTGACGAACGTTTCCTTTTCTTCTTACGCTTTCGCTCGGAACGTGAATGGGCTCGAGAGGACGTTCCTTCTCTGTAATAACTCATTGTTGCCTCAAGGAATAAATAACCATCAACATCAACTGATCAACTCCAAACTGCCTGTAAGAGCCCTGTATGAAGACTATGAAAAGAGTCTAACTGTCTAACCATCTCATCATCAGAAATTAGAAATTGAGATTTCACATACCTCCTTCTATCCAATGGAGACGGAGTCCGTTCCCTCGACCTTCGACTTCGCTCCCGAACCGCGGTTTTTTCTTGCATATGAGTCGATGAAGCTAGAAAGGTTACAACTGATGGTAAGAAATATATAACAAGACAGTGCAATGTACTGTAGAGCAAACAAAAATAATCTTAAGCTCTCCCAGTGTCACTACGCTTAAGCTCTAAGTAGGACGGTTTGCCTGTTTTCATACTCATCTATTTAAATAACATAATATAATATCAATGGAATAACTTACTCATCGAATCAGCGGTGCTCGGAGTTGGAGGCGGAAGTGACATAGGAAACATTGGAGGGCGGTCATGTTCCACAATGGACGAGTACTGTGGAATGGGGGCCGATGGGAAGCCCGTTCCCGGATAGGGAGGAGGTGGGATACCGTACCCAATGTTCTGTGGGTACGGGACACCCATGTGCGGTGGGAGCGGAGACACATGAGAAGATCCGGCTCCAACATTAGCCATGTCGACTAAAAACAAAACTCCATGAAATAGGGAAACCTAATGTAGATGTGGCCAAGAAATCAAAGTTTCGAAAGGCTACTCAATAGATAAGCTAACCCACATTAACAATGAAGTAATCACAACCAAGCATACCGGAGTTTTTCCCTTGAATGAAAAAAGTCAAACTAACCATTCATTTCCGGAAGAACAACTGGCACGTGGTCATCTGGACAAGGTGGCGGGGTAGAAGGACCACGTATGCGGGTAGTAATGGGGAGGGGGACCAAAGGGGAGACATCTGCCGGATCATACTCATGATGATCGTCCCCGAACTCGGGCGGAGTGCTCGGCTCCACTGCTTCGGATATATCCATTGGAGAATGAGCCCGAACATCTCGCACTAAGCACAGAAGAGTTGTTAGAACAAGAAATTGAGAAAAATAAAACAATATGAAAAAAAAAACATTGAAACTGGATTAGGCTTCCACTGTCCTCGTATCTACCCCATAGCGTAACTTTCTTATTGCAGTCAATTACAATAAACAAACAATAAACAAACAACAAACAAACACAAGCATAAAAATGCAATACCTCTGCCAAATTTCTCCGTGCATATCAGCTCCCGCATTCTCGTTAATTTGTTCTCGTCGATATCTTTCAAGTGTTTGGGAATTGGACATGCCATTCTCGTGATCGATTCGTATTCACAAGAAACTAACGCAGCTGAAATAGTGGACTCAATAAATACAACCTATATAAAATAGAACACGGCAATGAAGCAACCGCAACAAGAGTCGAGTGCTCCAAGAATAGAAAAGCTGCTGGCTACGAAATACGCTAACTAATACAGCATAACACACAGAACTCGTCGTCTACAGCTCGGACCTTTGCTTTGCGGAACAAGTCATTATCTTTGAAAAAATAAAAAAGATTAATAGAGTTGAATTTGAACAAACAATAAATAAAAGTTATATTTATATTAAGAACAGACCCCAAGGATCCAGGCAGCACTTCACTTCGTAACCCATCACTGTCTTTTCATTGTATTCGGCACAGAACTTGGGAGCACAAGCAGAACTTCTGCAATCTATATATTAATACTGAGAAAAAAAGCTTCACGCCCACGATGGTAAATTCTGACGCGAACTTCAGCCAGTGTATTTAGGGACGGGACTGCACAACCTCAAAAATACATATCCACATATAAGACATAGCGAACATCGCTGTCGTGTCGCTACATTCTGCTCATATTTACGGTAGGAGGTAGTTATTTCCTCATCTTCAGTCTTCAGTTAATTTTCAAGTTTCGTTTAAAGGGTCAGGCCCATTTCAAATGACCCCTATTTTTGATGACTCCATCGGATTCTCCGTTTCAAATATAGTAGGCTGAATTTTTTTCTAATTTTCAAGCGCAAAATTCACACACTATTCGGCAATTTACCGTGGGCAGTCATACCCAACTATTTATCGCAGTTTACACGCCCCTTCGCGCTGATTGGCCAATATCGCAATTGCCACGCCCAATAGGGCATATTGCCCAATTAGCGCGAAGGGGCGTGACAACTGCGATAAATAGTTGGGTATGACTGGCAATGGTAAATAGCCGAATACTGCGTGAATTTTGCGCTTGAAAATTAGAAAAACATCGTATCCTACAATATATATCATGAAGAATCAGATGGAATCATCAAAAATAGGGGTCATTTGAAATGGGCCTGACCCTTTAATAACTAAACGTTGCATTCGTTCCACCGTACCTCCACATAGGGGCCGTATTCACCAACAAACAGGGAGCCCTCCCCCCTCCCTAGGCTGACGAGCGCTGTGATGTCTTCTGCTCTCGCACTCTTTAACCTCCTGAGGAGGCCAGGAAGGGCTCCCTGTGTGTTGGTGAATACGGCCTCAGGATCAAGAACATGCCAATACCATAGGTGGTTGCGCTTATTCAAACTGTTAAAACATCTGACCTGAACACAATGAGTCCTAAACCCAAATGTTTGCTTGTTATAGGATGGGAATAGATTGTCACATCCAATAGGTCGCCCGATTTGCTGTAAGGATTACAATTACGCATGATTTCATGTTCATAGTTTGTTTCGTAGCAAAGGTGAAACACTTTTAACAATGAATCGAAAAACACGCTTACATACAAATATTCTCACTTTGTACAAATATTAATAGGACTGATCCTACACCATTCGCACGGTGCTTCTTCGCAATTACAAAGACAAAGCAACCAATATTTCTTTTCTTAGACGACCTAAGGACCAAGGACGAAGGCAAAAAAGTGCACCCATCCCAAAAAAACAATGATAATATTCACTTCAGTTCAAAGTACTCAGCACAATACAATGAAGTGACAAACGATCAACAAGACTTACGACGCCATTCTAGTTAGGAATTCCACATTAACATTGTCGTTTAGGCCGAAAATCGCAACTTCTCGCCGTGGCGGGGTTCCAGTAGTGTTGTTGTCGATCTATATTTACATTTATTAATGAATTATTTATATTTGTTTCCTTCTCGACGCAAAATGCGAGAATAAAATGCACACAGAGACTGCAACGGTGTAATTTACAACTTTTGCTAGTTTCTAGTTTCTCAGACATTCACACTTGAAAAATGGAACTCACAAATAAGCTATAAGAAACAGAGCATATAAAAGTGCCAACCCTTAGGAGCGGGATAATCAGTTCAGGTGCTTCCTTGTGTAACCGACGTTGTCGCCTATCATGGTTGCCATCAGAGGGCTTCCAGTCGTACTGAAACATAAATGTTTAGAACGATAAGTTAAATTAGAAGTATACATTATCCTTATATAGAATAGTTGAATCACGACTACAAAACTGAAACTGCGTAAGAGAACCAAATACGTCCCCCCCCCCCCCCCCCCCCCCCCCCCACCCCCCCCACCCCCCCCCCCCCCCCCCCCCCCCCCCCCCCCCCTCCACCCCCCCCCACCCCCCCCCCCCCCCCCACTGCCCAACCCCCCTCCCCCCCCCCCCCCCCCCCCCCCAACCCCACCCCCCCCCCCCCCCCCCCCCCCCCCCCCCCCCCCCCCCCCCATATCAAATGGTGTACCTTTTCGTGAAGCGCACGGTCCGAGCTGCTGCACACTTTCCCGAGCGATCTCCAAACATGACGCTTATCTTTTGAGAGATCCCGGTCTTCCACCAATTTATAGAAGTTGTCAATTACTGAAAGCATTTAAACATAAAGCAATCGAATAGAACTGATAAATTTCGCACAAATACCATGTGGATTATGGGGAATATTTTTTTATTGCAATATTTTACAAATTATAATAATCAGCCGACGTGCCACAGTATAAAGCGGAATGCTTGGCACATGTTGATTACCGAAGTTCTGCCTATTTATGATACGTTTCTGCCTACACGACATGCTCTTATTCTAATCGCGACGGCGGTATGCGGTATTGTTGTTAGAGCTGCAAACTTATGCAATATGCAAATATGGAAGGTGATTTCGCCGGTAATTGGCCAACGAGTTTATGCTATGACTTGATTATTGTGTTAACCTCTCGAGAACTTTTCCTTCGAACTGTGATGTGGTCTATGCTGGGAAGACGTAGAGGGACGAGACGAATGGTGGTGTCGGTCCAAAGGAGGCTTCCCTCGCTCCTCGCCATGACTGGCCATCCACTCAGTCTGCAAATAGGAGTTATTACTTGACTAACAAACTAGAAAATCCACAAGACGAATTACAAAATCAATTGATTGGGGCACACAATTAATTTTTTGAAAAAAATATGTACGGAGTTAGTTAAGACGCAAAATTACACAGATTCGCAAATCACTGACAATGAGCATAAAAACGGATTTCATCAGTTTCGGGTAGCGGTTGCAATTTAGAAGAACAGGGAATTGAGATAACCAGAGGCCTTTACAATACTAATTGGTCCATTTGAAAAGTAATTCCTATCGAGAAAACTTTTACAACAGGGGCACCAGCTCACAATGTTCGCGCGCTAGTGTCTAGTGCACCGGTCTTCAAATTGGTGGAAGACTGGAAGACCGGGACCTTTCAAAATCAACTTTACCAGGTCTTACGCCAGTCTTTATGCTCGCCCTTACTGTCCTAACAGTGGTAGGAATGTTCAATGAGACCTGAATGTTTGAGTGTTAGTCCGCAGCCCCGCCTCTCTTTTCATAATATTATCTTCTGTGCCGTCTTCTATCGTCTACTTCACTCTATGGGACACATCGGCTAAGAGACACCGCCTTGGATTGGAGCTAAAAATGAAGATCCCCGACTTCGAGAGCAAACGGGACCCTGGATTCTACATGCTTAAGTCAATGTGTGATGATTGTATGTCTGAATAAAGTGGTATTCACATAATTACATTGCAGCATTGTTCTTTGTGAATTGCGACGCTTGTTACTTCAAATTTACCGTAAATATGAAGTGATTTTCACATAAAACTACAGAAACTAACTAAACGCCAAGCAAAAAGAACTAAAAATAGTTTCAAACGATTCGGGCGGGAACACACGACCGACGCAATCGGTCGAAGGACAATAAGTCCCGCCTCCTTTCGCATGCACTGAATACACACTAGATAATCTGGCACTCTGCTCGACTGCACGCTATGTCCGACTACGGTCATACCTTTGACGCCCGTCGAAAAACAGCCAAGTTTGAGGTCCCCAATCTCTCTCTCAAGTTTCCAGGTGTTTGTTGGCAAGAAGAGCGGCACACGATCTACGATAACACTTATATGTGGCCATACTATATTACTAAAGAACGCACGAAGACCTCAAAAACTCACAAGCGCTAGTTTTCCTGTGGTTTTCGAAGCCTCATTGACACTGGACTGCCTTGGCTTCGTCTGTCCAAAAGGTCAACGATTGGAGAATCATCATCTCGTGGTCGGCTACGACCTGAACAAAAGAAACGCATATATATATACTTTGTATGAAACTTACCAAGCTACGTAGGAAAGCGGAATAATTGGCGTGACAAACAGTCACTGGGTCTGTCGCCAAGTGGTTTTCACAAATGAAAACATTTGGACTGGTTGGTGACCAGTTGATGACGCCTTTGTGTGAAACTTGGACACCGTATGTATGAATGGGCTGACCCACAAAAAAACAGTGAACCGGTGTACCGCCTCCACAGAGCACCCAACCGCTTAGCAGCCTGCCAAATTTGCAATTACTTTCTTTTCATCAATTTGCAAGTGCTTTGTTTTGCGTAGCGCTGTTTCTTAGGACCACACAACCCGGATGTATGCGTGTCAGGTTGTATGTATACCAACTAACTGTGCGTAAAACTATGTGTCTCAGAGTTACTTGGTAGGCGTCATGGGAGAGGAAAGAGTTATAGAGGAGTATTGTTTATGATCTTCTTTAGTTTTTATCATCAATGTTATACTTTCATAGGCTTCTTACCATGAGTGCAAAGTGGTGACATGATACCAATCTGTTCACTCTTCGACGACCACCCAGGCTTTATATGCTAATCACTGCTACTTATCATGTTTCGTGGGTGATACGGAAAGGAGGTTGGGCTTTTCTTTATTTGAGACGTTTATTAGGGGAAGCTAAGTAAGGCAAACTTTTTTGTGGTTACTGGACCTTTTAAGTGAAGTTGAAGTGGTTTTCACTGTGAAATTTCGTTGGACTTACATTGGTTACAGTACACAAAAACGAGGTGCTCTTTCTATTACTACCATTTCCAGTTCGCATTCTCAATGTCTCCTTGCTGATATGGGAAAGCGTTTTTAGTAAATTGGAAATTGGTATTCTTATATTCTCGTTTCAGCAGCCCGCCTACTGGTGCCCTCTATAGAGGCTCCGACTCCTGGTCTAGTGCAGTTTATGGTTAAAATCTACGTGGATGGGATATGCACACCCTCGTTGACAAGCTTGAAGGAAGGTAGAGTACCTTTTGTTAAAGTTTACTCCCGCTAAAATGTTTACTCCCGCTTACTTGAAATAGTTAGGGCGATGACAGCTGGAAGCAGTGTTTTTCTCAGCCATTTAACTTGTGGTACTTGTTAGGCAAATCTTAAGGTGGCGTGGCAAGCGGATCTTAAAGCGGCGTGGCACGCGGTTTATGATCGGGTGCTGAACACCTGTATTCCGACGTACCATAAGCAAATTTCGGTGCTTAACTGTGTTTGAAAGGAACAAATTTGCATATAATACGTGGGAGTTTAAGTTTCATAAATCACATGCCTCTCCGTTTTAAATCATTCAGGCGACACGGTCAAGGTGTCAGATCTGTTCGGCGACTGGGACCTTATGGAGTGGACCGAAGCATCCACCCACCTTGTCGTCATAGCGGCCGAAAGTGGATGGACCCGGATGGTCAGCCTAATCAATGACAAGTTGAGAGCCAATAAGACGAGTGAGCGTTCAAGTTTGTAAGCTTTGTTAGTTTATTGCTCATGTGGACCAGTCCAATTTGTCAATTGGGCTCCAAAAAAGTATTCAATCGCCATTCCTTACCCACGTAAGGTTCCATTCTCCTCTTGTTGAATCTGGGTTAACACTTAACTTTAATGCTCACTTTAAAGGATCGCAGTCACTTCAAATTCGCCTTTTTACTTCAATTATCTATAAACATGAAAAAGCACCTAGAAAAATACCATTCCGGTGTTAATTTACTGAAAAATTAACCCAGGGAAAGAAATCCCCTCGGTTGCGTTCTAATTACGTACAGTATGACAACGACAACTGAGACAATAGAGCAGACACTTTCCCTCTTCCCCGGTTTTTCTTTGTTTTGTCATCATTGGCAACCGGCCAAGTCCCGTTGCGATTTAGAAAACACCCCATTTTGTCAAAAATCAGAACTCAATACAAGGGATTTCTTTCCCTGTGATAAATGTTCCGTAAATCGGTATTGGAAAGGTATTTTTCTAAGTATCTTTTTATATATATTGATAAGTGAAGTAAAAATGCGAAATTGAAGTGACTGCGATCCTTTAATGCTCTCTCGCCTTTTGATTATATATGTTATTTATGTAATCAATAAACCTTTATTATTATTATTATTATTATTATTATTATTATTATTATTATTATTATTATTATTATTATTATTATTATTATTATTATTATTATTATTATTATTATTATTATTATTTTTATTATTATTATTATTATTATTATTATTATTATTATTATTAATTTTACGGGCCGGTTACTGTGATTTACTTCAATAAGACTGACAATGAGGAGGACATCATCGATGACGAGTGGATGCTCTTCCGACTTCCGATGGACTGATTCGCGGATAAAGGTTTGTGGCTTGGTCATTGATTATAGTAACTTTAATAACTGCATGAAAAGTGTGCGTACGAAAATAGAAACAGTGGAGAGAAACACTCACAGGCTAGACGCTAGACACATTCAAGAGGTCAGCTTCTTTCTGTTCTGATATGTTTAACTTTATATTATCTGCTGTATTTGTTATTTGTGTTGTATTTTTAACTTCTACATGTTAATAACGCTACACCGGCTCTCGCAGCGCTACACAGGCTCTCTCCCTTATAATTGCGTGTCGTTCTTACTCCTAACTTGTTTGTTTGTTTATACCACCACAGGGTGTACGTCACAAATGATGCGAAAATAGCGTAGCCTCGCAGTTATTCCCTTTAACGCTCCTAGATGATGCAGGTTCTTCGCTCCGCCTAATAGAACAATTTTATCATGCCGGCAGCCTTAATGCATGCATTCATCATAGCAGAAGGACAATCCAAAATATTGTATTCGAAGTAAGAATGAAAAGCCGGCAAACCAAACAACAACATAGTTAGTACTACAACATACAACCCCCCCCCCCCACTACATATGTTACCCCTGAATAAATGACCCCTTACTCCATGTGTTTTACATGGAGACATTCCTTACACTAAAAAGAAAAAAGGTCCAACGGGACAGTCCTTCAGCTGGGATCGTCCTTTCTGTCGTGTAACGTCAGCTTGGGTCTATCGCAACAATATTTATTGTAAGCAACTACCCAACTATTGTATGGTTACACAGTCCTGGATTCATACTCAGGTTTCGTGCTACTGCTCGTTGCAGTATTCTGCAAACGATGTCAGATATAACCTCGGATGGCCTAGTTCAACGTGAAAATTACGCCGCAGAAAATAGTGGCACGCCGTTGGGTTCTGGCGTGCAAGTTTCCCGCAGTAACGTTGCCGCTTACACGCCGTGGAGAAGTAGGGTTGCCGCTTGCACTTCATGTCACCAGTCGTGCAGAAAAGGTACTTAGTAGTTCTCCTATAGTGCTATCTTAATACCGTGACTTTGTAGTCTACATGTTGTAGTTTTCTTAGTTAATTATGCTGTGGTACAGTGCCTGCCTCAGGCAATTAGGCAATTAACCGCAGTTACAATTGTCCGCTATGACCTGAGTGGGAGTCACTCGGTGACTTGTCACTGGTTTATGTTCGACTTCAGTTCCACATGTTTCTAGCACCTCCAGCTTTTGGCGTGCAAGCGGCGTGATAACGGCGGGCAAGTTGCGCGCTATTTTCATTCCTCGGCATTTTTGTACGCCACCACGTTGCCAAAGGCCAAAGGACTTTGCACGCCGTTGGGTTGCCGCTTGCACGCCAGCTTTCGTCTGTGGTTACCTAAACACCACTTTGCGTTATTTTAGGATATACCTTATTCCATCTCGGAAATTTATTACTCATGAAAGAGAATAATGTATTTCATTCCGATAAGTATTTTTTTGGTCGTATTTATTTTAAAAAAATTTTCTATATATTTAAAAAAAATTGTGTCTGCTGATGGGTAGTATGCTGGAATTTGGTGGAATCTAATTCCGAATTTTACATGGACACACAAAACATCGAAACACAAAACACGAATCAACACATGTTGTATATAAATGTTTGGTTCAATATTTGGGCCTAAGAATTTGGCTCAATCAACTTCACTTTCATTTTTTTCACTAATATAAAACCGATTCCTAATGGGGTTTGCAAGTATGCCCGATTTTCCTTGCAAGTATCGAAAAATTTACCGTATCTTGGCACTACACGAACATATCTACAGGCAGTTTTTAGGACCGATCGCCACGGGACCATTTGTCCGACAAATGATTTGCTTTGTTGGCGGATTTTCTATAATGCGGACGTGTCAAAGTTACGGTAAATTTGTGTAAAAAGCACACGATTTTGCGAATTGATACTTGCAAGGAAAACTCGCGGTTTTTGGCATACTTGCAAACCCCATAACGCAAGCTTACAGTTAGACATCGCAATTAGAATACATGACATGATTCTTCGCGCAAGTATACCGAAAAATTTGTCTTCGAAAAAATGAGTCTTGGAACGATTTTATTACTCATTATTATTAACGATAACGATTTTATTATTCATACTTAGTTCCAAACTACGGTACTTCGTGTACATACTTGCAAGGAATTGTTGCATACTTGCAAACCCCATTCACATATCGTGCGTTTTTGTAATCGCAGCAAACGCGCAAAATTTGGACACGCCCGGCTAATTTCCGTTCCCGCCAAATTACGCTTTTTCCCGTCAAACCGTCATTAGGGATGCGGTCGTTCGTTGGGTCTCCCATCACACAAAACCGAAATGCTAGCCCCTTTGGAAAATTTGCATATGATAAGCAAATCCTATGTATCCTATGCTAATTTTGTACGATCTCTTCTGGCAATCGTACAAAATTAGCATAGGATACATAGGATTTGCTTATCATATGCAAATTTTGCAAAGAGGCTAGCATTTCGCTTTAATGTGTTATTATACGTATAAGAACTCATAAGTTCATAAGTAGTTTTTTTTCACGTACATAAAATCGACGAGCTGTGTGAACTGTAGCCCAACATATTACGTCAATCGTTGGAACAAGGTATTATTACTAAAACATGAGACTGAACTGAAGTACAACCTAGAAAGCGTTTGAAATTTTCTACTATGGTCTGCGACCGAAACAGGTGTCCGCAATTTTTTGGTTCTGCTTGTCTGAACGTTATATTGCTTAAAAATAGAAAATGCTGGATTTTTAGCATATTGATTTTTAGAGGGATCAGTCGGTTTAGTTTTGCAGATTCTGCATTTTGTCGAGCTTGACTACAGTACGTATACATAAAGAATTGTTCACTTTTTCGATTTATAAAAATTACTACTAGTGACGTCATGACAGTCTTCTGTTATGTCTTATGTGTGAAACATTTGATTTTTTTTTGTATTCTCTTATTCTCTCATTCTCTCAAACACCCAGTTTTTCACGGGTCTCGGGCTCGGGCCATGATTAAGTTCCCAGATCATTTGCAGTTGTATCCAAATGTACTCACGTACACTACTATAGGAGAATTCTCCCATCGAATGCTAGGTCATTTCTCCCTATGGGCGCCAGATCATAGTACCCTTATGTTTTTTGGCTTTAAATTTTATCTCTCACTGTATGACGCAATACAACTCTAATCAACTGCCTGTATGTTCACACGTTATGCATTTTGCTAACTTATCTTTTTATCTCTTTATTGTAACAGACGAATAAACATAAGATAGTATGCAACATAACATACATCTTAGGTGTCGCGTCGCCTCAAGGCTGAACCAGCTTTGTTCTGGTCGGGACTCCTCAAGAAGTATCTCACCAATCCCTCGGTTACGGTGATTTGAGTTCCCGATGAGGGAACCATACCACTTATTGCTTTTCTTTTCTTACCAGTTTATTTGTTTGAAGAGTATAGTTAGTGGACTCAGAAGTGCTGGAAACTTTCCGCCTACTAAAAACGAGTTTTTTCACCTATTCTCGATTCTCGTCCTTTGACGAGGTACAAGAGGAATGGTTGGGACTTGGGAACCACCCAGTATAGCATTCGGGCTGGTCATTTTCAGAACAGCAAGGCAGAGAAAGCACGCCTCGACGCTCAACGCAAGAAGCTGGAAGAGGAGGGTCTTCTGAAGAAGGCCGAAGAGCTGCAACAGGCCATCCAGGTGAACACGGTGAGTAGAACATGTTTATTAACTCATTGGTAAATTCTTTTGCTCTTCAAGAGCGTGCACCTTTATTCAAGGGTGAAAATAAATTGATTATTTCTTTTGGTTAACATGATCTCGAGCGTAATTCGGGTTGGTCTGATTAGCCTATGCACGAGAATAGTGTAATATTAGGAGCATAGAATAGATCAATACGATTATGGAGTAAAACTCAGAAACCGCTTGTGTGATGTGGGTTTCAGATACCGCTCCGCTTCATGTCGTGTTTCGCAATTTCTGATGAAGCTTTGTCTTTACGGGTCCCTTATGACTGAACATCGTTTTATCTTATTAATTTTATTCCTTATCAGGCCCAAAAGCCACCTCGTGAGCTGATCGTGCGTAATCTGGAGTCGTTTGACCGATTCCCCGTCACCACTGAGGCCAACGTGAACGGATCCAGCACTCCCTTCCTCAACCACTTCAAGTTCCCGGCTACGGTGCACAATGTCAACTCCAAGTTTGTCAGTGAGAGTCTTCCGCGTTTTGTCTGCTTTAAGAGAGAGAGAGAGAGAGAGAGAGTTGTATGATCTGGAAAGACTGTTCTCTGAAGTTATCTATGTTTTTAAAATATTTCTATTTGGCACTGTAGTCTGGCAGATGAGAAGTGAACCAGCTTGTCTTTGAATTGGCATGCATGCATTGAATGTCAAGAGTTGTTTATGACTCCGGATTCAGATATCTGGGGAAGAGGTAGAGGCGTAGAGGTTATGGGGCAGTGATTATGATTGTGCGGTGTACTGTAGCCGATTGACCCTCTTTTCTCTATAACTCTTTTCTCCAGTTGTTCCTTCTTCTCGACTCTGGCAGTCTGTCGCTGGAGGACCGTGTCTGGATGTACCTCTTCTGCGAGCTCATGTTTGAATCTCCCGCCAAGGTTGACGGTATGGGTTTGGGTGGTTAGCTTTTGGTCATCGTTTGGTATAAAATGGTTAACTGCTGACTCTGCAAAATGAGATATCGCAACATCACAATTATGCCTCACTATCCCCTGTGAGGATTGCGTGTATGCTTTATGCTTTCAAATTGTTCAGTGAAGCTGGCAGACCTGTCCTACGTAATTAGTTCTAGCCCCGGTAGCGAATTAATTGAAACCAAGAGATAAGTCCTTGTCGCTCCGGTGCGGTGCGGTAACCACGTATAGTTGAACTCTCTCTGCGGTTTGTTACGTACCCTTACCTTTGTACCTTTTGCAGGCAAGGAATACACCGCCGAGGAGGTGGCCAAGATGTACACTAAAGATCTGATCGACCACAGTTTTACCACTGGAGTTGCAACGTATAGTTGCAACAGGAATCATGTATGAGCCCAAGAGGTATTTATTGTTTATTTTTCTGTCGTGGCGTTAAAATATAAAGAGTTCCGGGTTATCAACCGAATCCTCACATCCGCAGAAGCGGTGCACCGAAACGGCGCACTTATGAAGCCGGACATACTGTGGTCGAGCTAGGATACTTGGTTTCGTGAATTCCCTCCTGTCACTGAAACTTTGCCCGTGTGAAAGAATTTTTATATGATGATCATTATGATTTTACGATTAGGTTTTTAGTATTGTTAGGTATATTTATTCGCTTATTTGCTCTGTCCCCCCAGTTTCGTGTTTGTAAGTATGCGTAATCTTCTGGGAAGGTATACTTTACCAACTTACCATTAACATTACGACCCGGATGTTATACTGTACAACTCTTGCGTCATTAACATTTTAAATTAGAATCTGCTTGAAGGGTGAAGATGGTCTCACAGCGTCTTGCTACGGAGGCACGCGAGAAGAAGAAATTAAGACGCTATGAAAACGATAATTATAAGTCAGTATGTTACTGACTACTGCGTTTGTTCATTTTCTTCCAACACACGCGAACTTCAAAATTCGACTTTGCCGTGGAGTTTTTCTATGGCTCTCCACGTGGCAACTTCGACTTAGATACGATTATGCTAAATGTTAAAAGTAATTGGAGCTTAAGCTTAATTTTGAAATTATGTCCATTTTTTCTCTCGGCTCTCTCTTTCTCCTCTCTGTCTCTGAATCTCTCCAAAAAGCGCACTCTTTCGCGCTCTGTTCGCCCTTTCTCTCTCGTCGAACTCGATCGATAATTTTCCCTTTTCCC
Source organism: Pelodera strongyloides (assembly GCA_036852015.1). Classification (NCBI taxonomy): domain Eukaryota; kingdom Metazoa; phylum Nematoda; class Chromadorea; order Rhabditida; family Rhabditidae; genus Pelodera; species Pelodera strongyloides. The sequence continues at coordinate 96,530 of JAANDG010000174.1, read as the reverse complement.
AAAGTTCAACAAAGTTGCCATGTTTTAAGCTGTATACAGGGAAACTAATGATACTTCTCGCTGGTAGTTTATCACGGGGAAGGTGGTGGGATGGTTATTGAGGGCCGGCGCGGGCTTTGATTTTTAGGTGTCCCCAAGCATTAAGTTTGAATTATCGATTTTAATTAGTTATCGATCGATTTTCCGTAATGTAAATCTTGATCAATCTATTGTGCCACCATTCTGGTACATTGAGTCCGGTCCCATTCTGCACACTTTCTTAGTTGTTAAGGAACGGGCACGGCGCAAAGTGGACAGACACGATTTTCCTTACTTGTTTATGTAATAGTAGATTGCTTTCTTTTAATGTACTCATTTCAGCATGCTCATCTTAGAGTTCTCGGAAGAAAAAGACGCATTGGAAACCTTCTATGGTTCTAATTACTAATTACCTGGAGGTTGAGGACCAGCCGGTTTTAGTATTGTTTGGAAGGGAGCATACCAACACGGAAATGATGGAAGCAGAAGCAGCGATTCTGGTAAGTTAAAAATGCCTTTCTTTTTATTTAGATGATTTGATTTTTCACTTAGATAGCATCCAGTTTTTGAACCTTATTTCATTTAGTGCATACCGACACATTACGTGCAAATGAGCATTATTAAAATTATAAACTAATCGCTTAGTGTAAATCCGGATATTTGAGGTTTCTTTCAAAAATCGTCGCTTCGTAATTGTTATGAATATCAATGTGTCAGTTGTGTGAGCTTGACCTCTTATTGTAGGCTGGTCTGAAACGAGCCGAAGCTTTTGCCCGGGCCCGCGCTCTCTGAAGTCTATCTAGGATTCGGCACTGAAATCGCTGCCGAGGATTTGTTTCGTCTGCGTTCCCACTACCTTCCAAAATTGGTGGCAAACCGTCGTGGCTAAACCCCAAGAATTTGCCCAAACTGAGGACCTTGAATGCAAGGTGCGATTTAAATATACTAGTGTTTAGACATCGCAATTAGAATACATGACATAGTCGTGCGTTTTTGTAATCGCAGCAAACGCGCAAAATTTGGACACGCCCGGCTAATTTCCGTTCCCGCCAAATTACGCCCTTTCCCGCAAACTCGTCATTAGGGATGCTTGGTTGTTCGTTGGAAATTTTTGCCCAATTTTTTCAGGGCGCGCGGTCACTGGAACATGTTGCCCCAAAAATGCCGCGGTTTTGCAACGTTGCCCCAAAAGTGCCCCAAAAGTGCCGCACGGCAGAAGTCGTGCCCCAGAAATGCCCCAAAATTGCCGCATGGCAGAAATGCGTGCCTCAGAAATGCCCCAAAATTGCCGCATGGCAGAAATGCGTGCCTCAGAAATGCCCCAAAATTGCCGCGCGGCAACTCGGCTTTTGTGCCCCGGCATTTTTGGGGCAAAATCGCGGCAATTTTGGGGCAAAATCTTCCAGTGGTTGTTCGGGATTGATTTTCCGAAAGGAAACTCGGCCGAATCCTCGTTCGGGATGGACATTTTGGAAACTTTCTAATGCTTGGAGAAAACAAAAAATACAGTATGAATTGAGGATGAACTGTTCACTATTTGTTCCGTTGAGAATGCTATGAAGAATTTAAGCCCAAAGAAATCTCTTACTCCTGAGGGTATTTCCTTATTTGTTATTTTGCAACTTAGGTCTGTACTGATTCCGTTGCTTTGTAAACTTTTTAACAAATCATTTCTTACGGGAGAGGTTCCAAGGGAATGGCGTCATGCTTTCGTCTCCCCATTATCAAAAAAAAAACCACCCAAGACGTCAATCTTAAATTACCGCCCGATTTCTCTCACATCATCATTTTGTAAGCTCTTTGAGTGAGTTGTAAAATCTAGGCTTACTTGTCACATGCAATTGAATGGTTTCTTGTCTTTAAATCAATATGGTTTCCTTAAGGGTCGTAGTACAACTTCACAACTTCTGTTATGTTTACATGAATGGTTGTCTGCGAAAGAATCTCATGAACAAGTAGAGTGTGTATACATTGATTTTGCTAAGGCTTTTGACGTTGTAAATCATCGCTACCTGTTGCATAAGCTTAGAAATTACGGTGTCTCTGAACTCATGTGCAACTGGATTTGTTCTTATTTGTCTAATCGTACATTCCAGGTTCGGTATCGTAGTACTTTATCTGATATTTATTCTTGTCATAGTGGCGTTCCGCAAGGTAGCGTTTTAGGACCTTTACTTTTCTTAATTTATATTAATGACATTGACGAATGTTCTCTCGGTGATAGTTCAATTGTTATGTATGCAGACGATGTGAAAATTTCTCGTGTTATGTTGAAGTCAGAACCTTTCGTTGCCTTCAATAATTTCAAATCAGAGCTTGTTAACATCGCTAACTGGGCAACGAAATGGAAGATGACTATTTCTGAATCCAAATGTCAGCGACTAGCTACCGGTACTTCTATGGACTAGAGCATTGCTTACACGATAATTTTGGTTCGCGATAAGATTTCACGATAAAACAGTTATCGTGCGTCAGGTTGCTGTTACACGATAAGAGAAAATTTATCCCTTTCGTGGGCGCGCGCCAGACGATAACGCGCACACGATAATTCTCATTATCGTGTTACAAGGGTGAGCGCGATAAGATAATTTTTTCTCTTCTCTCCAACTCGTCGCTTAGACGATAAGCGAAATTTTAATTATCTTATCGCATGGCTAAATTATTCACGATAAGATAAGTACTTATCTTATCGACAAAATATTTATCGAGAATTAAACGAAATTATAGGTAAGTGAAGGGACATGCCCCATTATCTTAATTTTATTTTCGGCATATTCCCCCCTAAATGATGCGTTTATCACCGTAAAAGGACTGTAAGTTTATTTTTAAGCAAAACAATTTCTTCTTCTGTTTGTGGAACTAATGCTAAAAAAAGGGAAAAACTTAGTACTCCCCTTAAAGGGAATATGTAGGCACTCAAAATGAGCAAAACAACTGCGAAACTAGAGTTTCCACACCAGACATGAATTTAAGTAGGCGACTGAATATGTAAATTCGAATATTCTCATTTTGCATGCAAATATGTCGCTGTTGCATGCTATATGCGGATATGCCGATGTATGCACACATATGCAAAATTTTTTGCTCCATCAGCACTGCCGTGTAAGCCAGGGGTCAAGCAACGCGTTTACTATGGAAAAGGTGAACTTTGAAAATCATTTTCTTTTAAATGGGAAACTTTTAACAATTTTTGTTGTTGTTTCCTTAATGAGGAACACACATTCTATTAATACAGCTTAACTTCAAAAAGGGCATATACATATTCCCTTTAAAACAAAAGATATGCTTTGTTACATCAATAATGCAGGGAGGCGATTTGGATTAGTTAACAGCGTGAAAACGCAAAAAAATACAATATTGCCTGGATTTGAACCCTGGTCTTCTTACTGTCAAGCAAGCCAGTACCTACTGCGCTAAACATGCTTGAGGACATATTGGCGGCTGCCGAGGAAATGGCACTGTCCGCACTAGAACATAGAAACTTTCCCTAAAACCTACAGGCTAAGAAGAATTTTCGGGGATTAAAGATAGAAGGATGAAATTTTACAGTTCCGATGTCCTAGGGGTCTGAAAAGTAGCTTTTTCTTAACTCAAAGTTTACTCGTGCCCTAATTTGCCTATATAACGTATATTAACTATTGTGGAAGCACGCAAATGATTGCTACTTTCACTCCTCAGAAAATCTGAACAAAAAGCTTAATCTGTTATAAAACACTAAAAATGGAAAAGTAGCGAAGATTGAACTAGGTCTATTTATTCACTTTTCGAAGCTCTTTCCAATGAACTTAATAACACGTTGAAATTTGCAAGGGTTTACCAGTAAATTGGTTACGATAACCAGGACTGCTTATCGTCAAGAAATTATTAGCTCTTCGCGCGAAATTTCTGTTCGCGCGAAGCGAAACCCAGCCACTTCGCGCGAAGAGGCGTCTTCTCCTTACACGATAAGAGGCAGTTCGCGCGCGCACTTCTCTCTTTCGTGACCCGCTTATCACGATAAAATTTTGACCACTTATCGAGAATGCAAGGCTCTAATCTGCCGCCTTTGGTGAACCCAAAAAAAAGTGCGCAACAAATGGAAAAGTGCATGCACATACAGTAGGCTGTGTCCCACAACGATTTCCCTGATCATCAATTTGGCGCGAAATTCAAATAATATTTTACTCGGGCAGGAGATCGTGACTGTTTAAAGCTGAGATCGGGAGAAAAAAGGACTCCGAGATCACGTACACAATCAGAAACTTTTGGGATGGGCACATTGTTTAAACGGAGAGGAAAGTCCATACGTAGAGCCTTGCATTCTCGATAAGTGGTCAAAATTTTATCGTGATAAGCGGGTCACGAAAGAGAGAAGTGCGCGCGCGAACTGCCTCTTATCGTGTAAGGAGAAGACGCCTCTTCGCGCGAAGTGGCTGGGTTTCGCTTCGCGCGAACAGAAATTTCGCGCGAAGAGCTAATAATTTCTTGACGATAAGCAGTCCTGGTTATCGTAACCAATTTACTGGTAAACCCTTGCAAATTTCAAACGTGTTAATTTAGTTCATTGGAAAGAGCTTCGAAAAGTGAATAAATAGACCTAGTTCAATCTTCGCTACTTTTCCATTTTTAGTGTTTTATAACAGATTAAGCTTTTTGTTCAGATTTTCTGAGGAGTGAAAGTAGCAATCATTTGCGTGCTTCCACAATAGTTAATATACGTTATATAGGCAAATTAGGGCACGAGTAAACTTTGAGTTAAGAAAAAGCTACTTTTCAGACCCCTAGGACATCGGAACTGTAAAATTTCATCCTTCTATCTTTAATCCCCGAAAATTCTTCTTAGCCTGTAGGTTTTAGGGAAAGTTTCTATGTTCTAGTGCGGACAGTGCCATTTCCTCGGCAGCCGCCAATATGTCCTCAAGCATGTTTAGCGCAGTAGGTACTGGCTTGCTTGACAGTAAGAAGACCAGGGTTCAAATCCAGGCAATATTGTATTTTTTTGCGTTTTCACGCTGTTAACTAATCCAAATCGCCTCCCTGCATTATTGATGTAACAAAGCATATCTTTTGTTTTAAAGGGAATATGTATGCCCTTTTTGAAGTTAAGCTGTATTAATAGAATGTGTGTTCCTCATTAAGGAAACAACAACAAAAATTGTTAAAAGTTTCCCATTTAAAAGAAAATGATTTTCAAAGTTCACCTTTTCCATAGTAAACGCGTTGCTTGACCCCCTGGCTTACACGGCAGTGCTGATGGAGCAAAAAATTTTGCATATGTGTGCATACATCGGCATATCCGCATATAGCATGCAACAGCGACATATTTGCATGCAAATGAGAATATTCGAATTTACATATTCAGTCGCCTACTTAAATTCATGTCTGGTGTGGAAACTCTAGTTTCGCAGTTGTTTTGCTCATTTTGAGTGCCTACATATTCCCTTTAAGGGGAGTACTAAGTTTTTCCCTTTTTTTAGCATTAGTTCCACAAACAGAAGAAGAAATTGTTTTGCTTAAAAATAAACTTACAGTCCTTTTACGGTGATAAACGCATCATTTAGGGGGGAATATGCCGAAAATAAAATTAAGATAATGGGGCATGTCCCTTCATTTACCTATAATTTCGTTTAATTCTCGATAAATATTTTGTCGATAAGATAAGTACTTATCTTATCGTGAATAATTTAGCCATGCGATAAGATAATTAAAATTTCGCTTATCGTCTAAGCGACGAGTTGGAGAGAAGAGAAAAAATTATCTTATCGCGCTCACCCTTGTAACACGATAATGAGAATTATCGTGTGCGCGTTATCGTCTGGCGCGCGCCCACGAAAGGGATAAATTTTCTCTTATCGTGTAACAGCAACCTGACGCACGATAACTGTTTTATCGTGAAATCTTATCGCGAACCAAAATTATCGTGTAAGCAATGCTCTACGGCAGATGAGTTAAAACAATGAAAAATTGGAAATTTAAATTGTGAAGCGAAACGTAGCCAGAATGTAGTCTTGATATTACGCCACGGGATAGGCGGAACATAATACGTACAGGCCACATAACTTCTGTATGTTTTCTTCGAGTTTCGTCGAGCATGAGCATAGTCTTAATTCTTCGTTATTCAGTTGAACGTTCAATGCTGTTTAAAACTTGCAGCTTGCATGAACAACCTTATACTTCTAAAACATATCCACGATGCTTCTTAAGAAAACTGGAAAAATGAAGTCCGCCTAACGTAACGCCGCGTATACTGCGATAGAGACCTCTTACAGATGCAAAAAAAATGACGAGCCAACTTGCATGCTATTTTTTTGTAACCTAATCGTTCTCCATTTCTAATCGGCACACTGAGAGTCCGCTCACGCAACTCCAAAACGTACAACAATTCAACAAATAATACAATCGGTGATTAAAAAAGTAGTGAATATTTATTCCATTCAGTAATGCAAGAATAATACAGCATAACGTATAACGTGGATTTTTGACTTATTCTTCTTGGCGTAAAGGTCGAAGAATGAAAAGCCTTGAAGAAGACTGATCACACGGTGCTGAAAATATACTATGAAATAGACAGATAATTAATATTTTAGAGCATTTTCAATGAAGTAAAGTTATACATAGACAGAGTCTAATAATGGATTGGTCTAAATCTGGCCTGGCCTTATTTGCTTGTTTATGTGTACATCATCATACAAACGGTAAGTGGACAAGCTTGAAGCGTAAAACTCACCGGCTTCTAAAGAAGTGGGCAAGATAGCACAATTCGCAGTTTGAAGAAAAAAATATTACCTGACTGACGTTATTCATTTTTGTCCTGTAGCACACACCACTCTTGGTATTCACATTTTGCCCTCGTTCTCGTTTTCTTACTGAAAATAGACTTAGATATATGGCATGAAAGCAGAAAAAAATTTGTTAAAGGCAAAACATTGCCACTGATTTGACTATCAAAACAAATAACTCTAATACCTAAACTCCGCTAATAATGGTGGTGACATATAATTTTACATTTTACAGGCTGGAGGTTGGTAGGAGCAACGCAAAAACAGTCCAATTGTTCTGACCTTGGTTAATTCCTTTTATTCTCAGCGATTCGGGTAGAAAATACTCCACGGACGACGAACAGACACATCACTCTGGTTCCTAAAACGTGATCAGGATGATGATGTTGTTAATTTTAAAGGCTTTACACGGAAAAAGAGGCGACTGTAGTGCGTATAAAAGGTCGCACGCGCGTGTGAATGAGAAAGAAAACATAGGAAACTGTTTTAGAGAAAAGATATTGACGAGCAAATAAAAAAAAGATAACAAAACGTTTTTGTGATGCACATAACACTGTGCAATGAAAAAATATATACAAAAATATGCACAACATATGCAAAATGCCTGCGAAAGTGCATGCACGTACAGTACGCTCTTTTTCCCTGATCATCAATTTGGCGCGAAATTCAAATAATATTTTACTCGGGCAGGTGATCGAGGCCGCACGAGGTTAACCGCGGCCCGACCGCACACTTACCGTACTTTTGTTTGCAAACTCAGGCAATCGGGCGGGAATTTAAAATATTTAAAAAAAATTGTATTTTGCAGTTTTAAGTTTCAAGTAACTTATTATCCTATATTTTGTGATTAAAAGCAGCATTTTTAACACTTTTAATCTTTTTTTTTATAAATATCACTCTACATTGAAACTATCTTATCTCTGGAGGTATCTTACTGATGAGCCGGCCTCTGGCGTTATGTTTTCACGGTCTAAGATTTAAACTGGCGAAACCAAATTATTATTCAACGTGATAGCCAACTATAGTTGTTTTTCTGAGCTTAGAAATGCTTGTGTGCATTTCTCTTGCAGCGCTCTCTACATCTACTGCTCATGCTGTCGATTTTCCTTCGCAGTAGTTGCCAAAACAATAAAGTGACATTATAATTCTTTTCTTTTCTTTGTGTTTCCCCGCTATAACAAACTTGAAGGCTGAAATGCGTCATAACGGACGTAATTGACATTGAAAAAAATGGAAAATCATTTATTGACAAAGATTTTTTTAGGTGCGCCGAGCGGTATGGAAGGGTAGAACGTTTCTAAATGCACCAGCCATCACCGCCACGTCAGTCTTCGAGGAAGCCATGATCTGCCTAAAAAAAAAGAAAATAAAACTTCGTACAACGCTGTGTTTTTTTTTTGTTCTATTGGTTGCATTGCACGTTGCATTCAGTTGTATTTGAGGTTGAAAACTAAGAAGTGAGTAAAATCCCGTGTAAATACAGCCTCACTTTTGCTGCTCATAATTACAGGTCGGAAATGGATAAGAATAAGGAGAAGTGCCCCATGTGTGATAGTGTCATGCTGAAGACTAGCATGTCAGGGCACTTATTTTTTACACACGGGTTGTCAAAAGAACAAATTAAAACACAGAGGAATAAGGAGAGAGTAACAAAGTTCGAGACTCACTATGAATGTAGAGATTGTCCTCTCAAATTCGGGTCTCAGAAGGGACTTGAGCGACACATTGCCAAGATCCACGGTGGGAGTAACCCAAAAAAAATTCCGGTGAAGTGTGCATGTATCGTAGTTGGGTGCAGTGAAGAATTTGCGAGTCGGTATGTGATGGCAGTCCATGCACACGAATCACATTCTGACGTTTTGGATGGTGAGCCAGCGGTACTGGAAAGACAATTCAGTACTGAAGAAGATGCAAAAGTAAGTTTGGTACTTGTGTCACATGAAGTCTAACAGATAATTCGGCGCATAACGTGTGCAAAAAGAATTTTCGACCGAATCTACCTCTGATTATATTTGTTTAAAAATAATACAGTGAAACATCCAAACACCGCGGAATAACCGTCTGCTGCACTACAACATTACCATCTTCAAATTGATAAGTGCAAATGGGTAGATAGAGGCGAACCTACGTTTCAAAAGATGGCTCCTTTTAACTAAGCAATATGCTTAAGGTCTTCATACAACGACTGATTGAAACTCACCGAACTCAACTGAATATCCGGTCGAGCAGTGAAGGAACGAATGGTACTGTGAAGAAGTATTTGGTGTGCAATAGACAGTACCTCGATGACAACCACAACGACCTGAAACGAATTGGTTTTCAAACCAAAAAATGCACATGGATGTGCACCGCGAGCGGGGAGGTATGTAATTTCAATTCGCTTGTGGATGTGAAGTGAAGGTTCGTGCGTGTCATGTGAATTGTCTATGTTGCGCAGCATGATACATTGAGCATTACAGAAACAATTTAGATGCTAATTGAAAAAGATGGCAAGACAACTGTGAGGGTGACTACGGGCCACTTCGGACATGATGTCGATGCGGCGAAGCTGAAGTTAACAAGTGGACAAGAAAATCTAATCGTAAACAAATTAAAGGTAAGTAAAAGTAATAGAAATAGCAAATAGCGGAGAACAAAAAATTAAATACACTAACTTTCCAAATGTAGGCGAAAATATTTTGAAGTCGAATCCTCCGTCGTCGCCGAAGTCGAAAGCCGAGATCCTATGCATTTCAGAGTGGATTTGATGCTGAAAAGATCATCTGTGCTTTACAAGAAACTTGGCCGGAGGAAAGCCGTCTTTTCTGGCTGACGCCTAAGGACATTCGCTCGATAAAGGATCGCTACTTGCCACCGGAGGAGCGTCGCGATAAAGTGGACATACAAAGTGTTTTGAAGAGGGTCGCGGAAAACAGGGAAGACGACGGCATTCACTTATGCCGTATTTCAGAAGCAAAGGATTCTATCCAACTCGGTGAGCCGATAGGAAATGCACTTTACGGATACAATTCAAGATATGTTAAAATGTAGTTCGCAATGCATACAACATAACATAATAGTGAGCATTATATTACTGAGATCAAGTTTTTTCTGTTTCTTCACAACTCATGAGCAGAAACTAAAGCAATTCCCTTTAGTTATCGTGACTCCGAGCCAACTTGACATGATTCGATCGCACTCGCATCGTGGAGTTTGCATCGATGACACATACAATGTTACGAACTATACGTTGAGATTAACAACTCTGTTAGTGATTGATGACTTGGGGAGAGGAGTACCAGGAGGCTACCTCATTTCCAGTAATTTGACCACGGGAGACGTTTTGCCCCTTTTTGAGGTAAAATTTACAAAAGATACAGATCATTATCGATTCCGGTTGTCTGAATTGTCTTTAGAATATAAGAATAGTAGTATGTATGAATAGTATGCAATCTTTAAAAAAAGTACAAAAGACTTACAGGCTGTGAAGGTCCTCTACCCGTCGTTTCGTCCGCGCTTCTTAATGGGAGACGATGCTCACGTTTTCTTCAATGCGTACAGCATTGTGTTCAGCGAAAACGTCGACTTCACGGAGAGGCTGTTGTGCCGCTGGCACTTATTGCAAACCTGGAGCAGACGCATGCAAGCCAAAGGAACGGATGAGAAAATGAATGTCCCTAAGGTAAAGGAATTAGAAAAAATGAAGGAATGGCAGTAGGGCTAGCGCGGACGCTTGTATGAATAAAAACTCAACTATTCATAATTCATATTAACAATTCCAAATTTCAGCAAGAACATCGGAAAATGTTCAAACGGATGTTCAAAACTTTGGTGAGGATCTCGGACATGGAACAATTGCGCAACTACTTTGTGACGTTATTGGATCTAATTGCGAGTACAGGAAACGAGTGCTTCGCAGATTATCTGTCAAAGAAATATGCGCACCGTTTGAGCGAATGGTGGGAGCATTCACATATACATCTCATTAGTCGTCGTATTCCAGAAAAATTTCTAATTAACGTCTCGTCATTGTAACACATTGCTTCCTATTTTCTTTTCTAACTAAAATGACCCTTAATATAATTAATCTAAAACTAACCCGTTCCAGGTCCGCGGTGAACAAGGAAGTTGCCCCCTTTTCGACCTCAATGCACAGTGAGTCCTGGCATTCCTACCTGAAAATGAGAGTATTGGCGAAACTACGAGCGGTGAGGCTGGATACTCTGATAGAGCTGTTGATCAGATGCCCTGACGACATTCTAAAGCGGCAAAAAGTAAACGTAAGTTCTATAAACGAAGCCGTATCGATCGTTGTTAATTGGTTAATTTTCTATTATGGAACCGGTTTGAAGAGGGGGGGCTAGGCTACGAGTGAATCCGTGTATGGCTATATTGCTAATATTTTTAACCTTATGTTTCGTAGGACAGAAGAGGATACGTGACACGGCGACAAATCGAAAACCATAGAAGGCCGCGCAGCGTGTGTGCGGGCGCTGCCCTTCGGGCAGCGCGTATGTGGCACATTTTTCTATCATTAGCAGCGCCCGCACACACGCTGCGCGGTGGGGCCCGGCCCCACCGCGCAGCGTGTGTGCGGGCGCTGCCCTTCGGGCAGCGCGTTTGTGGCATTCTTTTACTATCATTATCAGCGCGTTAAAGTCGCAGTTGTTTCATGATAAACCAATTGGCACCGTTACCTTTGCACCGCACCTCTTACCTTAGCTTTTCACCTTTTTACTTTTAAACATTCATTCGTTTTCGATGTGGGCCCTTTCCGAAATCAATGGCCTCTGCTCTGATAAGATGGCACATTATAAAGACAGTTTTCAGATTTCCCGTCTGGCGCGGACTTATCACCAATAGGCTTCATGACCATTCACTTACCCTTTTGATGTTGTAAGGTATGAAGACTCCAATAGACTAAATTTGTGCGTACTTTTAAATCTATTCTTGGCCCCGCCTCTCATGTGTCCTTCTCCATAAATTTACGACTTTTCTCAGGCATATATGCTCATCACACATAGACGTGATCGTGTAGAATCCAGGTTCCCTTTTTTGTCAGAAGATTGGGGCCTTCATTGTAGCTCCAATCCAGGGCGGTGTTCTTGGCCGATTGGCCCCGTAGAGCGAACTAGTGGGTAGAGAGCAGGGAACGACTATTATCGAATGGTCGAATGCAGGGAAGCGGAATACAAAGATTATAGAGCAAAATGGCCGTCCAAAGGCTAGGCAAGGAAAGTTCCCTAACCTTATTCCCGGCGCCGTGACAGGTTAGCACGATGTTAGTACTGGACGGGATTCAAACCCGTGAGAGACGAGAACTTTGCCAGTGAGTCGTGGCCAAATGTAAAAAATTTCACCATGTCATAACTTTTTTATTTTTAGTGACCGACGCTTAATTTTGCTTTTATCTTTCTCAGCATGAAAAACTGATTCGATTAACACCATAAATCGACAATCGGGGTTGACTGTCTAAACCGAAATTTTTCCGTACAATTTGCAAGAAAGCTATAAACTAGTACGAAAAAGAAACACAAGCCAACGCAAGCATAATAAATGTAACAGGGTGGGCATCTCATAGCTAGCCAAACAGAACAATACGCATCTTAATTACTTTATTAGCACAAATTACACGAAAAGAAACGATACGAGGCACACGCACAACGAAAACATCGGTTGATGAAAGAAAACAACAGCGACGAAGCAATAGTAGTTGTAAAATAACTATAAATTGGTAAACAATCAATCCATAAAGTATACTTTTTAAATTTGAAAAAATTCAAAATTTTAAATTCCCGCCCGATTGCCTGAGTTTGCAAACAAAAGTACGGTAAGTGTGCGGTCGGGCCGCGGTTAACCTCGTGCGGCCTCAGGAGATCGTGACTGCTTTAAACTCCATATTACATAGGTGACTCTAGGCCCGCAGGCATGCATTTAAGCAAATATGCCCTAGGGCGTGCCCTTCAATTGCAGAAGGCCGGGATAAGGCCACAAACGGGGAAAATGTCGGTCCGAACCTGGGGCGTGCCCTTTACATGGCACTTTGCCGTAGCCTTGCATTTTGTAAAGCGCGCGAAAATTGGGATTTAAATTTTTGTGAAGCAGCAGCCGTCATATTTCGCAACCAACAGAGACGACCATACGCGGTATGGCCGAGTGGTCTAAGGCGCTAGTTTGGAGTACGTGTTTAGCTAATGTCGCAAGTTCGATTCCTGTCCGGTGCATTTGTCTTGCGAAGTGCTTTTCAAAAAGAACTTGGCAATATTTCCAGTTGGGCTGAGATATGGAAAATGACCATTTCTGAGCCAAAGTGTCAACATTTTTCTGTGACTACTAAGACCCACCACTCGTTTCCTCTTCGTTTAAATAATACCCTCATTCCACCAGTAACTGATGTCGTTCGTGATCTTGGTGTTTTGTTTTCTCCGGATTTATGTTTTAAGGCTCATATTAAGCAAAGAATTAGTACTTCTTCTTGTTGTGCAAATCGTATACTTCGCTCCATTTGTCATCATAGCATTGATGTTTATCGTAAAGCTTATGTTACTTATTGTAGGCCCCTGCTTGAGTATGCAACCTCCGTTTGGTCGCCGTACCTGAAAAGTGAGATTGACGCTATTGAAAAGGTACAGCGGCGTTTTACTAAACGTGTGCTTCGTAGAATTGACAATGACTATTATAACTCCTTTTCCTATTCTGAACGTCTTGTTGTTTTTGGTCTCAAATCTCTCCATCATCGTAGAGTTTTGTTCGATCTCATTGAATGTTTCAAAATTGTCCGAGGTTATAATGCACATCCGGTTTTGGCAAACATGTTTCAGGTGAATCACAGACCACGTCGAAATGGTAACTCTTTAACTCTTATTCAGGATTCTGTTAAACTTACCCAATCTCTGTTCTCGTTTAAGCACAGGGCCACTCGTTTGTGGAACCTACTTCCTGATAGTATTGTTCTTTCGAGTTCCGTTGATTCGTTTAAAACCCGCATTGACGAGCTTGATCTAATCGAGCTTTATGAAGTAGCAAATAGAAACATTCACCCTTAGTTATTCACATGTACCTTCATTCCTTTGTTGTACATAGTTTTTGTCGCTTGTTATATGCGCTTTGTTACTCTCATTGTTATTTGTTTTGTTGTTGTTGTTATATTATTATTGTCGTTTTTTTTTGTCTTCCGCTTTACTTCGGTGTACACTGAATAAAGTATTCATATATAAGTTCTAGGTACTTATGTATGTTGTGTTTCCGTGTGTAAGTTCGTGGTTGGTTAGCTAAAACGGTGCATTTTCTTTTTCTGCTCGTTTCAAAACGGCCCGTTTGTGGCCCTCTCACAAAAGCCTCAGGGCGTACCCAGGGCACCCTCTAAGGCCGGTAACGGGCCAGCCCCGTTCCACAGAAAAGGGCACGCCTTCGGGCCTAGAGTCACCTGAGAGCATCTCAAGTTTGTAATCGTGTCTTGCGTACTTTTGTCCACCCAAGTATTGATGTTTACCGTAAGTCGTATATTTCGTTTTGTAGGCCTTTGTTAGAGTATGCTACCATTGTTTGGTCTCCTTATATCAAGGCTGAAATTGATCTATTAGAAAAGGTTCAACGTCGTTTTACTAAACGTGCTTTGAGAAAGGTAGATTATGATATGTACACTGATTTACCCTATTCCGAACGCCTTGAAATTTTTGGTCTCACTTCTCTTCAACACCGCCGTATTATGATTGATCTCGTTGAGTGTTTTAAAATTGTTCGGGTTTCTTCACATCCAATGTTATACGGTATGTTCACAATGAATGGCAGGTCACGCAGAAATGGTAACTCCTTTGCGCTTCTTCAAGAGTCTATTCGGTCTAATCAGTCCTTATACTTTTTTAAGCCTAGGGTTACTCGTATGTGGAACTTGTTGCCTGACGAATTGGTAAAATTGAGCACTGTTGACGCCTTTAAAGAACGGATAGGTAAAATGGACCTGGTGGATTTGTATGAGAGGTCTATTAGAAACATTCGTTCGTCGTAATTTCTGTTCGTTTTTGTTGTCGTTGTGTATTCGTGTTCTGTTTATTGTTGAGTTGTTGTTTTGCTGTTTTTGTTGTTATTCTCCTTTTCTTTGTTTCTTTTTTCTCGATCCGCTTTGTTGTTGCCTTTTTTTAACGCAATAAAGTATTTATATATAATTAGCATGGAAAATTTGAAAAATATGCGCGGGAAACGTTTTTGGCAAGCTAATTCATACTGTATTTTTTGTTTTCTCCAAGCATTGGAACGTTTCCAAAAAGTCCATCCCGAACGAGGATTTGGCCGGGTTTCCTTTCGGAAAATCAACCCCGAACGCGGCCTCAACTGTGGCCGCCTACCAACTGTGCGCTGGGTCGCTGCGCGCATCGTTTCCAGTGAACAACCACTATCGAGTAGAGCCTTGCATTCGCGATAAGTGGTCAAAATTGTATCGTAATAAGCGGGTCACGAAAGAGAGAAGTGCGAACTGCCTCTTATCGTGTAAGGAGAAGATGCCTCTTCGCGCGAAGAGGCTGGGTTTCGCTTCGCCACAGGGGAAATCCGCCTGAAAAACGCCGCGCTTTTCGTTTTGCCATGAAACATCCACCCCGGCGTTTTCCAGGCAACGGGAGCACCCATTTCTTACCATTTCTCGAAAGGCGGCCGTTGGACAGTCCTATCTCTCTTTTCCAATTCCCTCGCGTGTGCGATTTGGCTGAGTGGTCTAAGCAGCGGACTAGTAATCCGAGTCAGTGTGCTTGTCGGCGGCAGGTTCGATTCCTGCAAAGTGCTTGTGTCTTGCAATGGATTGCAAACCATAAGAACTACCTTATTGTTGTGATTTTCCGTTTAAACGCCAAGAAATAGGCACGGCAAAAATTTGCCATGATAACGCCTAGAAAACGCCACCCTGGCGTTGGGTGCATTTCACCATGGCGTTTTAACGGCTTTTTCGCGGATTTCTTCGGGCGGATTTGTCCCAGTGGCGCGAACAGAAATTTCGCGCGAGGGGCCATTAATTTCTTGGCGATAAGCAGTCTGGTTATCGTAACCAATTTAGTGCTAAACCCTTGCAAATTTCAACGTGTTATTCAGTTCATTGGAAAGAGCTTCGAAAAGTGAATAAATAGACCTAGTTCCCCAGACCCCTAGAACATCGGAACTGTAAAATTTCATCCTTCTATCTTTAATCCCCGAAAATTTTGCATAATTATTTTAATGTGTAATAACTGCTCCGTGTGAGAATTACGTTTGGTGCTGTCACTTTTCGGTTTCTCCGTCCTCATCGTGAGTTTGGCGCTGCCTTCCCATGCTTACTTTTCGTTATTTTAGTTGCCATGGAGTTTGGACAGAGTCCCCTCGATCCCGACGTCTTTATTTATTCAAGACTTGGGGCATTTTTGGCACGATATGCCTTCAGCGGCGAGATTGAGGAAATAAAAAACCGCGTACGTTTTTTATTGTTTAAATTTGTGAAAAATTACCATTCGATTTGGAAAGTCGACTTCTGAGACAGTCTTTGATTTTTAATAGCAATAATCTAACCATACATTATTATTTTTTATTTGTAAGATTGTTAAGGGAAACTGTAGCACCATATTTGTCGTCGATGCGCACATATTTGAAGTATTCCACTACTAACAATCAATAAGTAACAAATAAAATTCTTTACGATGTATTGTTATGGCAGTTAAATGACACGTTGACGAATTAATAGTTTTGGTGACAATCAGGCATCGTTTTTTTCGATTCGAGTGCTACCCTGCCACTTTATAATCAGGAACAACAAAAGCGCTAGAATACAGTATATAGCAAAAAATCCTTTACCTTTGGTGATTGATGTCTCAACTTTGATTGTACTTTAGGCTGCACAAATTGCTGTTCCATCTGAACAGGATTTCCTCAAATGGTGTCGCGAATCAAGGAAACGTGCCGCATCGGCATCATCAGCGTCTTCTGCCCCCTCGGCGAAGAAAGCCGCCCTGAAAGAGTCGTCGTCGAGCGATTCGGATTCCGATGAGCAACCCTCCCAGAAAACTGCAGCAAAGAAGACTCATAAGAAAGTGATCTCCAAGAAAGCTTCCTTTTCGTCCAGCGATTCCGATTCTGATGAAGAGCCAGCTGGCAAGAAGAAGAAGAAGGCCGTTATAAAGGCGGCTTCAGCTTCGAGTGATTCAGATTCGGAGGTAAGTTCTTAGATGTCCTGTCCTGTCCTGTCCGCCTCGAGACGTTTTCTTTTTGCGTCGTACTAACTAATTTATTTGTTGTTTACAAAGCCTGATTGAGCATATTATATTTGTTCGCCCTTCGCCCTTGTGAAATTAGATGTTTATGCATTCACCCTTTGCGCAGAATTCTGCGTTTTTAAACCGGGTTGCAACGGTGTCTATTTTTAGACACCGAGGTTGGACTTTGTTATATGGTATGAGAACTTAGTGCGGAACTAGAGTTGAATATTACTTTGCAATATGCGAATTTCGCACTGACCACGGAAACGTCGGAAACATCGTTTTTTTCTATCTCGTTCTTAGCGGTGTTTTGTACATGAACAATCTGTTTTAGGACGAGCCAGTTACGAAAGCTCCTGCAAATGTAGCACCGAAGGCCGCCCCGCCTGTGGTCAAGAAGCCTGCTTCATCGTCGAGTGAGTCTGATTCGGAGGTAAGTTCTTAGATGTCCTGTCCTGTCCTGTCCGCCTCGAGACGTTTTCTTTTTGCGTCGTACTAACTAATTTATTTGTTGTTTACAAAGCCTGATTGAGCATATTATATTTGTTCGCCCTTCGCCCTTGTGAAATTAGATGTTTATGCATTCACCCTTTGCGCAGAATTCTGCGTTTTTAAACCGGGTTGCAACGGTGTCTATTTTTAGACACCGAGGTTGGACTTTGTTATATGGTATGAGAACTTAGTGCGGAACTAGAGTTGAATATTACTTTGCAATATGCTAATTTCGCACTGACCACGGAAACGTCGGAAACATCGTTTTTTTCTATCTCGTTCTTAGCGGTGTTTTGTACATGAACAATCTGTTTTAGGACGAGCCAGTTACGAAAGCTCCTGCAAATGTAGCACCGAAGGCCGCCCCGCCTGTCGTCAAGAAGCCTGCTTCATCGTCGAGTGAGTCTGATTCGGAGGTAAGTTCTTAGATGTCCTGTCCTGTCCGCCTCGAGACGTTTTCTTTTTGCGTCGTACTAACTAATTTATTTGTTGTTTACAAAGCCTGATTGAGCATATTATATTTGTTCGCCCTTCGTCCTTGTGAAATTAGATGTTTATGCATTCACCCTTTGCGCAGAATTCTGCGTTTTTAAACCGGGTTGCAACGGTGTCTATTTTTAGACACCGAGGTTGGACTTTGTTATATGGTATGAGAACTTAGTGCGGAACTAGAGTTGAATATTACTTTGCAATATGCGAATTTTGCACTGACCACGGAAACGTCGGAAACATCGTTTTTTTCTATCTCGTTCTTAGCGGTGTTTTGTACATGAACAATCTGTTTTAGGACGAGCCAGTTACGAAAGCTCCTGCAAATGTAGCACCGAAGGCCGCCCCGCCTGTGGTCAAGAAGCCTGCTTCATCGTCGAGTGAGTCTGATTCGGAGGTAAGTTCTTAGATGTCCTGTCCTGTCCTGTCCGCCTCGAGACGTTTTCTTTTTGCGTCGTACTAACTAATTTATTTGTTGTTTACAAAGCCTGATTGAGCATATTATATTTGTTCGCCCTTCGCCCTTGTGAAATTAGATGTTTATGCATTCACCCTTTGCGCAGAATTCTGCGTTTTTAAACCGGGTTGCAACGGTGTCTATTTTTAGACACCGAGGTTGGACTTTGTTATATGGTATGAGAACTTAGTGTGGAACTAGAGTTGAATATTACTTTGCAATATGCGAATTTCGCACTGACCACGGAAACGTCGGAAACATCGTTTTTTTCTATCTCGTTCTTAGCGGTGTTTTGTACATGAACAATCTGTTTTAGGACGAGCCAGTTACGAAAGCTCCTGCAAATGTAGCACCGAAGGCCGCCCCGCCTGTGGTCAAGAAGCCTGCTTCATCGTCGAGTGAGTCTGATTCGGATGCGGCTCCTGCTTCGAAGAAAGCTCCCGCCAAGCCTGTTGCCTCTGCAGCTAAGAAGGCTGCTTCCTCTTCCTCGAGCTCGAGCTCTTCAGAGGTATTACCTTCGTTTTGTGTGAATAATTTTGCACGTAGCTATACCCCCGTACCTTGTCTTTTATATAGATACCAGCCGTTCGAAGAGCACTACGGGCTCTTCTTCTCCAACGGAGGACCCTATTTAAAACATTCACACGTCTACAAAGTCATTTATGATTGGGGAAACGTATAATATGAGTCTGGATCCCCATTAGACTAATGGTACCATGCAAAAAAAGATTTCGTTGTGTTCTTTATGAAAAGATTTCGTTGTGGACATAAGAACAAGGAAAATCCATTAGAAACTTTTCTCCTTTATATAATAAGATGTACTTAAGAGATGTTTGTACTTGCATTGATTTGCCGTATTTATATTGTATTTTTTTCCTTATTAGGAGGAACCGGTTGCCAAAGCTCCGGCAAAGGCAGTACAGAAGGCCGCCACACCTGCAGCTAAGAAGGATTCTTCGTCATCTTCTTCGAGCGATTCAGAGGTTGGTACTTCAGTTGGTACTTGTTGCCTCAAGTTATGACAATATGTCTATGTAATGACGCTTGTTCTGACTTCTGTGTATTGAACATATAGAAAATGAGGGTGCCGGCTATTTGTGTACCTTTGATTTCGTTGCTGCATTTTAAGTTTTGGGATGAAGATTTTAGTTTCTTTCCGATCGGATTGCTAAGTTCCTTGCATATATCTTCCAACGCGAATCTGAACAGCGGCAACACTTTATTCATGATACCTGGAACCTTTAATTTTGAAAATTCGTTAAACAACAAGTCACAGACGAGTAACCATAGACCTCAGGCCAAACACATTGTTTAATAAGAAAACGAGTTACTTATAATTTCTGTGTGACCTGCCCACCTGCCTTTCAAAATGTGAATGATACTCACTAACCACACTTATTGATGTTACTTTGATAATGTGGAGCTGTTTCAGGATGAGCCGGTCAAGAAGATCCCGGCTAAACCAAAGGCACTCGCCCCTGCTGCCAAGAACAAGAAGGCTGCTTCGTCGTCGAGCGACTCTGATTCTGATGAAGAACCTGCCAAGAAGTCTTCGGCAAAACCTGCCACTCCTGCTGCCAAGAAAGCTGCTTCCTCATCGAGCGACTCTGATTCTGATGAAGAACCTGCCAAGAAGTCTTCGGCAAAACCTGCCACTCCTGCTGCCAAGAAAGCTGCTTCCTCCTCGAGCGACTCTGATTCTGATGAAGAACCTGCCAAGAAGTCTTCGGCAAAACCTGCAAAAAAACCTGCCACTCCTGCTGCCAAGAAAGCTGCTTCCTCATCGAGCGACTCTGATTCTGATGAAGAACCTGCCAAGAAGTCTTCGGCAAAACCTGCCACTCCCGCTGCCAAGAAGACTCAGGAACAGCGTTGTTGTGCATTTTGCAAGAGGGTGCTGACCCACCTTTGAGGCCCTGTTTTGCGGTGCACCTACTCAGAGCTTAGCTTATATTTGAATACGATTTCATGGTACTTAATAATGTTTATATGTTGTATAATAAGAGGAGTACCAAATTTGCATATAGTACATAGCCGGGTCGCGTTACATAGTTTTGTAGTATTGTTTGAATGGTTCGGTGAGCCTTTTGATTCGGTTATATTTGTTAATATTGTGTAATTGATTATATGTTTCTGTTCTAGTATTTGCTCTCTGAATCTTTTAATTGTGTCTTTCAAATTTCCTTCTTTAATTCATCGCATGTTGAATTATGTGTTGACTTCTTTGTAACTTTTATAGTATTCCTTCCAGTAATAAACTTTTAATTTTATAATTGCTTCTCTGCCTTTGAGCGGACTTTGTCCCTAATCGTTACTTTCATGTTTGAATTGTCGTTATTTCGTGTTGTGTTAAAATCCCCAAGTAGTTAGTAGTAATGTAGGAAAGAGTTCTAGGATAGAAATGAAACGAAAACGGGGCAAACGTTTTGCAAGTTTGTTTACTGAATTAACTTTGTTTATGTTAACATGTAACGTTCACACTTAACCTAACATTTAGCATGTTCGTGTATAAATTATCATTTTAGCATTTGGCTGAAGGGGATCTTGGCCTCGAGCCGGGATCCAGCCACATCTAGCGCCGATTTCCGTCATGAGCCACCTGAGCCTTTTGTTTGAAAAACTACCGTAATTTTTGGATATAAGTACCACATCTTAAGGGATCTCAGTGATAGATGGGCCGTCAATCCGCTTTTGTTTGAACTCAAATTGATTCCTAAATCCCTCTATGCAGTTTGTTCTCAAATCCGGGGCTGTTTTTCTTCGTGCCATTGCTTACTTACTGCTACGAAATTGTCACAATTCCAGCACCTCAAGTGCAACTAAACAAAGCCGCAGAGGAGCTGAAGACGATTCTTCTAATGGTGATGTTAACGAGGCTTCGAAAACCAAAGGAAAACTTGTGAGTTTTGTCTTCGTGCGTTCTTTAGTAGTATTAGTATCGCCACATATAAGTGTTATCGTAGATGTCGCTGCCGCCTATCGTATCCAAAAATTCCTGTCTCTCAACTTGGTTAGGTTTGAGATAGTTAGGCTTGAGACAGATTAAAAGTCAGTTTGTGTTGCCAATATTAATTTGTTATTAGTTATTATCGATTGTGTAACTTGACTACTGGTATCACCTATCTAAGAGACGAGATCAAAGGCCGTGTTTACCATTCAGTTCCCCACAGGGAATTCCCCTACTTTTTCTCTGCACATTAGAGTGCTATTTTCTGTTCCCAGGCCCAGGGAATCGGAGTGGTGAATATGGCCTCAATTGTCATGAAGTATGAAGAATATGAAGACACACTTGACAACTACTTCTCATGTAGTTGCTTCGAAATGATAGTGCAATCTTATGTCCATTCTTTAGCCAAGGTTTAGAATGGGCCCGGTGGTTGTGGAAGAGTTGTTCCAACCAAAGACGACTGTTCATCACTTCATTTTCAGTACCGTCTACGGGCGTAGAGCTGTCAAGCGGCCACATGGCACACATGTAAATAAAATATCACTGTATATTGTAGGTATCGGATTGCGGGAAATTTCCCAATACGAAAACTGCTACTGCGGAAAAAAAGAAAGATGCTCGAATCTAGCAGGTAAGCTAAAAACAAGCATAACTGTCTCCTACCTCACGTTAGTTAGTCTGTGGACTCCTAGGCATAGGGTGGCATGCATGTAAATTATGTGTGAGCCATTTTGAATCATTCGAATGGGGATGCTGGATATACCCTATGTGCGCCTATATCTTCCGGTCAACTTATGTCAGATCGTTTTATTATCGCAATATCCCTTTGAGACCACAACTGCTGGAGATGAGGATTCGTTGGCGTTGACCTTTCTGAATATATTGTCGCCCCAAATTACCATACACCAATTGACGACTCCGACAATTACGGAATGAAGGTAGTTTTCATTGTCAATTGGTTACTTTGGACCCAGTCTCTTTGATCGTTGTCTTCTGAATGTTGAACATTGTTCATATATGAAAAATCTTTCTTCTAAGTGCTAGACGAATTGTTTTAATATAGTTTCTTTCGAATAGAGCTTCTCGTTTTGTCCGGGCGACCTGGATCCGGTGAATGAAGTTCTGACGGAGATCGAGACTCCTCATAAGTGGGTGGACACTGTCGCGCATCTCCACATTTCGATCCCAAGTGCAATGGCAAGAAACGGAGTGGTGTGTGATTCTATGCTTAATTTTATTCTAATATCAATCAGGCCACATTTACTTTCACATATTCTAGCTCTTCTACCAATTTTCCGGACGCGAATTATCTTTTTTTCTATTATTTGAGCATATATCATATTCATTGTATAGTATGTTGCAGGAGCAGGCGAGGCAGTCTGACAGCTCAGTGTCAAAGTTCAACTCAGTTTGGGAGTTCCTCCACGGGCTCACTCCCTCGCACATTTCACATGACGTATTCTCTTGTGTGGTCGTCGAGATGCTCAGGTACCGTAGTAATTGCAATAGTAAGCTGAATAGATGCCGCGCAAAGGGGCAACCCACCCATCTCTACTGATTGTTCTATGAAAAATAATTTGGATTTGTTGAGTAAAGTATTGACGCGTGGGCGTGAAGGACAACCACGTCCATAAGTTCAATCTACAGCATCTTGTTTCGCGACTGATCAGCTTGTTTTGAATTATCAGTTTATCCCTAGGAGCTTGGAAGGCTAATTGCAGATGGCAGAGTTGAATATTTAATACGTAGGCGGATAGTGCTTATGGCATCAAGCTTGCCGACAAAAAATACAAGCAATTAACGAATGCCTTTGAGGCTTTGGGACTTCATTCATTTCCAGAAACAGCATCGAGGACAAATTTATGCCAAGGGCTACCGTTTTGTCCAAGGTCTTCAATGGTATTGGGAAGGTGAGGTTTTGCAAGGGCATTATTTTATGAACTGTGTTGTTTAGCCGACTGTACTGGACTACAAACTACAATGGAAACATGTTTTGATAATGTCAATCTATCTTGTGAATTTATGACTACATACGGTCTACTTTTTAAAACAATCTATATTATTCTTACTGAGAATTAGCGGCGGCGGGTGACAACAAAGATAGGAATATACTGCACCTGCGCAAGCTATTTCAGTTTCTGTCTATGGTAGATGATTGTATTATGTCAAGTTTTTTCTAGACTCACATTCCGAGTAGTGGATATCTATATGTCTATTTGAATTTAGTCCGCACGGTTAATGAGGCGCTTAACTTAACTGGGACTTCAATATAGGATACAATCGTATATATTTCTCTATAAGAGAACATTGGAATTACACGTGAATTTGTGTATTTCTTTCCCACTGCCCAAATCATTGGCAAAAGTAGTTATTTTCTTCGTTTGATGGGGATTTTTTTACATGATTGTAACTAAAATGTTACGAACAAAGGATACTTACAATTAGCTATTATTTTACATTGATTATTTGATTATATTTCAGCCTTCATATGGTCTTATCTTTGACGCAGATGAGAGTGTATTCCGACTGATCAGTGCGCACCTCAGGCAATTTCCACCGAGTAATACAGGAGGAAGGTACTACTGGTTGCAAGGTTGGGACTGTTCTTACTCTTCGCAGTCCTCAGGTTTACTTACGGACTACTATCCAAGCGTTAGCAACTCAGTTTAATGTGTGTGTCTGATTTCCATGAAATTTTCCGGAATTTGGGGGTGTGGATGCACAATGATATCTGGTTCTGATATTACATTAGGGTAGGTCGTGACAGGAGACCCGTGTTTTCGCGTGTATTGTTCGTAAAAATTGTCTTGTTGCAGTGCTAGCCGAAGTGAGCAATCCTACTAGCAAGCCTGCCAATAGGAGGACTGTCCCAAGGGACATTGATGCCGCTGTAAGACTGTCGGATAGTGTCGCCTCATTCAGGAAGCTCGTCATTGACTCGTTTGTGTACGTTTGTTTGTAAAATGACGGTCAATCTCGAAAAGGCTGGGGAAACTTGGTAGCCGCGCCACAAATGAAGGAGCGCCAGAGCGGGGCGGCAGCTGCGCCACGGTTGCGCGAAAGGACATTTAAGTCCAGTTGGCGTACTCGCGTTTTTAGGATCCGTGGCAGGTGCGCCCTGACGACATACGTTTTTATCATTCGCGCACGCCCGGCGTACTCGCCGCGCGCATGCGGAGTGCGCGGCCGCTCAGTTTGGCGCGGCGATGTCGCCAAATTTCACATAGCCATATTCTCTTGTACGAAACAACAGAGGCATACGTATTTATCATTCGCGCACCTCCGGCGTACCCGCCGCGCGCATGCGGAGTGCGCGGTCTCTCAGTTTGGCGCGGCAATGTCGCAAAGTGTCACATTGCCATCTTTTCTTGTACAAAACAACAGAGACTGGGTTGTAGAACGTAACGACGTACTGTATACAGAAGTTTTAACTCACAAACTCACTGGTTTGTTGTGCTATGATTCTCACATGTTATTTTTAGCAGTGACGTACGTCGATCAGTATGAGGGAAATGCTGATTTCAATTTTCAATGCTGGAGGCCGACCTTTTCGGGCTGAGTGTGAGAAAAGGGGACTACCGACATAGAAGGAGGTGCACATTTTTTTTTATCATTGTTCTAACTTCTTTTCTTCGCGCATTGCTTTAACGTGGGTAAATTCGTTTCTTTATGATGATGTGTGCATCTGCTGATTCGGGACAATACGGGACAAATTCATTATCAGTTAAGTGTCATATCAACTAGTTACACGGGGGCACGCATTGTTTCCGTAATTATGTTATTCCCGGGTGTGTTTTGAAAATGTGAAATAGTATTTCCTTTGCGCCCGTAAGTCCCCCATGTTTCAGCTCGGGACGTATCCAGATGCAGGGCTTCTCGGTGGACCTGGTGGACGTTCCACTTGCGTACTACGAGGCCGACTACCGAAAGGGTCGAGGTCTAAACTCAGCTGCACAGAAGACCGTCCTCCAGTTTGTTCACTTCATAGCTAGCGGTCTACGAGGGAGAGGTGAGACTCTTTATGATTGAACTTTTCTTCCACATGGGTCCCCTAAGGAGAAATGCGTATTCTGGTTTTGTAAAAACCAGTGAGTCCCTCTTCAATGCTGTAATTTGTACTTCCCATTACTGGTGTTGATTATTATTTTCTGTTTCTAATATTGATTCCTTTTTAGAATATTGACTGAAATGGGCTACTCGTCAGATCGTGTTCACTTTTTGCAAGGATAATAGTCTGTATTTTGACGTTTTATATCAATTTTAGATTGAATCATATCAAGTCGTATAAGTATCATTGATATGCTATTTAAAGGTCCATTACATATTATGCGCTCAATTTGTTTTATATGTACAGAAGTTCATTGATATCTATGCTAGGTTTTTTTCTGTGTCCCTAAATCTATGCTTAAGATTATGTCATAGCCTATGCCTTGCTATATGCCTAGATCTTTTGTTATGACTTGCTGTTAGTCAACGCAACGTGTTGTTTATAGCTCAACTGTTTCTGGATGTTAGCTATCTAATTTATGTGATGAATATGGGTTTCTACTTGTTTTAAATGGAAAATGAGCGGATCTCTGTTCTAATCGAAATTTTTTTATAGATGTGTGCACATTACATAGGATATATAATGTTATATAGGATATGTAATGTGCGGTGTGACACAGGATTAAAGAGGTGTGACACACGATTTGTGAAGGAAGGTATGCTATGTGTAAATGGTTCTGGCCCAGAGAAGCACCAAATTTGCATATAGTACATGGAAATTCAGTTATTTCACGAACCATACGCCATTGTTTATCGGAAATATTGAAGGATGTTGCTTGTGTTGTTTTAATAAACGGTGTTACGTTCTTCTGTTGAGAGTTGTTTCCCTTTTTTGAACTCGAGAAGTATCGAAAATGAATGTTTCGCTTGTTCACTTCGGTGAACATGTACTCAAATTGGAACAATGCAGAGAAGATTAGCATGGCCCCTGCGCAACGATGACACACAAATTCGTGAAGCGTTCCAAAATTTATGCGGAACCGACAACGTCCACACAAACAAACTTGTGACTTTTTTCTTTACCCAGTTGTATAAATTATAGAATTATTCTCTCCTCTTCTGATTTACACAATACGGCGGCGAGACCACACACGAGGCATTCTTTCGAGAATCATACTGTAATCATGACCTCGGTTTTCATTTTGATCGAGAAACCCACAAGTAGGAAGACTAAGCATCCGGACATTCCTTTACGAACACAATTCAACGATGAAATAAAACTGGATGAGGTGTTTGAACACACGTACACTAACAACAAAATGAAAACCTGAAAAGTAGCCATCAATACCAGTCGTTGTCGCTGGAAGACAATGGTAATTACCTTGTAAGCACTATGACTACGGTACTTGCTATGCTAGCTAACGCTACGGAACGGTAGCTGCCATGCAATGGAAATATCATGCTCAGCGGATTTTACACACAAGCTTTTCTTTAGCGCGCATTCGACATGGACGTTTTCCTACTTTTTCCCGAAGAGGAAAAGAAAACATTTGGTCCGAGATGAAGCACCAGGAAAGAATGCAATTGCCACGCATACAAATGCAAATGTATTTTTTTCGTGTCCATCTCGAACAACTTTTTTTCTTTTCTTTTCCCGACCTCGAATGCGCCTTTACCCTTTACCACCGAAAAAGTCTTCAGCATCAAAATGTTCTTATGAAGCTGATTTCCAGAACTCGAAACACATAAGAAAGATTTTTTTCTTTCTTGCATGCTTTCTGAATCGATAGAAGCTTTATGTTCTGTTTCTTCTTTCAATCTTCGGTTGCCCATAGAAACCTGGGGGTAAGAGGGGAAATTCCTCCGCATAAAAAACAGAGCACACAAAATGTCTCAAAAGTAACTATTTAAATAAAGTATAAAGCAACAGATCACCTGCTTCATCTTAATTTCTTTTAATTCTATTTCAAATTATGAACCGAAAACTGGCACTTTATGATTCGTGAAGTAATATGCTTACAATTATCAAAGTAGTGCAAAGCCGAATCATAAAGCTTCAAGTATGATCGCATTGCAATAACGTTTTTTATTCATTCTCACGTAACTCTTGGAGTTAATTTTACTGCAAATTATTTTAAGAGCATTTATCCACGCGTTTCTTGTCATTTACTGCCCAACTCTTCTATTGAAATCGTTTGTGATTGAGAAGTGCTGCGCTTCCCGTTAATTTCTTCATTTCAGGTATCTAAACCTATCTCAACAAGTTCAATATGTGAGAAGTGCCATCATTTAATAAACCGGGCAACCCAATATATTCTTCTTCTCTAAACAATGACAACTCCGATACTCGCAAGTGCAGCACAACTGCTTCACTCTATTGCATTTGATATTCAGAGTCAACCAGTGAATCTACAGAACGAAATATCGACCAGTACAAGATTCGTGTAGGTTTAATTTTTTTATAATTGATATTTCGTTACTTAGCTGATCGTTCTCATTGTTGCTATATTCAATAATCGTGCGACAGTTCTGAAAATTTTATAATATCTTCAGAAATGGCAATTAACGTGTATAAACGTTTTTTACCAATAACAAGGAGTCATGTCCCATAGCCGCAAAATAAGATGTATACGTTGTTCCAATGGCAGCCCATAAGTTCATGTAGTACAAATACTTTCTTTTTAGTGAGGGTCTCAATGACGAAGCCTTGGCAGAACTCTCAGAAAAAGGAGTTTCATCACGACTTCTCGAAGGGATACTCAAGAATAGAATTGGAAAGCAGTCAGAACATTTTATACAAAGACTTATATGTTTTTAATACTTGAGCTTTTGCTTCAGTGACGTATCAGAGACACACACTGCTTTCGGAGTCTAATTGTGCCCATGTGGGGTAATTACGGTAATAGGCGACTTTTGATCACAGTATATTTTTTAAAGAAAACCAAAATAAAATTCAGAAGCTGGATTGCATCACGTCCGCCTACAAAATGGGTTCACTCTCTTTTACGGTAAGTTTGTAAAAATGTTTCGGCTTACGAGCGACGACATGTGTAGATAAGACAAAGATGGTAATACAAAAAGCTATAAATAGCTAGGAATACAGAAATAGATAAAGACACGGATACGCAGTACAGTAGTGCCGGGTTCCCATTGATTAGCTTCCTCTCACATCCCGTAACACTATCAAGTAATAACAAAAGTTGTTTCAGAATTATGAAGACTCTTCTAAGAGACCGAACTCTCATCGATACCTTTCACGAATGCAAGCAACATGCTGGATTTGTCAAGGTTTGCATGGACACCGGTTATTTCTATCATTCCACAAGTACCAGTTAATTGTCTTGTTCAATTCATCAAAATAAATATTCTTGCAGACAGCCGAATATCTCACAAAGCAATATGTGACGCGTGAATGTGCGCCCGATTACGCCCAGTGCATCGCCCTTGTTTTAAGTCAGTCATTTATATAATGGAATTACTGTAGCCGGTTCGAAATCTAAAGGGCTTTCAAAACTAAAATAGCCATATGCTGACAAAAGTTGTGAAATTTCTGAATCCATGTTAAGTTGTATTTTCTTTGACTAATTCTTCCTCCTCTAGACGTCGTACAGAAAGTATGTTCGGGCAAAGAACAAGTTGAATTGTTCGTCACAAATGGGATGCACAGCGTATGTCTGCAACTACTCTCCACAAGAGATACAGGACTACTTCAGGGAGCTATCGAGGTGAGACGTTCCCTCAATTTGAAATTTTTGCGCAAAGAAGGTTACTAGCTGAGCAGCAACCACAAAAAGAGGATTTGTGCCGGTTTTCTTATTTACTTGCCCCATAATAAACTCACACAGAAGGAAGTAGAGAGATAAGGCCCCTTCGACCTCCAATTTTAGTAAATATTTTCAGGTGTTGGGACGATTGGCCGACTACAGTTCGCTGTGTCGGTGTGAATTATGTGCATCAAATGTGATTGACACTTGCCTCCAACTGACACCCAACACGGACATTTTGACACAAAAGTGAGTTGTCAAGAATACGGTAGCCGCAGGATGTAACCGGAATAGATCGAGCCATTCGTAGCCTGACTTCTTTTATTCGGTTCTTTTAATGAGATTTCAGAGCATCAATAAACGCAGTAGCGAACACATCACTTTACAGGTTGTGTGTGAGTCTTCTACGGATACTCTCCTGCGAGGATCAAGCACGGGAGCAGATCAAGATCTACGATGGAGTACCAATGCTTGTTGGGTGAATTACTTGAACAATACTATGATGTGAGCGTGGGCATGAGCAGAAAAATAACGGTCATTGAATATTAGTAGAGATCAGTCACCGATGAAAAGGAGCTGAATAGTTGTGTTCTTCGAGAATTTCATTAGAAGAAATAAAGAGTACATCAGTGCGTCTAGCTTTCTCTGCGTAAAGAACAGTCGTCTCCAGTGGCACGTCGCTTGGTGTCTGGCTCAGTTGACAGAAGACACGGAAACAGCGACGGAAGTGGCACAATTAGGAGGAATCTCTTTGATCCTCACACAACTTTCCACTAATAAGGTATTCATATTAGATTATTTATTGGATAATTAATCTATGCGCCAGATGCTTCATGCTGAACGGCAGATGCTCTGGGTGACGATAAATGAACAGCTTGAAAAGCTGAAGTGTTCCACCTTTTCAATACAATCATCGTTTAGATTCCTGAACGAGGCCTGGGCGACTGGATCGCGATGCTTACGGGTGGGTGTTCAACTGAAGAATATACTAAAGCGAAATGCCGGCAGGTTTTTGAAACGCATGGAGTACACCAGCATTCTTATTCAGCTTATGCATACGCAAGAATTCAGTCGTCCACGATGCGTTTCAAAAACAGGCCGGTGTTTCGCTTTAGGAGCGCAGCTACAACTCACTAAACTTAAACACTGTTCACACTTTGCAGTGATATACAATTTTAAATGGTGATTAAGGAATGTGTGCCCTCCTCGCTCAACTATGTCAAAGTGAAGCGAACCAGCTCTCAGTTGTCTCACTGAATGGAATCTATGTCCTCGGATCACTCCTTCTACTTCCAATGAAAAGACAAACCGATGTGGCAAAGGTCAACGAGGCGGCCTTTCAAACTCTTCAGGTACACAGGAAAACGAAAATATTGCCGAAACCAGAGAAAGCCGTCGTTGGCCCGTCACCAAATGGTTTTTATCGAAAAATATCCGGTGATCGGTGTCCGGTGATCGGTGTCCGGTGATCGGTGTCCGGTGATCGGTGTAACTCGTTCGTGACCATTTGATGACGGTTTTTCGACGAAACTTGATCACAAGATGTCATGAAGAGGGCTGGCTACGAAAAAACCAGCGAACCGTCACCAAATGGTTCCTCCGTTTCCTATGTAATACATAAATTAAGTTGACAGTCTACCCTCCATTCAAAGTAGATTCAACATCACCCAGCATAATCCAATGGGTTTTAGGTGTGCTATTATATAGTGCACATTCTCTTATTTATTCCATAGTACGGTACTTTCAGTGTGCAATTCTCCGAGTTCTCCGTCTTCTCTATTCATTTGAAAGGAATCGTCACTTCTTCAAAAAGGTAAATCTGTTATCTTGTGTGAAATCCGTGAAATGATGTTTTGTATATTACATATAAATATGCATGTTAAGAGTGTTTATCTCTCTATTTTGTTTCTACGTGATTATGTACACTTCATGGAATAAAGAGTTAATATAAAAAAGTTGTCATATGAATATGATTATGATTAATGTGGTTTCCAAGTATGCTTAAAAAATCTACCGTGTTTTGGAACTACATGAGAATATTTCATAATTTTTCATTTTAAATATTCTCGTTTTGTTACAAAATACGGTAGATTTGGCAGAAAACGCACGGTTTTGGCATACTTGGAAACCACATGATCAATCCTCATGTTATTTATTTCCAGGCTCTTCCCTTGGAAATTTTCGTGCAATTCGTGGATATTGGCCACTTCGTGCCCGACTTGGGTGCCTATCTTCCACTCGTCAGCAATTATGCAAATTTAGTGGTGGGTCACATGCACATGTACATATTATACTGTTGGACCTATTGGCTATGCTTGCAGATGGACTGCTTTGATACTCATCAAAACAAAATGAGTTATTACTTTAGAAAGAAAAGGGAACTGAAGAATTGACATCGCTATGGGAATCAGTCAACGTTAGAAAAGAACCGATTGGTGAGCTGGTGCTAATTATTCTATTTATGTTGAAACGCACACTCTTCAGCAAATTCAAGAAATGGAGGTTCGGGAACCAGCCAATTAGTTAAAGCGAAATAAAGGTCGGTTTTTGAAACACGTCGAGTACACCAGCATTCTTATGCTTTATGCAGCCTATGCAAATGACAATAAATTAGATAAAAAAAATCGAGCTAAATTCGAGCAAATTAACATAAATACGTAAGAATCCAGTTGTCCACGTTGCGTTTCAAAAACCGGCCTGTATTTCGCTTTAATTCGTGAAAGAAGAATCAACCAAAGAGGCAGAAAGGTTAGGCTTGTAGAGACTGGCGAGACTGAAGTCTTCCAGGTTCTGTGGCCGAGTATGACCTTCTCGATCAACTAGGCGCTGGAGCCTTCGGATGCGTGTATTTAGTGAGGAAGAGAAGTGATAATCACTCGACACATCAACACTACGCGCTCAAAGAGGTGAGATGAAAAAGCTCAAAGAGGTAGGCAAGACCTATCACTCTGAAACTCTGATCGTAAATATCGTTAGAGCCCCAATGTGTCGAAGTTGATATCAGCTTTAAAGGGACAGGCCCATCAAAGTAAACCTATATTTACGATACGTCCATAGTGACTATCAAGCATTTTTATTACAATATATGCAAACTAAATTTCACATTTATTTGCCATGGGAAACTTTTTTCCGATGCGCTCAGATCAAATGTATACCGTAAAGCCGCAAATATCCTTGTCGTCAATGCAAATTTATCGTGAAATTATAATGCGATTAAAATTTGCATATATAGCTTTGAAATCTGCAGTTTTATGGTATACATATGCGTGGAGCGCATTGGAAAAAAGTTGTCTAGGGCGAATAATGGTGAAATTTAGTTTGTATATATTGTAATAAAAATGCTTGATAGTCATTATGAACGTATCGTAAATATAGGTTTATTTTGATGGGCCTGCCCCTTTAAATGGCGAAAGGAACAAAATCAACCTAATTGTAGTTCATTCTTCAACGTCAACTTTACCATCTTATGTTTATTTTTTTCAAACAGATTTTCATGAACTCAATGATGTCGTCTTCCTCTTCGGAACATCAGAAAAGTGTGGGTGATGTGATCAGTGAAGTGAAGATCATTCGACAACAGGTAATATATATTTTGAAACATAAATGGCAGCATCCGTCCAATCACACCCATTCGCAGGAATTTTGGTGTCGATTACACGACATCATCAGTATTCGGTCGTCCAGACCATCAGTCCAGACGACGTCGTCAAAGCTTCCTCATCCGGTGCTCGTTAAAAAAAATAAAAGATAAAGGGTGCTCGTTTGCACTCCCTAATTTCCCTTTTAGATGCGCCATCCAAACATTGTTCGATATCGCAAAGTGTTCGTGCACAACAGTAAACTGTACATTGTGATGGATCTGATCGAAGGAGCTTCACTCAAGGTAAGCACAAGAAGACTGGAGAGGGAACGTACTCCATACAAATGTGGTGCTCTTATGAGTTCCATGATCCTCAGTCTCCTTCTCAGAAGCAGGCCTGTCGTGATTTAAACAGGGAACAAATCCAGAACGGTTTGAAATCAATACACATGTCAAATCCAAAATCAACTAGCTGTTTATATTGGGCGGAGCTTACTTTGCACGCAAGCAGGGCGAATTCAGATTTTTGAAAGTTTCAAGTTTCAAGAGTCAAAAAGATCTCTGAACAGTAATCCTTAGATATTCAGGAGCACATACAATCGACCAAGGAGAAGGGTGAACAGTTCTCAGAAGATACTGTATGGAATATCGTGATTCAGGTAAAAAAGAAGAACAATAGATCAACTTACGGAACTAATCTTTCTGAGGCACATATATAGTTTCCATGAATGAGTCACGAGAGGCCTGTACGAGCCGGACCAGTCCTATTCCTTGTACAACTTGCACTGGCCCAGTTCAGTCACCAGCCCATTGGTTGCAGATGTCGATGGCATTACGGTACCTTCACAAAGAGAAGCGAATTGTGCACCGAGATCTCAAACCAAGTAACATAATGATTGGAGACGAGGAACGAGTTGTAATAAGTAAGGATAAATTCAAACGAAGAGATACGACATATATAATGCTCCAGTTTCTATTGTATGCATTAAAGGATCGCAGTCACTACAAATTCGTATTTTTTATTAGCTTTTCATTAATTGTTCAAGTATGTGAAGAAAACGACGATTCCAGCGCCAAAGTACGGCAAAACGAACTCAGGGAGAGAAATCCCTGTTTATGACTTTTACTTATATACCGTAGTTTATAATTGCCCGCATAGAGTTTCATAATAAATACCCTGCAGTGATAAACCACGCGCCAGGTGTAACACTGCAGGCTGTTCACTCTCCAAGTACCCCTGGCAATTGCATATATGCACCGGCGTCGGTCATTTATCAAAACTCATTCTCATTGATTTCTCTCCCTGAGTTCCATTTTATGTGGATTTTTATGGGCTGCATATTGTTTTATAAATCTGTTTGCATCTAATAAAAATTGAATAAAAAAGTTGATTTTGAAGTGACTGCCTTCCTTTAAGGTACGCATCTAACGACTATCCCCTCGAAACATAACTTAGACTCGACTAATTGTGTGTTATAATGTACAGCAAACCAATTGGTAACATAATATTATATGAGGATAAATATTTTCAAAAATTGAATTTGCAGCCGATTTCGGTTTGGCAAAGGAACGTGGTGCTGACTATCTGAAATCAACCGCTGGAACTATTGTGTACAGTTGGTGAGTGGATATCAGAGAAGTAATTAAATAAAACATGGTGTGTGCTGTGTGAAACATTACATTACCCAGTTTTGCATTGTTAATATTCTTTAGCCCTGAGATCGTTCAACATCTTCCCTATGGAGAAAAAGCCGATATTTGGTCATTCGGGTGCTGTATTTACGAGGCAAGTCTTTACTTTTGGCTACGATGAGCAAGAATCGTATCCCGCATTTGTGTTATACGATTGTTTTTCTTTTACTTCTCAACCGATTTTCGGCTCACAGCCGTAGCAAGCGTTGTCGGAACCAAGTTCAATCTTTCAAATATCCTTAATGTTTAGATGTGCAATCTCCGCCCCGCATTCTATTCCCAGAATATGCTCCAATTAGCAACACTTATTGTTGAAGGACGATATGAGGCAATAGAAGGACAGTACTCAAAGTGAGAGACCTTCGACTTATTTTATCGTTTTGAGTTTTGAGCATTAAATTAATACAGCATAAAATAGCAACAGTCCAGCAGCACGAGTATAACATGAATTACCATAGAACTGATGACGGTATGCTTCAGAAACATCTGCGATCTTGTGGCTTCTTGTCTTCAAGCAGAACCTGAGAACAGACCGGACATTGATAAGATATCTTCCTTGATTGGACCCTCCCTCTTACTCGCCTTCGATCAGATATACAGGTACGACGCCTTCTGATATCGTCCTAATGTGGACGTGAAGAGTCTTTTGGACAAAGGGATCGGCACGTGCCCACCCACATACGGTGCTTGATACCGGTTTAGCAGGGAGGTTGATTAACTCTAGTCTGTACTACAGGTCGCAAATGTCGACGAGGAAGGAATCTACTCAGACGACAAGAACTGCACAAGGACTGCTGAAGTCTGAGCCCAGGTATGTTCGTAGCTCAAGTAGGCGAGAAACTAGTGAAATAGAGACTACTAAAGAATGTCAATCAAGAAGTAGTGGAGACGAATCGGATTCTTGGATATTTTTAAAACTTGAATTAAAATATCACTCTGGATAGGTAAATGTGACGAAATAAGTGAAGAGAGAGACTAGACTAACTTATATCAAGAAGCGCATTCTTGGACATTCATGAAAAGCTTAACTTACCCGAATCCAGGGACTTATCTTCATCGTTGAACTCTTCGTCAACATCGGCTGTCGGAGATGGAAGGAAATCGACAAGAAGAACATCTCTCTCGGCCGGTCAGATACAGAAGAGAGAAGAGATTCCACAGGAAAGACTTCCCATACTACCCGGACTCAATATTGACAAACCGAAAGGACAAAGACGTATGCACCTGTAACCTGTAACTGTAACATTTTAATGGGGTTGAACGTCCGATAACATTGGCAATGTAGTGTCATCTATCCCGTGACAGTACTCCGACACTTTATGTAATCGTAGTGACTCTTTCAATATTGACAGAAGTCAGACGCAGTGCAATAAAGATGTGGACGTCCAACCACAAAGGAAGCAATGTACCATGAGTATGGGTACATAAGGTATTAGTTTTAGAAGTGTCAAAAACGCATGTAATATGTGATTGAATCAAGAACTTGTAGGTTCTTCTGGTAAATCACTGTCCGCTGGAACTGTCGGAAGAGGGCGATGCAGTCTTCCTCTATCAACCACTCTGCCCAATTTGCCAACAAAAGTAAGTCGGTGTATTCGGGATGTTGGGGTCGAAGAATTTATCGGCACCTCAAGAACTGAGCCCGTAACTTGAATAACAGCGGACTTCTGTAGTTCGGTACGGATAGCTGCCGTATTTGAAAATTTTGGAGGTTTCAAGCCATACGTTTGATAATTTCAGCCAGTGGTCAGTATAAAACAACATCGCTCATCTCTGGGCGTTCTTCAAGTCAGATCTTCGCATAAAAGGTCTTCGTCGGGTCCTTCACAACGCAGTGATCCGCCTGCCGTGACAGTGAGGTTAGTTTGAATCGCGCCTGCATGCAGAAATTCAGTAGCACAGTACCCAGGAACTTGGACATGAGTTTCGACTTCATAGCACCCACAATTTACTCCCTGAGAAACAACACGTGTTTTATTCCCTTTTTAAGGTCGAGTGTTCTTCGTCCAATTTCCGACCCGGTCCTTCAGATACTAAAACTCATTCAGAACATTCACAATATTGTTGAGTCGAATCCACAAGGTGGGTTTACTTTTTTGAATTCTGGATTCAATTATAGCATGCCGCCTAGGAACATATTGCCTTGAAGGCGAAAGTTTGTTGGACCACTTTTTTATAATTGTAAGAATAATAAACTTATAATATAAACCACTACTCAGATACATCTCTGAACCACAAGAAGCGTGTTGTGGAACAATTCCAAAAGAGATTATTCGGTAGAGGAATGAAGCCAGAAACCGCCAAACAACACTTGAAGAAAGTACGTGCAAACAGAATACTCTGGTTCATGGAGAGGTCGTCGCATCAGTTAGCATTTTCTAAAGCAGTCGCCTAGTTAAAGGATGAAATTTTCTATGCTCATTGAATGACAGGCTGGGATAAAACTTTGTGGAAGTGGAAATAACAACTTACTTTTGTCAAAATTAGATAGGTTGTAGAAAATAAGAAATTTTAGTTATCGATCGAAAGCACAGAAGATATCGACCTGGAGTTGGGGTATGCAGACTTTCGCCCTGTTTTGAATGGAATAGCTACACCAGGTTATAGTACAGGTAAGTCGAATTACCACGTAAATAGGTTGCGCCCTAGGAGCGTGCAGTTAGTGGAGCGATAATAGACTTCAACGCCCACAAATTGGGCAGAACACACAATTTTTTCAAACATCCGTTTCGGTTTCTCTTCAAACGGCATTATAAACCTTCCGTGCAAAATATACATATCATCTTTAGGCAGAAAGATCGGTCGTATCACCTACGAGCAGCTAGCGCAGTGCATTCAATTAATGTGTGGAGAACTGAAACACACTGATAGTGACTGGAATACGGTATCATCGTTACCTGTAGTTGATAGGTAATTATCGATCCATAAGTCTGAATATTAATTAGTTTGAAAACTGCGAATTTTGATAGCAGGGTAAGGTAGAACTATGGATTAACTATAGTAGTATGTATAAGTAGCACGCATGATGTAGCACTGGGGAAGCCTATGGGTTCCCTTTAGATGTTTTCTTATATGGGTTTCACGTTGTGATTCTTACGTTGTTAGACACCTATTTTTATTATTCTTGCGAAAGTGAGGTTATGGTACTCTTTCCGTTTATTACAATGGTATTTTCCCTTCAAGTTTTGTTTTCAACAACTGTTATTGTTAATTGTCTCTGTATTTATTTGTGATGAGAATAAATCCGTTTTTATGTGTTATGTGAATGTGTCTGTTCTTTTGCATTGATCTCAAGTCGGCTCAATGCTAAACTTTGACTGCGCGCCGCGGAAGTGTGGCGAGTGCGCGGCGAAGGTTTTAGAGGGTCGCCACAGTCGAATGGCGAACTCTCTTCCGCGCGCTGCTTTCGCCAGGTCCTCGCCCAGATTTCGCCGCGGTTTCGCCCAGTCTTCGCCAGAATAGAAAAATCGGCCGTGAAATATGCATACCGGGGGTTCAGCTAGCCTTCATAATAAATGCTCAATAATACATAAATATCACACAGACAAAGAACACATAATATAATAAATATTTACTTCAGTTCATGAGCAAAACAAACACATTGAAAAGAACACCGGCGTCTAGTACAAAAGGAAAAAGTAGCTCACTACGGCGGATAATCACGCAAAAAGTAAAATACTTAACTTACATGCACTTTGGTTCAATATCATGATAAAGTTAATACATACACCGAAGACATCAAGAAAAACAACTCTCTAAACTAAACTAAATTTACGAAAAGCTAGAATACGAAAAGGAAAAGCTATATGGAGACTAGTGGAGGTTACGATATGAGCCTACTAATACCCTACATTTCACTCATGATCTCATTTTCAAAAAAAATATTCAGATAGTGGGCTCCTCAATTAACAATAAGGAGGAAAGGAGCTACATCTATTAAAAGACAAATGCAGTAGTAGCAGGCTGGCATAAATAAAATAAGTCGACTAGTTAATGTCAACTAGAATCCGCAATTTACAAAATACAACTATTTTAGTTCCAGTTTACTGTAGGTCTGTTTTTCCCTAAGTTCTTGTGCGATAATTACTAAATAATACTAGCATATATGTAGACAGTAAATGAACCTAGTGTAAAATCGAGAAGTGCTCTCACTTTCGTCCGATGTGCCATCCTAATTGTAAGCCAATGTTTCTCGTGTTTGTAGTCCGATCGTCCGTTCGCATTGGGAAGGGGAAGATGCCTGGAAAATCTCGACTGCTTATAGATAAACTAATACGGCTATTGATAAGCTATTAAGCAACAACTAATAACGGGAATCCACTACCGTAGATGAACGACCATAACAACACGTTTACGGAGTGTAGAGGTTTTTTTAATACTTAAAATATGAACCAGACACCTATTTAGATTCTTTAGTTAACAGGCCGAAATATGCAGTACCGAAACCATTTAGAGCACACACACACACAGGTTACAGAAACACGCAAGAAGCATACTTCGTATAATAATACATAATAAGTGGACAAAAATACTAACCTGTTATATTTTCGTGAAGTAGTTGTGCCATCATTCTCCGACGTGCTACATTTCACAGATGTGCATCACGATGTAGCCCACTGCACTTAATTATTATTATTATTAACAAAAATAATTTACTACATCCTACATCACAGAGATGCGCACAGAAACATAAATAATTAAAATATAAATGCAATTAAGACAAGACACAAACTTAAAACATTTAACTCCCCGTCCAGTAACAAATTACATTTTTATATTACTTATTATCGTTACTTTGTAGCCGTCAGCCGTCAGCAAAGAAGTATACTCATAAATAAACAAACGAAAACGGATATTCACCTGAACTGCATTGCATGTCGTCAAATGAGGCAAAGGAGACATCGAAGCCTCGTCTTCAGACGAATGTTTACAGCCCAGGAATTGGTCTAAAGAAATTAAAATAAATAATTGGATAAACTCCACAAACCACCAACCCAGCTCTCCTTCCACACGAACCACGAAACAGTTCCTAACTTCAAATGCTATCACCAAGGTTCCCCCAAGCGAGCTTAGCGGTAAGAATCTTACATAGTTAGCCATATTTCTTTAAAGCGAAATACCGGCCGGTTATAGAAACGCATTGCGTACAAGGCGTACCCCTGCTTTCTTATGCATCATGTGCAAATGAGCATAAATTAGAATAAAAAAATATACCCCAATCCGAACCCACTTAGCATAACTACATAAGAATGCAGATATTTGAGATGCGTTTCAAAAACCGGCTGGTATTTCGCTTTAAAGAAAACGTAGACATACGGACACATTCAGACAGTCTTAGACTCGAATGCTAGTGTTTTACCCGTTTGAATGCGATCGGGCCCATACCGGGTTCTTTCCTTGCTTGTAACACGAGAAAAGAGTGAGATTACAGATGGCAATAATAATTGAATAAATAAAACATACCTACCCTGCGAGAGAAATAAATCCGTACATGTCCTCCATCACACAATGCGTAAGCGATGTCACACTGAAATAAAATAACTGGCTTAATAAAGAACGGAGGGTGCTGACAAATATATAAAAAGGAACATAAGACACAAATAAATTAAAAGACCAACCACAAAAAATCATCCTGTTTGACCCAACATCAGACCAGCGGACCGTTGGGTCACACATAACTGAAAAGGTTACATTCACATAAATATCCCGATAAAACAGCTCAGAAAACAAAACAATAATAGAAGGAAAAGGAAACCGAACGAAAGCGAGGAGTGAAGGGAAGTGAAGCGAACGGGCAGTTTTTTTTTTCCTACACTAAAAAAGCAACGTGCATGCGAAATAGGTTAGCTAGATTACGGTAAATACGCTGTTTTATAAACAGTGCCGCTGTAATGATTAACTAAACATGGTTGTTCTCCTCAACAACTGAAAGTACTAATTAAACATTTGCCATATGTTTCCCTACCACATAGGTGATAGAAATCAGTTTTAATTAAACACACATAAGATAAAAAACATGCCAACATTTAAATATAACAAAATACAAAATACTGGAGGTGGTCGCTGGAGATGGAGATGGCCGCGCAAGATTTTGCGCCAGTCCAAATTAGCTGCGTACCACTTGACTGAATAACAAATAGTTTTCCGTGCAATCCCTGGCGACAACCTGGCGAAGGTAGGGCGAAGACGCCGCGAACCGTTTTCTCAGAATAAGGCAGTTTTCCGGTCGATTTTCCCTATTCCGCCCAGTCTTCGCCCGGCTCTCGCCAGGATCTCGCGGCGCGGCACTTCCGCGCCAGGGTTTCGCCGCGCGCAACCCAAGTTTCATCAGTGAATCAAGCTTAGTTGGAAAACCTCAAAACAAGTTCCAGCATGCGAAATGAGTTCATCGGTGTGGGTCTACGGTGTGGGCCGAAATGCCCACTCATTGCGAGGGCTCTTGACCCCCGGGTTGCAAGGCTAGAGATCACTGGTTCGGATCCCCACTGAGGCGGTGTTTTTGTGAACATTCTGACAAAATTGGCACCGTTTGTAACTTCAAAGTTCTCTGTACTCTTGTTATCCAGATCAGCTGGTGATCATCTGAAACTTATCGCGGGGAGACAGGGAGAGAGAGAGAG
Organism: Pelodera strongyloides; assembly: GCA_036852015.1. Classification (NCBI taxonomy): domain Eukaryota; kingdom Metazoa; phylum Nematoda; class Chromadorea; order Rhabditida; family Rhabditidae; genus Pelodera; species Pelodera strongyloides. The sequence continues at coordinate 55,533 of JAANDG010000174.1, read as the reverse complement.
GACGAGACACACAAAAGTGTGGCAGCTAGAGATGCTGTGCTTAGTTGACAACTTCGTTGTAATGTTCTGGTCCTTAACTCCTCTCGCCAAGTAATCCTCCCTCCCTCATCCAGACGCGTAAACTGTTTATTCAGATAATTTCGCCTCCTTTTCTCAGTTCTGTTGTTTCACTTTTTGTGTGTATCGAAACTTTATGTGGTGTCTTTCATAATAGATAACTTACAGTTGCGCATTACTTTATAATAAAAAGTTGGATTTTGCCCTCTACGACCCAAGGTTCTAAATAACGTATTTCGGTACAGTAACCTGACACGCCACATATTTCGTGCCCGCTTTGTTATGATTGTTATAGTTATAAGATGGCGTACCGTAGTGTACTCTTTCGATAAAACAATTCCATTCAGCTGTCATAATCACCAACTCCTGTCGCATTCCATTCTATCTAGGTATAATATAAGTATATTTTTTGTTTCTTTCTCTTTCGATCTATTAGTTCGCTCTTGAACGGATCGTTCATCACCACCTGACGCCCCTCTGTTATTTCATATAGGTAGAGAGCCAACAATACAACTATTCCTTCCTTCCTTTCATCTTTATTCTTCCCGTCAACCTTTGGAAGACTACGCTTATTGTTAGGTCTTAGCATAGGTAGTGGTAGAAGCAGCACAGCTACTTCTAATTATAATTCGTTTATCTTAAGAGGTATCATGACAAGAAGTTCGATCGATTAAAAGGGTTTCATTGAGTACATGTTATGTATATGTATGTGTATGTATGTCTAAACCGAAATTATTCCTTCAAATGTTTGTTTTTGCTTTTATTATAAATTTATTGACTGTCATACGAGCACGGATCTTTCAGTGAAAACCGATCATCCAACATGACTAAGCCCATCAATTGGTGGCTAACAGCGTATCCGCTGTTAAAGCTGCTCACAATGGTAAGTTACGTTGCTCATTTCATGTAAATCATTTATTGACGACTGGAATTAGTTAGAAGTGTGAAACTGGTACATTGCAAATGTTTGCAATTGATTATTTCTGGAAGTATACCGTACCTAAACATTTCCAATGCAGTTAATTAATTGGCACTATCAGCCAACAACTTGCTATGGATATCCCGGAAGTATGAGTCTCCTAATTCCCTGAAGAAACGCAACGTCTAAAGGCCTAATGGACCAGTTCTAGCCCTAGCCTTACTACATTTTGAACATAGTATCCAGTTTACATACCGTATTCCCCAACAGAATGAATACCGTATACCTTGCAGTTGTGCAGTCTTCTGACAATCCTCTTCCTAATGGATGGTCGTGTTCAATGGTGGCCCTATACAGTAATCTTCCTCGTCTGTTGTTTGGTTACTGTAGTTCATATACTCCTTCTCATTGTCCACTACTTCGACATCACCCAACAAGCAAAGAATGTCGACTGGCTGACTTTTGTAAGTTTTTCAATTTAATAATAATTTAACATTATTGTTTTGGTTTTGGTTCCGAGTTTGGGCGCTATGAGGACAACATGTACATATGCTCCACTTAGCGTGTACATAATGTACAATATACTACTTCACAAAAAAAGTAAAATCATAATTTGCATGCTAATATTCGAACCAATAATGCAGGGTATTACAGTAAGCTGGGGTGCGCAGCTGATTTCAAGCAATGAGAACACTCCAATAAAGTCAGACAAAAAAAAGTTATATTTCCGGCATAGAAGTACAGTAACTAAACGTCTCCAATCCAATAAATCAATAGGCAACATTCCTTTAGGTTATGTTTAGGAAGTAATTAGGATAAAGTTAGTATACATTTAGGATATAATCTGGACAGCCTGTGCAAGTGTCTGTTTCGTTCTTTCCTCTCTTCTACTTGGATGGGATTGGTGGAGAATGAACAACAATCAATGGCAACATCATTCCAGACTACCACCGGTAAGTTCAAAAATATTTGTAATATGAAATCTTAGAAGACATGAAAATAATTAAAGCGAAAAACTGGCCGGTTTTTGAAACACATCGATGCACCTGCACCAGCATTCTTATGCAGCTTATGCAAATATAGAATTAAGAATAAACATAAATCGGAATTAAAAATCGAGCTAAATTTGAGTAATTAGCATAAATGCATAAGAATGCAGTTGTTCACGATGCGATTCTTAAAAGCCAGCCGGTGCTTACAAGTAGGGTTTTCGCCACACTCTATTTGGGTTTAGTTAAAAAATCTAACAAAAAGTTGGCGTGTCTCAAAAAATCCTGAATGCACACCATATGCAGAGACCAGAGATACACTTGTGCAGTATGTATGTTTCTGACATTAAAAGGGTATCAAAACGGAATAATCAAGACAGGGAATGACGCAATGAGTGATAATTCTGTAATAAGTTCCACCCAATAGTATGCTCATGGCCAACATATTAACCTTGCCCACATGCACAGTATATTTGGCGGTTGAGTTAAATTTGAAGTTATTTGTAAATATCGGTAGGAAAACCAGTAATGAGTCAGGCATGAAGCTATCATCACCGAGCTTCGAGGCGTGTGTAAATATGGGTTGTGAGGCGTATACCGCACAATTTCTCAGTATGTGACCCCTCCGGTAGCAGAGGTGTTAGTGTTCAATCAGGAAAACCACCAGCCATATCTCACCATATCTAAAATCTAAACATAGCCACATCTAATAAAAACCATATCATCAAACTCCCTACTAATCCACTGTTATCTTAATCACTGACTAAATCATGTTCTTATTCCAGGCCAACATCGGTTCGGACGGATGGAGGGGGAGGGTTTCTGTACTCATGGTCAGTTTCACTTTCACTTTCTTTAGTTTCTCAATTTTCCTTTCTTTTAACCCCGAACCTAGTCACTCACTCCCAAACAGCGTCAGCTGTCCGCTTAGAAACAACTTTCCCCACATTGTCAGCAAAAAAGCGACATTCAAAAACAAATGAATTGGATAGAAGCCAGGGAGAGCACACGTGCTATTCTACTATGTTTAAGCACAACTGTGAAGTATAGCGAACTGTAGTCAGTTATAATAACAATGCTAGTATTACAACAATACTGTAGGAATACATGCTTTGGTTAGTCTATTTTAAGAATAGATCTCCCCAGTCAGAACTCAGAAACACTCTGGTCTTCAACCGCGAACGCCCCTTCTTTTTTCCCCCTACGCGGCTGGCCGGGGGCCCCCTGCGCGGTTGGCTGGGGGTGCGCTGCGCAGGGCACCGCGCACCCAGCCGCGTAGTTTGCATACTACGCGGCTGGGTGCGCCTCCCTCTGCGCGGTACGCGGTTGACTACGCCCGCACTGGAAACTGCGCGGCTGGCTACGCGTGCACTCCAATTTGCGCGGCTGGCAGAAGGGGCGCTGCGCACCCAGGAACGTAGCAGTAAGAGCTACCGTAATAGAGTAAGACCCACCGTACTACAGCAACCAAATAATCCCCCCCCCCCCCCCATCTCAACCAATAAGTACAATACCTCAATAACAAATCCCCTTTTTTCAGATAATGACGGCTATCACCGGAATCCTGTTCATAGTGTCTCTGCTTCGACTCCGCACACACAAATTCCACTAAGCACAAGATCAAGAAATAATTCCTTTATTATTCTTTTATCTAATAAATATATAATAGGCCTAAAGGCGAGCAAGACATAAGGATGCTGAACTGTTGCACAGACACACCCTCTACAAGTAAACATATTCCGAATTTCAATAACTATTTCTTGTCTGAACAAATTGCCCAACAAACGAGTACACAAAAAGGTGAAAAGATGATAATTATAAAGTACAGAAATAAACAAAAACAAAAGAATGCACAAGAGAGAAACATACAAAACCCTTCGTGCTAACAAGAAAAGAAAACAGGGCGGAGAAAGGGAGGTATAATGATAATGGGTTTGACACACAATCAAAGGTTGTAAGAAAACAATCAATTAATCAATAAGTTAACATAGCCCGGTTGCAACACACTGAATAATCTTAGTTCTGGCAAAGGTTACTGTACACCAACATCCACAGTAGCAGTTTCCAGTTTACGGTATCTGGGCCTGGTCATATAAGCTAGAAGCTACAAAGCGGTATCGGTTGTGTTCTTATGTATAATTAACAAAAAAAGATCAACACATGATATAAACATCAACGGGACAGCAATTCTATACATCAAAAATCACATCCATTACATTGGAGAGATTACCTATAAAAAGATTAATCTATATTTCAAGTTATCAAATTATCAAATTATCTGCATAAACGAGAATTAACAAACTTAACAACTTAAATGAGAAATATATAAATAAAATAAAACATCCCTTCAAAATGTAGAAAACTAGAATTTGCTTCACAACATTATAACAATCCGACTGACAAAGAGCATCACTGAAAACAGGCAATGGATGTTAGATCATTTGAAAGTAGAAAGAGAGAGACATGTATGGAGAGAGAGGGAGAGAGAGGGAGAGAGAGAGACATGTATGGAGAGAGAGGGAGAGACGATGTACCAAGGAAAGATAGTTCTATATTTGGAGGCAATCATTCAATTCTTCTTTGTGCGCTAGGCTAGCTCATCTTAAACACTTTCATTTGTAAACAAACACCGCAATATATCCCCAATCAACTCCACCGAGAACAACATTACAGTAACCTAGCACTACCCTCTTGGCCTCCAAAATAGAACATCTACCATCATCGTACTGTAATCAAAACGGTAGTAAAAATGGAGAATGAATGCGCAACAATGATCATCATCCAGTGGGAGAGTAGAAAGGAGAGGGAGTAGAAACCCGTAAACTACCCGAGGGAGGGTGCATCTCCCCTGGGAGATCGCAAACAAAAAAACATATCAAGCATTCTTAGATATATATAGATCTGAGGATACAAATGGGCTACAATGCAGGAAAAACTACAGGGTTTGCCGACTCGCCTGATGTGATGAACAATAATTAAAAATAAAAAGAATCCCGTCAATAAAACATTGTCACTAGAATATAAATATACTACTTCACAAAGATAAAATGGGACGATCAATATTTAGTGGCGCTTTTGAGAACCGCAACAACTAAGAAACTACCACGTCGCTACCGATTCCACAAACACATATAATAATAATATGATGGTTTCGTACTACGCTCATGAAATCGGACATGGGATGGTCACTTCTTGGCTGCAAAGAGTTCCCGAGTTGGCGGATGCACAGAACAGACAACAAACTACAAGATCACGTCGTAATTCCCAATTCACCGACCACCCAGATCCTGTCCTCCCTGTTTTTGCCGGGTAAGTTCCATTTGGGAGGCGAAGGGCATCTTCCCGAATCCAGATAGATGAGCGGGAACACCGCCCAGAAGACCGCCCATCATCGGTGGGAGGGTGGAGGGTTGTTGACCAGCACTACCTGAACAAAACACTTAAACACTTGATATCTTTTTCGTAACCAACATATAAAGAATGTGCGAGTAATTTTTAATTAACCACATCACGTAGTGAACGGAATACATCAACTGGTAAATATGTTCATTCTGTAGTGCCCTGCATGCATCATCATAGCTATTCACTAGTGTACTATTCATGATAAAATAACAAACAAACAATGGTACATACGCATCTCACAGTGCACCCCTGGGTTTCAGACAAAACAACTTTCTAAATATAAACTTTAAGAGAAATTCTCACCAGAAGCTTGTTGCTGCAAGTGTTGTAGGGAAGGATGCTGCATGCCAGGCAGACCCTGCGGGGGAGGAGCCAATCCACCCAACCCAGGCAAACCGGGTAGTCGTTGTGCCAGAAGGGCGCCCAGTTCCATCTGAGATCTGTGGTGTGCTTGTTGCGCCGCAGCATGGGCAGCATTCGCAGCAGCCATGGAGACAGGAATCTGCTGTTGATGTTGTTGCTGCTGCTGACTCGCAACTAACAACCTCATCAATTGCTCATCTGAAAAAAAAACTCAAATATAAACTTTGATAGAAATTCACTAAGACTGCTAGTTAGACACGACTAATTGGGTTTCGACCAAAACTGTCAAAAGAAGTAGTCTAAAAACACATAATTACTAGAGGGTAGGGAAATGTATTAAGTAAAGAGTGGTCTACATGAAAATAACGAAAACAAAAATTCTTGTAATAAAATTAAACTTACTGTGTTGTTGTTGTTGCTGCTCAAGTGCACGAAGCAAATCCGGCGGAAGGGACATCCCCGGCGGAAGCTGTGAAGTTACTGAAGCTGGAATTCCCGCTGCAGCTGCTGACAATGTACTCGGTGGGTGGGAAACAGCTGCTGTATGTGCACCTGCCATGTGCTGGGAAGGCAGGGAGGTTCCCACCTGGGAAGATACCGAGGACAGGGAAGGAATCATCGAAAAGACCCCAGATGAAGCTGGAAGGCCAGACAAGCCATTCAAGAAAGGTGGGGCAGCTGACGACGATGCAGACACAGATGATGGTATCGAACTGGTCGCAGGAAGGGCTGATGCCGCAGAAAGGTGCGTGGCCGGCTGTTGTGTGGCAGCTGGAGCGTGCTGCACAACAGCACTCGGCCTAGGAGTAGCAGATGCCGACGGCGTGGAAGCTGACTGCGATGTAGGTGTGGGAGTAGCCGGCGTTGCTGCTTGTACAGTGGACTGTTGCTGCGCGGCTTGCAACATTTGAGACGGTTGAGACGTATTCGCATGTTGCGAGGCCTGCTGCTGTGCTTGTTGCGCCGCATGTTGTGCTGCAGCTTGTTGCGCCTGCAGGGTAGCAGCTTGATGAGCCTGCTGCTGCTGTTGTTGTGCTGCAGCCTGCTGAGCATGTTGCTGAGCCGCTGCCTGTTGCGCCGCAAATTGCTGCACAGCCGCCTGTTGAGCAGCCTGATGAGCTTGCTGGGCGTTGGCTTGTTGTGATGCCGCCTGTTGTGCAGCAGCCTGAGCTTGTTGCATCTGTGCAGCCTGTTGTGCTACCGCTTGCTGCTGAGCCATCAACATTCGAGCACCGTCCATTCCATTCAGTTGCTGAAATGAGAATTATTAAATTAGAATTAAAGCGAAATACCACCCGGTTTGGGGTTTTTTCACCAAAAATAGTTTGAAAAAAGTTATAAACGAAAATAAACATAAAAACATAAACAAATAAGTGCATCTTGCACAAAAATGTTCCCAAACAACCATTTTTTGCGATTTTGTATGGGGAAATTCGCTTTCAGCGATTTGCCGATTTTAATACTAGCACAGCCCTGGAAAAATCGAGGGATGGCCTTTTCAAATGATCACACACTCCGCAGCATCCAATTTTGAATTTGGTTTGAAAAAAGTACGGTTTGAAAACGGTGGTCAACGCACGATTGTTTACTCCTCCTCTTTTTGTATTTTTTGTTGATACCGACCGCTAATTCGCTTTAAAGGTCGAATTCGTGTTTACAAGGATGTCAGCTTCAAAAGCACAACAAGAACAAAAACAATGGCAACTTAAAACACCAAAGACCCACCATCATTTGCAGCAACGACTGTTGTTGTTGCTGTTGTTGTTGCTGCTGTTGCAACAAGAAAGGTGATTGTTGCATTGCGGCAAGATGACTTTGCTGTGGAAGTTGGTGTTGATGCTGCTGCTGTTGTTGTTGCTGCTGATGGTGATGTGCTGCGAGCGCCGCCTGAAAATAAATGCATGAAATTATAGATAGACAAGTTTGTCAACAAAATACCACAGGGCATACTTGCAGTGCAGAAACTCAACGCGGCGGACCGTGTCCAGTTCGAACAGGCTGTTTAACCTTCTTATGCGTGTTGACCTGTTGAGAGGTTGAGCATAAGTGGGGTCCTACAGCTTTGTCTTGCCAGGGCTAAAGGGTGATTCTGCACGACTTCGAAAAGCCAGACAGGTAGAGATCAAAATCCAGCCTAATAATGTGAACGAGGGTCTTGCTTACCTGTAGCATTGCCGCTTGTTCTGACGTGCCATTCGTGAGCGAGCCTCCTCCCGCCGATTGCACCAGTGGTATCTGGCCTCCGAATGGGATCCCGCTCATTCCCTGATGTGACCGCTGAAGCACAGATGGAGGACGACCGCCTTGTGCTGTGGGAGGCCGTGGGGTGGCTGCTGCTCGCATCGCACTCAACATCTGAGATGCTGCGCCGTAGCCGAGCGGGTGCTGAGGGAAGGAACCTGGCATACCGTTTGGAGCCATTCTGAAATGGGTGTAAGTTAATGGATGGGTGCAATTGAAAATGATGGGTGTTGTGAAGACGACAAAATAGCACACATGCGAAAATTGTACGCATGTGTACTAAAACAGTAGTACACACGCGAAAGTAACCTACTGGACACAGACAGAGTGTAGAAGGTAAGGTTGCTCCTAGTCAACTTTTGAAATATGTAAGTGGTTCAAGTAAAGACAACGGAAGAAAATAAATGTAAAGCCTACCCCTGGAACGAAGCCGTCGACGTTGATGGAGGGCAGTGTGGTGGCCGAAGAGCTTGTTGTTGGGCAGCGGCGGCAGCAGCGGCTTGCAACTAAAGTAAGACACATATAAAGAAAACATTAATATGATCCGCTCTACAAAAAATCAAAGGCTTTCACGCAAACTACCAATAATTTAACTGTTCACGATTCCGTCACAAATAAATGATAAACCCACGTGATGCGCATGTGACGTTTGCTGCTGCATGGCCGAAGCAATGCTAGCTTGCTGCTGTTGAAGCTGGTGTTGTTGTGCTTGCTGCTGAGCCTGTTGCATCTGCTGCTGTTGATGGGCTTGTTGCTGCGCGGTAGCCTGATTCGACGAGTGTGATGTTGGCATTTGTGAAGAAGTGCTGCTCGACTGCTGTCCATGCATCTTTCGGTATGCTGAGATCTCGAAGGCAATCTTGATGTGCATTCCACACCATCGGCCTGGCTTCTGAAATCATAATTTTATATAAAAAGAGCTTACACAATATAGATGCTGATCAATGTGAAAACGTCGGAGAATGAAATACTCACTCTGTAAACATTTTCATAAATTATAGGGAAGTGAATGAATAGTTTATTGGTCTAGTCAAGCATTCATGGCAGTCGCACGTCGCATATTTCATGAGAGAGAGGGAGAGAGGAGCGAGGGAGAGAAGAGAGAGGGAGAGTTAGTTAGAGCGGGCAGAATAAGTGCTTTTTAATTCAGACACACGCCGAAAACACACATTATTCATGAAGCTCATGAATGTAATATAAACACGGACAGAACTGTAGGAGCACATGTTGGTAACCGAAAATAGAAATCAAGGAGAGTCGAGAGAGCAAGTAAAGTAGTGATCATATGCAGAGAAAGGGTGGAAATGAAAATGTTCAAAGGAGGCACAATTCAATGTAATAAAATCGCCGTCGCCGACTTAAAGAAACAAGAAAGGGAATCAAAATAACTGACCTTAATGATATTTTGGGCAGAGTTGGAAACCACCGGCATTTTCCCTAGAAGAGCAGCACCAGCCAGCTGGGAAGCCAGGGCTGCATCGACTGGGAACTGCATGCCTGATGATCCTGCTGCACCCGCAGCACGCATACCAGGCGGCAGAGCACTGGGAGGTATACCCGCGGGAGGGAGGCCTGCACCCGAGGGAAGCGAAGCGAGGGAGGAGGCAACCGATGAAGCAATACCAGCAGCAGCAGATACCTGCAATCAGCCGTATGTTACTGGGAAACCGTATGCTTTTGAAGCACGAAGCTTTACTTTACGTGAGGTAGCTTAGGGTTGCCGAGATATGTTGATATATGTTAACTCCGTTTTCGTAATAAACTTATTATTATGTAGTATAGTTGCAAACTGTCAGCAAATTGTCAGCACAATCTTCATCGTTTCGATACAGATATTGCAGCGCGACAACACCCAACATTATACGACAAGACGAAAGAGCAACATACACAATTTATTTGAAAATGCCCACGAGCAGCAGAGCAGCTAAATCGACCCACCTGATGTTGCTGTTGTTGATGCAATAAGTGCGCGGCAAGCAACGGAGGCAAACCGTTGGAACCACCAAGGAGAAGTTGCTGTTGCAGCTGGGGATTTTGAAGCAGAAGCTGACGCAACTGTTCGGGCATCAAGCCTTGCAGCGCTGAAAATATTACCCATATTTATCAAATGACCAACAAAAGCATAATGGAAAATCTTAAGTATTACAGTACAGCCTAGGTCATGGGTTGGACATAATATCAACTGTCTTGCTCATGGTTAGCAAGACAGTTGAACCGTTTATGCACATCCGGCTGATGTGTAAGGGGTTCGGGATGGACATTATCTACCGAATTTCCAACCATACTTACCCTGTGCTGGCGCGAGCAGGCCTGGGGGCGGTGGGGCTGCCGACGATCCGGGCACCGATGTATGTACAAACAAGTGGGGCGTGGGTGGCAGAGGTGTGGCCGGTAACGAGTTGATCGGTGTTCCCTGCGGGGTGCCACGCACTGGTGTGCCGCACACAGACGACGACGAAACCGACACACGGTGTCCAGGGTCCGAAGGGTGGGCAGCTGGAAATAAACGAGGGTTTACTTTGAAAAGGATAAGGCCCACGTACAAATCTTTCCCCAAATATTCTATGAGGAAACAATAGGGTTACTCAAACATAAACATAACTACAAAACCCGCTTTGCATAATATGCAAAACTGGTGGGAGGTGGTAGTTGAGGACATAATTGTTGCTCGAACATCACCACCACCACTTCACATGCGTAAAAAGGATATGACCCGTGTACGTGTGCCACAAATTGAATGAGAAATCAAACGACTGTCTGGGACATAAAGGAAATAATGACATATTTGATATTTCGAGTATTTCCACAATGATTACCATACTTCATCCCATATTCATATTATATCAGCGAAACACAACATCGACATCTATACATGACTATATGAATATCCAGAGTTAGGATAATCTACGATAAATACATATAAGGCGATTTAAATCCCCCTACAATCCGGCTCAAACTATGACCAAATCCTTTCTTCTAGTGCAGTGCAACGAGAGGTAATATTTCGTATAAACTGGGACGCTCTTTTTGTATTGCGGCAAAAAAAACGAGCGGCGTGTGTCGGAGCAAACTTAAGTGCACTTATTGACCCATAAAGTGATTGAGCGTGGTGAATATAAAACTATAAAACACTTGAATAAAGAAAACACAGAGGGAGAGAGTGTTATTGAGATAGAGAGAGAGAGAGTGTGTGTTAGAGAGGAGAGTAAGGTGTATAATATGGAGAGAGCGAGGATGAGCAGCAACACATAGTTTAACGAAACACCAATGTATATATAGAAGACACATCAATAAAAGAAAACGGTCTCGCACCAGAGATCCAAAATCCAAGCGGGACAGAAGAATATAAAGAGCAGTCGAGAATCGCATGAATAATTAAGATACACATAACCAGATGGAGATGTCATGTAAAAAGAAACTCTTCGACAACTTTTATAATACTCTTCAAGACAGCGCATCACCCATCACCGCAAACAAAAGCGAAAAGCTACGGCTACGGGATAACGACAAAATCAACAGGTAGCAGAGGGCAGAGGATAAAATATCGTACTCGTGTAAATAACATAAGTATGTAAGTACGTAAATAACTTACATTCATTGCTGTTTGACGAGTGCATTTTCTCCATGTTGGGTGTTCTCATGTGTTGCATCATCATTGCATCGACACCACCGACTGACAGACCACCAGGAGGGGTACATACCAAACCACCTTGACGGAGCACACCAATATCGTGAGGTTTCTGCACACCCAAAACACCATTCCTGCAAAATACAACATCATAATTATCATGCCCCTTTGAACATGAGCAAAAAAGACATGCTGACAATGTTTGAATGTATTTATGAGTAGTACGCCACCTCTGCGCACAACTGGGTGAATATTATAGAGTTAGGACAAAGAAGGAATAAAAAAACCAACGTATAACAAATAATAATAAGCAATAAAGCACCAGTGTCTATTGACACCGTTGCCCCACTCATTATTCTCTTGCAAACAAAAAGCATCATGTTGTTCAAGTGACCAGTCCGTAATACCCTCTTGTACACACACATCCTTCTATGGAATAATGGAATTCTCAATCACTTCCAACCTCTATATCTCTCCCTCCTCTCTCTCTCTCTCTCTCTCTCTCTCTCTCTCTCTCTCTCTCTCTCTCTCTCTCTCTCTCTCTCTCTCTCTCTCTCTACTTCTCTGTGTTTGACTGTTTAATCAACAAGCACAACTGGTTGTCATCTCTCTCCCCAAACAATCAAAGCGAACGAATGTTATGGTGGTTCGTGTATACGTTTGTGGTGGTTCTCATCAAGTTACCATACAAATATAAATACCAAATGTTAACATTTCACCCCGTGCCGCCCCCCTCCCGAAACCAATATTTGCATAGAGCAAACATGAACGGCCACACAACAGACACAGAGAGACAGAGCAATCAAATGACCACACGTCGCCCCTTTCACCCTCCAGCGACTAAGGAAACGAGAAGAGAAAACATTCACGGGAAGATAAGACAGCCAGACTGCGTGAGAGACAGAGGCGGAGGGAGAAGCAAGACGCCAAACTGCTTCTCCTAGAGAAAGAAAGAAATCGTGGCAGAGGGAGACAGAGAAAGAGAGCGATTGCGAAAAGCAGGTCAGTGAAAGCAAATGATCATACGCGAGTGTACTTTCTCCCTCTCTCACTTCCTCTCTCTCTCTCTCTTCCTCTCTCTCTCCTAGCTTTTGGCATCCGCCGCCTATACTCTCCTTTTCAAGCCAGCACCGCGCCGGTCATTCTCACCTGCATAACCAATGTGCTCATTTTAATAATAAATAGGCTGACACACACACGCAAACACTTTTCCACGCACTATAGGCTATTCAGCGCCGATCGCTATACACCCGATACCGCTCAATACCAATCAAAGGGGTTGCGTGAGCGTGGATATTTACATATATAATATTACTCGTAAACTCCCATCCCTAGACAAATCTCACACGCAAACTCCTCTCAACAAATTCCCAAGCAAGATCCCTACGCCCTAAACAAAATGATACCCAACTCCTCCCCTACACCAAAGCTCATAGACAAAAAAACCCACTGAGCAAAGTTCCCTAGGCCAACGGAAATCTGACCATCTGACTACATCAGGTAAATGAAACTACACAACACAGTCATCCGGGTGTTTAATTCAATCCCTTCAGGTAATCTCCCGTGTCAGCTGTGTTGTTGTCGGGGGCCCCGTGTTGATCCAAAATAAGCCCCATTCAAGGGATAAAGGGGGATTTGTGTTACTAAAGCGGGGCGCCTATAATTAAACGAGCGGGAGATAATAGTCGGGTTTGTACACTAATCCGAACGCGTCACTTAGCAACCGCCCAGAGACGCAATAGGCGCGAAATCGACATACAAAAGAGGCTTTTTGCACGTAAAGAGCAGAAGTGAGAAGAAAAAAGAACAGGTGAAAATATTTACATAATAAGAACAGAAGCAGAAAATAGACCACCAAAATATGAGCAATAAATAGAAAAGAAAAATGTGGCGTTTGCCAAGGGAGGAATTGCCCGGTAAATGCAATAGGTCTTACCGAGCTTCAAGTGCTACGCGGACATTCAGGCGTAAATTTACAGGAACTGAGACGGTTCGAAGAAAATAATAATCCACTTTTCCACAGTAAATTCACGATTAAACAATCAACACAAATAAAATGACGCGGAGAAAAGTACGGTACCTGAACTGGTCGTCGAGCCTTGGTGTCTTTGGTGGAATCGGGGAAGAAGAGGTGGAGGCCGGTCGCTTCGGCGTACCCGACGGGGAGGGGGATGGGGAGGCCAGTGGAGAGGGGAGGGAGCCCACGGGGGGAGAAACCCCCACACAACCTGCCACTGCAGACGCCGTCTTGGCTCGCTGAAAAAAAAACATAATTAACATATGCGAAGAATTGGATAATACACAGCCATGAATACGACCAATACTACAAACGAAAATGCGGACTAAGTCAGAAATCTAAATTACAAATGTCGAATAATGTACTTATACTCAAACTAGTATCTTTACAAGGCTGTTCCATGAAACAGCGGTTGTATCGTATGGTTAAAGCGGCTAAGCACTTCACTAAGTTAATGACGAACACACTAGACTATAGTTGTGCTCATCTCATTGCGTCATCACATCGTAAGTTAAAGTCAAAAAGAATTCCGAATCCAGAAAATAAAAGACAACCCGATCATTTTGCGACCAAAGTTCAGCGGTTTGGAAATTGGTCGCGTGTAGGGGAAAACCATGTCACGGTTTTTGCTGTGAGGAGTATGAGGTTACAAAGGGAGAGGGAGGGAAGAATAGAGGATCAAAGAGAGAGAGAAAGTGTGTAGAGAGAATGGTCAGTAGTCCAGAACAGCACGGCACTTTGCAATGAGGGTGTTTAGAGGGGAGACAGGTTATGTATGCCTAGGAAACGGGGCACATTACGGATACGGCCGATTGGAAACCACGGGTAAACATCGCTCTGTTGTACGGTCGGTCGGATACCCCACAACCTATTCACTGCACAACCTCACAACAAAATTGATTTCGAGGGTTCAAGTTGATGTTGAGCTGGAGAAAGTCTACCGAACACCGAACACAATGCAGAGGTTGGGTTGCAGAATAAACACCTCGCGCTCAGAATCAAAAGATGAGATAGAGCTGTCCCAGAATAAGAACTAAGAAGGAAGGAATGAACACAATGCAACATGGTGAAGTGACGCCAATTATACAATTGTGAAGACAGTGAATTTTTTTCCAGGGCATAAATCCCTCACATAAATGCAGCTAGTAAGTTTTACCAACGATCAATGATAATGATAGGATTCACTAGACTCTAGTCTACATTTACAATAAAGTAGCAAAAACCTGATGGTCTGAACCAATCCCCAGTCGGGAGAGATTCACTCGTTGGGCACATGGTTATTACTAACGGTACATTCAAATACTACAATTGTAGAGATTATGATAACCTACAACAACTAGAAAAATAATGATAATCTACAGCAAAATCAAATCAATCAAACGAAACGCTAAAGATGTATTTCGATTTCGGCAATCATGGCTAAATGAATGGATATAAGTTCAAATCCAGTCCGAGTGAAGATATCGTATCGTAATTGGAAATCAAGAGATGGGAAAAGAGGGGATATTATGAGAAAGGAGGGTGCGCCAAAAGAGAAAGTATACGGACAATATATAAAGTCAAAACAAGAGACTAGGACATGATGGGCTTAGGAAATGAGAATTGAGACTGAGAGAGAGAGAGAGAGAGAGAGAGAGAGAGAGAGAGAAGGAGGCCAATCGTGAGCATGGCCTCGAGCCAGGGACCAGGGACCATGGGACACAAAATCACCTGTTGCCCCATGGCCGCAGAGTCAGCTGCTTGAGATCCGCGTAGTAAAAAGACCTCTGGGGGTCGTAGTCGCGCTGACGCGTTGTAATCATTGTAATACGGAAAAAGGAGTCACCGTGTCACATTGATAAGGCGGAAGAGTTCCAGCTAGATACGAGAACCAATACAGATATGATGTTTGGCTTACACAGAGTTATCAGTCTTCAGAGATAAAAGATAAACCGATTTAGAAGGGGGCACGACACGACACAAAACATAATATAAACAATAACTGGACACTAATCGAAAGCCGAACAGAACAGCAGTGTCAGAGGGTAAAAAGAAAACAACAGAGCAAAGTAAGGAGCTAATACATATGCATTTTTTAGGTGAATGCGAACAGAACAAGAGAAAACTCCTTCCTCTTCTCTTTCTCTCCCACTCTTCCCTCTCCCGTCCCGGAATGGGGAGATAATTAAATGTGGAAACCGCCCTCCGCCCCCTCGGGGGAAAGCAGGCCGAGGGCAAACTTGGAACACATACAAATCGAATAAGCATTGGATTATGGTGCTGGAGAGAATAGGAAAAAGTGAGACAAAAAAACAAGGATGCAAACGGAGAGTCCATTAGAGAGCATATTGAAGATAAGTGGAGTGAGAGAGACAGAGAGAGTGAGGGAGAGGGAGAGACATACGTGGAGGAAAGGTGCTCAGGAGTGGAACATCAAGAGCGAAGAAATGACGACTCACAACCCTGCGTGACAACGAGACTATCGACTAGGAAACCATCCGAGAAAAGAAGAAAAAGACGGAGGTGAGGAGAGGTGAGAGAACGAGAGAATGGATAGATAACGAGTGAGAATATGGGGACAGGAAGGAGCAAAGACACCAGACGACAAAGCAAAACATGAGAAACGGAGAACGAGAGTGAGACGTCGAAAAACTTCCAACATTTCTGGATAGCAGACATCACGACCGCGGACACAAAGCTTGCACTCAATGGAAGGAGGCCAATATGCAAAAACTACACGGAACAACTGAACAGCGGACGGAGAGAAAGCCACGTCACATCAAGATAGGGTGGAAGGGAAAGAAAACAGAGGGAGACTAGACAACGAGGAGAATTTCTGGAACTGATTAGATGAATACATAATCAACAGGATGACACGACACGAATACAAGGATCACATATCCGTTCCACGTGCGGTTTATTGATTCCAAAACTGCAAAAAACCAGATAAGAGCCTGAAGCACTCCTCCTGGCATTTGTCTCCTGGCCAACTCCCGCCCTCGCCCTATGCGGCTGAGATTGGCGCACTCGGGCGGGTGGCTGGCGGTCTCGTCTCTGGTTTCCACAACCAGCCGGCCGACGACGGCTGTCAGCATCCGTGCTAGCGGTCACTCATAGTGACCTCTCCGCCTCTCCACTTTCGCTATCTCTCTCCACTCGATCTATCTCCCTTTTCTCTCTCGGTCTTCATCTCACACTCCTCCCGCATTACACGCGCCACATGGAGGTGCGCGCCTGTCACGGATATGCAAAGATAGAGAGGGAGAGAGATAGAGATAGAGAAAGACAGGGAGAGAAATAGAGAGAGAAAGCCAGAAGTGGATGTCGTCTAGCAGAGAGCTGGAGACACGCGGGACAGCTATCGCAATTCCCGTGTACGAGAACTCCGCTTCGAACGCTCTCCCCCTCACTCAACTGCACCAAACTTGGGAGAAAGGGACAGGAAGCAGCAGAGCACAGATCAGAAGAAAGGGAGAGGAGAAACTGGGGAACAGAGAGACAGACAGAGAGAGACAGACATGGATAGAGATAGAGAGAGAGTGAACCTGAGAGAGAAATATAGCTGAGAGAGAAAGTTCTTCAGCTCTATATATGTTAAGTCCACAATAAGAGAGGGCGCTTGTTGAAATAGCCAGGGGTCGGGAGCACCAGATCCACGTGCGGGAATTATTGCGAGACTATGAGACCAAAAACCAGACAACGAAGAAACCAGCTTAATATTCTAATTCTGAAATCACACTAGTATAAGAAATACGAAGCCTGATTCCAAATCGAATACTTTTTGCAGGATTCAAAAACGCTATAGGACAGAAGAGAAGACAGAAGACAACTTTCGAAAGTCAAGCAATGGCCTTTTCTTGGGATCTAACATCTAACTCGTCAAACACCCTTGTATTGTAAAACTATGATCACTCAAAGTCAAAATCTAAGCGCCCAAATTCAACGAGACAGGAACTGGGAGATGCGCAGAGAGTTAGTAATGTTAGGACCACCGACGGATACTCACTCTGATTAGGATTCACAAAAAATCTAGTACTGTTTCCACGAACACGTCGGGTTCTATGAACTAAAGAAAGGGGGGATAAAGTTGGAATTGGAACACGTTCGAGTAGAAATGGACAGCGGATAGGAGGGGGCAGCCGAGGAGGGAGGGAGGGGGGCACGATCGATTCACAGGGGCAGAGGGAAGCTGCACTGAGCAGGGAGTGGGAGACTGGAGGAATGCCTCCAAGGGAAAGGAAGGATAGGGGGACGACGCCGGCAAGGAAAGATGTGCTCACGGCTTCTTCATAATTAACGGAACGTAGATCCGAAGACTTGGGAGATGGGGGTTCATAATGGGTCGGTTCATAGTGAAACAAGCAAGCTGCGAGTTGGGCAGGAAGCAGCGGAATGCCCAACTGGGAGGCACGATAAGGAATAAGGACAGGATAGGATGCGCAGGAGACGGAAGCAACGCATGTAACAAACAATAAGGTTGGTTTGGCCTTTGATTAATACAACCAAAGTCTTCTATTAGTGCGCCAGAATGCGGCGACTGTTGAGAAAAGAGGCAAGGATTTACAATCAGAAAATTCAACATAGTTGAGGAGACATATACAGTAAGTCCGATAGGAAGGCTGGTATCGAGCACCCCGGGATCTTGGAAACCAGAAAGCTGAAGGACATCCAAAGAAAAGATATACAACGGAGGGACACTGATAAAAGAAGGATGTGCAAACCTGGGCATATGTCAACTCTATGGATATGGAAGTTCAAACTTGGGAGGAACCCGATTCTACTATTGGAAACTATCTTTAGTTTTTAATTGCCATCGCACTAGTAGTTAGTTATCAATCAAAGCGAAGGATATACGTGCCCATGTTTAAACACGATTAAGCAATCCAGAAAAACAGCAAGTATAAATAACATTCAATATGAGCGAATATACACTATACACATCGTGCGCATTTAACAAAGCAAATTAGATCGAGTACCAAATCAAATAACTGACCAATTGCTTGTCGAGCCGCTTTCTCTCCTTCCTTTCTCTCTTTTCCCTCTCCTTCTCCGCCTTCTCTTTCTCCCTCTTCTTCTCCTTTTTCGACTTGTACCTCTTCGGCTTTTTCCCTTGTAATTTCCGCCTTTCTGCGCGTTTCCGTATTTTCTCCGAGCGTAATTTATTCTGGAAAATTGAATCAAGAGTGAGAGAGAAAGGGAGGAGGTAGGAGGAGGGCGGGAGTAGATGCATTAAAAAATCCAAAGAGAAGAGGGCGAGGATCAAAGATCTCCAACGGAGAATACTGAATAGAAATAAAAGAACCTTCAATCATTACGTTTATGATACACTATTCGGGAAAAAATAATACACCTTCTCTGTATCAATCCCAGTCAAGTGTCCAACGAAAAAAACTGAACAAATATCAAACAACATCATATTATGATCAGAAGAAACAACAAACAAAACCTTTTCTAGTTTAAGCTGTGCAATATCCTCCAATACTTTTCTCCATTGTAGCTTTAGATCCTTGCTCACTGGCATAGTATTTGTCTGCAAAGGAGTAACTTAATACCACGTATACATTTTAGTCGCGGAACCGATCAACGTGGATAAGAGGCTAGAGGCAAAAATAAAAAGAGACAAATCAAGCAAACATTAGCCCCACATAAAGGACATCGACACATCCAACGATCCAACGTTATAATAAATTGGCAATAAAAGAACGACAAAATAGGCATGAACACATAAATGAATAAGAACAAATAGACCGAAAGTCCACCCACCTTAACAGTCGTGATAGTAAGCTTGAGTTCCTTCCTCCGCCTCGACAACTCCTTACTCTGTCGACTCAACTTCCCTCTCTTTTCTTTCCATTCAGACTCCTGCTCCCTTCTCTCTTCCAGATACTGAACAAAATAGAACTATAGTTAAAATAGTCTATAAGAATTACTAATCGTAAGACCGTAACAATCCCCCTACTAAATGTAAATAGGCAACATACACCAGCAACAAAGCACACATGACATTTAGTCGAGTCTCATTTATTATATGTCGAAAATACAACTAACAAACTAACAGTCAAAGTGAAGAGATGAGAAAGTAGTATATCAGTAAAAGTATAATCAAGAGTAAAATGATGAAATATTCCCCACCTTCTTCAGCCTGAGCTTCCTCCTGATCATCCTAATCCTCTGCCTCCACATGGCGATTCTCTGTTCCTTTTCAGCATCAAGTCGCCGTTTATTCGTGTCCACTTCCAAGCAGTAAAGCTTAAACAAAACATATGATAGCGCTAAGCACAATGTGAAAGCACCGATAAATGAAAGTCTTTGAATAATCATTACATTAAGAAATACGGTGTTCGTAAAAGGTATCTCATTTTATAAAGAAACAAATATAAATGCTAGACCCTGCAAGAAAAAAAAAAAGAAAAAACTCAAAGTACATACCTGAACATCATTTTCACAAGTAAACAATTGTAGTGAGAATTCATCAATAACTAGTTCTTGTACGAAAGCATTCACTTGATCACCTTGCTCTTCCTCCTTTTTGACCGCCTCTACCGGTTCACGTTTTTCTGAAGGACACATTTTTATAAAGTAATATACACGCAAATTACACAAACCTCCGCATCAACAGAAACAAACATAGCCCCAAGCACCGCTACCCCGAGTTAAAGCGAAATACCGGACGGTTTTTGAAGCGCATCGTGGACAACTGAGTTCTTACATATTTATGCTAATTTACTCAAATTTAGCTCGATGTTTTATTCTAATTTATATTCATTTGCATAAGATGCGTAGGAATAATGGTGTGTACCCGATTCGTTTCAAAAACCGGCCAGTATTTCGCTTTAAAAAAAACAATACAAAATCAAATAGCAAGCTAAAACTGACCTGGCGTGTCATGATCATTCGCATTGATATTCTCATCTACATTGCCTTTCGGATTGACTGCCTCCTCCTCCTGCTTGTTGATCTCCGACTCCACAATATCCGTGTTTTCCTTCTTTATTATTGAAATCAGGCCGGGTGGTTCTTCGTCGAGAGGCACGCACGGTTTACTATCTCCATCTCCGTTTTCAACCGCTTTCTTCTCGAGTAATGGCTTGAGGTTCAGCACGTCCGATTTGGAATCCACCTGAAAACGAGACTGAGTATTAATTCAATCAATAAATCAATACAAATAGAAAACATAAAAAGTGATCCATACGGGGGGGGGGGGGATTAGTAATATCGTAATATGTCAGAACATGAAAAAACGGGAACGTAAAGAATCAAAGATCTGTTCATAACAAACGTTTGATACACTCGACATTTCGAACATATAAATTCTACACGTAAAAGTAAAAAGCGGAGAAACAACACCTCTGTTCAAGTAAATTCTTCAATACAAAAAAAAAGTGAAAAGCGGAGAAAGAACAAAAGCCTCAAAGATAATCAGGAACCTGAATGGCGTCGAGTATCGGCTCATTCCTCTCCACAGTGCTGCTGAAACCCACTTCTGGAGGCTGGACTGCATCCGGATCGCACAACTAAACAACAAATAGCGTAACAAACACAAAAAGGGTACATAAACGACAAAAAGTAAACACAAAAAGGGATACTTTTGAGTAAAAAGACACTGAATTTTGAAGTTCCAGTCACGTCTATACACGTATTACAATCATTGTTATAACGATGCACGCAGCAAACATAATTAGGAGCCTACTTATTACATTCTAATAAAATACAATAAATTATAAAATTAGAATGCAATTCTTCAAAATCATTAAAAGTGACAGTTCTGCAGTGGACACTGACACTGATCCCGTTGCGATTTTATCACTAACTCTTTTCAATATTACACTGAAATAAGTTTGATTCTCTGAAAAATAACACAAAAACGGCAATATTCCCACCTGAGAAGCAGATAAAGGCAGCTTGAATGAATCGAAAAAGGCCCTCGAGTTCGGACACACCGTTCCGTGATTCACAAATGAAGGTTCCGGTGGAGGATTGCGAGCGGGACGGGGAAGCGAAATCTGAAGTGACAAACAGCATATACTTCATATAATAACAACAAATCACAGCCAACTTAGATTATACCTCGTAGCAGCAATATCATACATGAATTTTGGTTGCAAAGGAAAAATTGGGGTTTTTGGTCGAGTGGGGGTCTGGGCATAAGCCCGTTACGGTCACGGGAAAAACACTAGAAGTTCCCGACCAGGGTTATGCCCTGGCGGGGTTCGAACCTGCATCTTCGGCTACCTGCGCCAACACATTTACCTTTACGCTATATCATGCATGTCATCTTCAATGATAAGTTTGAAAATCTTTCCAGAAAGGTAGATTACTAATGATATGAGAATATATACTCTTTACGGTGCATTACAGAAACAGTGAAACAAATAAAATAAACAGAGTGACTCTAATAAGCGTAAATAAACAAAAATTTAAAATATACATGGCCACACCTTTATCTTATCATTCTTTTCCGTCTTTTTGGGCCTGCCCGCTTGTCCGTTCGGTCTTCCGACATGTCCGCCACGAGAACCCGGACCGCCACCGCGCCCGCGACCACGACCGCCTATCTTCCTGTAAATGGAAAAACCATACAAGTTTATTGTCAGAAAAACTAGAAATAGCAAAAAAAAAATCACGGGAAAAGAGGCACTCATTTTTCTAATGTTTTGCAAAGCATACCGATTCGATTCCCGAACGAAAATCGAAGTGCAAAAAATAGAACTTATTTACACACATACTGAAACATCGACGTTTAACCGCATAAAAAACTACTCTGAAGGAGCTAAAACAAACGTATTCTTGATGTGAGATTGAGATTACTACCATTGCAAGGATGAAATGTGACAAGCAAAGAAATATAAATGCTACGAACAAATACATACCTGACAGGAACTGCTGGAGTCTTAAACAGGGCATCATCGGCAGACTTCGAAGTGGACGGTCCAAACTGCTGCAATGAGAGAAATACTTGATTAGAAAAATACGAGAAAAAAAGTGGGAATATAAAGAAGAATCAACATGTGTTGCCCACTCATCACATACTTAAGTACAACAAAAATGTAAAACATAAACAAAATTAGGCACTACGCAAAGTGCATAAAACAAACAATTTGTAGTATAAATACAACAGATTTTTTAATATTGAACATCAGATAAAACGATAAAAGTATTACCTCTTGTGCAGTAATCAGCCCATTGTGCCTTGACGAGGGACCGGGCAGCTCGGCCACACACACATCCGATTTGCTGCGTTTCATTGTTTCATTCAGACGATACTCAATAACTGGAAAACAAAACACATACACATAAATAGATCTATCATCTGAGACATCAGAGGCCGACAATTCTCTTTTTGTTTGTTTTCTCAGTTCATTATGCAAACGCTTCAAAAATAATAAAGTATTAATGTGGATTATCACGCACACTCCAAACATGTTACTAATCCAATCAACAGGAAAAACTATCCAGTAAAAATCAAATAGCTCACAAATGTTGTTAACAGGTTAAAGTAAAAGACAGATTAAAATCAACTTGAGTATCGATTTATTGTACATTAGACAAACTAATGCACAGGTTATATAGTTGCACGAATATATCCTATCTCTAATTATTTATACAAGAATGCACATTGATCCTACTGTTTGTACGTAATCATTTGAACAACAAGTAACTTAGAGTTGCGCGAAGAGAAAGAGAAAGACAGAGGGAGAGGGGACACACAGAGAGAGAAAGAGCGATGAAAAGGGAAAAGGGAAAAAGAGAGAGAGAGAGAGAAATAGAAAGAAAAGAAATTGCGAGCGAACAACAATGACTAATGACAAATGATAGCACAAGATGCTTATCCAATTTACCACACACCATATCAGTGACCTAGTTTCATGCAACTTCCAAGTTTTCAGTTTTCAGTTTTTACGCAGATAATGAATTGCCAAACTAAGTTCAAGTAAGTAATCTATCTACATCTTCACTCCTCCACCTCCTATATTTCGCAAGTTAAAAATATGCAAGTTTTCAGTCTTACGCAAACGCAAAGAAGGAGTGAGCCAACAAACTAAATCCACATAAGTAATCTGAAAAATTGACATTGCGCTACTTCCTTTTTTTTTCTTTAGATCTTTAAACGTTGGGGAAAAGTGATAACTTTCGTGAAAATCCTAGATGATAAGTATTTATATAAACCATGGAAAAGTACTCTTTCTTCCCTTGTGAAAACTGAATGCCATCCTATAGGATTTAGGCGCTAGGCGCCGAGACCAAAATAGAAATCGATTAAAGAAGGAACAAAACAAATAATCTTTTTTTCTTGGCACAATATGGGTGAATCAGTGAATGAGGGGACTAAAATGTAGAGATAAAAAAATAATACAATACAGCCCAGCTTAAAACATGGAACATATTGAGCTCAGAGGCCATATTCACCAATTCACCACTCCGACTCCCTCGGAGAAATATTCCCTGGGACAGAAAATAGCATTCTAATGCGAGTGACGCAGAGAAAAAGGCGCCGAATTACCCATGATGGGGAAGTGAGTGGTGAATATGGCCTCTGGATATGGAACCAATACCACGAAGTTGAAGAATTGAATGGAAAATGCGAACAACTCAACGTAGTGTGTTGTGTAAGATATTCATGGAAGCGGTGTTTGCACGTGTAAAAGTCTACTAATAAATACAGATGAGTGTACACGAATACAATTTCCAAAATCTACTGTGGAAGACGACAACCTCAACCTCTAGAAAATCATGGACAATATTAAATTCACAACAAAATTCACAAAAACCTACACCGACCTTAATTACAGAAATAATTAGCAAATTATGGAATAAATATTACGAACAACAATTATGGTCTTATATCGAAAACCAATTTCAATTCAATTCAGAGACTGACCCGACTATTTACTTGCAAAAATAAAGCAATTAGGTGGGAAAAAGCGGCTACTTAATTCATATACAAAACTAATAATCACTAAACTAAATAAAGGAAATGGGAAGTTTATATCATTAACAAGGTTTATATTAAACCAAATTCACTTTCCCTAAACCTGAACCCATCCAAATCAACAAAAGGCACATTTTGGCGGGAACCGGGAACCCACAGCTCAATACAATTTTTGTGGACGGAAGGTCAATGAATCAATGTGTCTCACAATCTCACCTTTCACTCCTCCATGTAGTCAATAATAGACAACCAATACTCATATGTCAAATATACACATTAAGACAGTTATACCGAATACATTGTTTAACGTGGCCACACAATCTAAGGTCTTATTTTAACCAAACAAAATTCGTACTTTATGTTCAATTATCCGAGATCGTATCATCTAGAATAAAGTAAAAAAACATCTAATACATACAATAAAGTACACCAGAAACGAAAAAAAAATGGATTAAGAAATTTCCAAATATTATCAGCTGATGCTCGAGTCAATTTTTTTCTAGTGTAATACTGCTCAGTCTAACTCTTTAGCAAGCAATCAAAAACTTGCAAAATAACCCAAGCGACTCCTATCCCCTACATGTATGCGTAAATACTTCAAATTTATATAATTCAAATAAACTTCAAACGATCCTATCAAACTAAAAGTTGCACGTGAGAAATCCGCAAAAGCTATTCTGATAATGATGTGTGTGACAACGTACTTATTAAGGACATACTTATACAATAAGATGAGCATCAAATAAACTTGGAGTGTCGGTTTAAATGGTGCGAGAATAGGAATAATGGTGGTGAGCCAGCCTTCCCCTCCTTTTCTCTGACACTGCAGCAGTGGACTTACGACCGACAGGGGTATTGATTGTAGGGATTGTTAGACGCCGAAGAGACAACAGACACTCACCACGAGGCAGTGGGGAAGAAGGGAGAGGGGTAGGGAGACAGAGAAAGGGAGAGAGATTGAGAGGGTACACGAATCATTCGACTCTCTCTCTCCCTGGTCGAAATATCTCTCCTCCTCTCTTTCTCTCTTCCTTTCTTCGCCTATACACTTCAACCTAGTTGACCCGTCCACCAACACAAGGTTCTACTGACTACCGAATCGCCTTCTCAAATCAACAATTGTCAGTGCAATCGGAGATAATCAGCAAAACAGAATTCTTATTATATGCAGGTCTTTTTCTATGGAGGCTTCTCGTACAACATAAATAAAAGCTCACCCCCGACTTCATCCCAAAAAAAGCATCCTAATACTAGCCAAGTTCACCCATGAACAACAATTGCCAGTGCAACTGGAAATAATCAGCAAAACTGCAAAACAAAAGTACGAGCAGTCCTTTGCTTCTCATTTTTGGTTCTCTCTATTCAAATGATCCTTCCTAACCCAGGGTCCAAATAAGCGCGTGATGGTCCTAACCCTAACTATGACTACCAAAGATAAAGTTATGAACAACAATTGCCAGAGTAACTGCAAAGATCAGCACAGCAAAAACTGGGAGAATTAGCATATGATAATAATATTGGTTAGCATCAACTTGCTATTAAATTTCCACCACAATTACGAAACTAGATCACCCACTGCATTGATCCAATTACTACTAATCGTTTTTAGATTTCACAATTCATATGTAAATTTGTAAATGCACAACAAACATATTAATGAAGAAAAATTCGTCGAAAAAAAGCATGTGCTGATAACAACAAAATCAGATAGAGAAAATCTTTGCCAAATCACTTTACAACAAGGATAATTATGAGTACTTAAAGTATTAAAGACAACGTGGATTACAAGTATTAAATTACACAAAAAGGGGCTTACTATGTTTTAGCTTCGCTTCGAGGCTTCGGTCCGAGATATATGCGTCACGTCACGCACAACCACACAAACACTAAAACAAACAATTCAACCAAAAAACATCGCGTATTAACAACAGCAGCTGGCACGCCGTTATTCCTTTTCTAACAAAAAGACTAGTTGTTTCCACCCGCACTCACTAAGTTCAGAAAATAATACTACTTAATTATCTCACATAATAACATAATACTAATTACTCTATTCTTTGAAGCCTAGCCTACGCAATACAAGCACGATATAATAGAAAGTGATACAAATCAACTGAATCAAGGTATAAGTGTCCAATGATGAAAATGGGCAAATTGAACAAGTAAACATTACAACATATAAATCATATTTTATTAACCACGAAATACACTACACAAAACTATTCAACTGATAAATTTACATCGTGAAACAAAGAGAAAACAACATGTAATGTACATATATTCACGCATGAGATCTAACTATGTAAATATAGGGAAAGAACAATAAATAAATAACCAGCTTATGTATTAGTAAATAAAAGAAAGGCAAATCAACTAAGGGTTTGAACCCGTTTTATGAAGAGGAAACCGGCAATGAACACAAATTTTATGCCAACTCATCTAA
Organism: Pelodera strongyloides; assembly: GCA_036852015.1. NCBI lineage: Eukaryota > Metazoa > Nematoda > Chromadorea > Rhabditida > Rhabditidae > Pelodera > Pelodera strongyloides. Next base: position 28,565 of record JAANDG010000174.1, on the reverse strand, counting down.
ATTTACATAGTAAATAAAAATGATAGACTGACCAAACCAAAGACTGGTCAGAAGTAGCAAAGCCCACAAAAACACAACCATGTTTTCAGTACGCGCTCACAAATTTCGGTAACAAGTTCATAAAAAAAAATGGTTAATAGGTTAATATTTGATTGGCTGACTCTGACAGAACATAATACTAATCAACTCGCCACTCTCAAGATATCACGTATCTGACGTATCTGACAAAAAGGAGTATTTGTCTGAAAGAAAGGTAAAGAGTAAAGGCCGGTTCTTAAAAGGTTACATAAGAGAAAAATCAATGCTAAGGGTATTATAACTAAGCAAACAAAACACTATTAACAATGAACCCATAATCTAGACTACACAGTCATACTCTAATGAGCATTGCATTCCTCAGACAGAGTAGAGATACAGACACCAATTTAGAATACAGTACCCTGACCTCCCATAACGAACCTCATTACAGTCTCATATCTATGCCTCAGCAGGTTCTCCCAACCCATTATAGTCACCGCCTTCCTCCAGTTTGATTCTCTTCTGTGGAACTCCATAGTCGTCGTCCGAATCTGCCTTCTCACTGTGTAGCGAGGTGGCCAGCGTGAAGAGCGAACATTCAAGTGGTTTTCCCGCCCAAACACCGAGCGAATTCGCCGTGAGATAATCCCGGAGAGTATCTCTCGCCGACAGATACGCACCGGCAGATGCCTTCGCACCCAGATAGGTCACGTTACCTGAAAGAAAAGAAACAAAATCATCGAATACATACTATAAGTACTATAGTAGATTTACGAAGATAGTCGATGCGTCATTTCACACACTGATATATGCCCAGAGCACAGGATAGAGAAACTGGAGTAAAGCTCACACAAATAATAATCATCGTCTAAACCAGAGACTAAACAGACTGAACAACCCGAAACAAAACGGAAACACAGATAAAGAAGAAGTGACGGCAACTTGAAAAAATTACGATATTGATTGATCAGATGTTCTCACACTTCACTGTAGGTACACGCCAGAAAGGGGAAATGAGTCAAACCACTAACCTGGTACAGCCTTTCCTGTTACAGCTTTTGTCGTGTGCGCGAAAAGGTTAAACAGGGAACAGCGAGATAGACGTGAGACCGCTGAAATGGAAAAATAAATTACGGGACTGTTTTTTTAAGTACAACGACAAAAATGTTCTCCCTGATTGACACAAATGGATTAGACCTCGTTGTGAAATCCACAGTTCACTCCCGAATTATGACATGTTTCTGATATTTGGCATGCTTTATCTTAAAATTCTAATCGCGACGGTGGTATGCTTATGCCAGAAGCCCGAAGATAGCCAGTCTTCCCAACAGTGCAAGGCAAAGACACAAAAGCTCATTATTTCTAACTGACTTAATGTTTCCCTGCAATCGTTATAGCGGTCAACAGCTGAGTTGATACACCGCATAAAGCACCCCGCCAAATGACGACCACCTCCCGGTCTCTTAGCTATGACCCTACTGGTAGGGTGAACGTGAACCATCTCCCGAAAAAACCGTCAACGTCCATTCCTTATACATTACATGCAAATTAGTCTAAATCAACTCCCTACGAAGGCTTGTACCATATCCCCAAGCCCTGATTTGACATCACGGCCTTCAAGGTATTTAGGTATTCAATGGCCTATAAAGAGACTTACCCATTCCTTGTCGAGTGACTCCCTTGTTGCAAAGAATCAACTCCGGGGACGCGTCCGCCAGGTTCCAGTTCATTGAAAATTGAGCGTGAGCACCGCCCGCCGTTCGAAGTTGCATGCAACCTTTCTGAAAATCCATAATTACAACTAGAGTAACCCTTCCTTATACAATAAAGGGTTTTGATTTGGCACGAACAAACGGAAACAATAAGTTCACCTTCAGCTTGGAAACTAGAAAAGAAACCCCAAAAAAGACATTTTCAGTGAGGATTATATGTAAGCAATACAATGTGGTCAACTCAATTTCTATTGTAGGCAAATCACATTGCAATGTCAGTGACTATTACAGTTTGCACATACACCCTCAAACAATTCAAAACGTGTAAAATGTAACAAAAACTAATTAATAATAATTAACAATAATTAACAAGGAATAACTGACCGACTGGCATGGAAGGCACTTGGGTGGGTGAAATTGGAAAGGAGCGGGTGCTTTGATATTCTGCACCCGGGTCGAAAGAGCACGCTCAATACGAGGAGTGAAGAACTCGGCGATCGACACCGACGACAGATACACCTACAAAATCAGGAAATAAATTACGTTCGCATCTTAACATTTTGGGGAGTGATTTAGACTAATTTGCATACAATGCATTACGGATCGGGAGGTGATCGTCCGCATTTGGCGGTGTGTTTTATGCAATGTACAAAATGCGTCCATCAAATGGATTAAAGCGAAATAGTGGCCGGTTTTTGAAACACATCGTGGGCAACTGAATTCTTACGTACTTATGCTAATTTCCTCGAATTTAGCTCGATTTTTTTTTATTCTAATTTATATTCATTTGCATAAGCTGCATAGAAAGCAGGTCTACTCGACGCGTTTCAAATACCGGTCGGTATTTCGCTTTAAAGGAAAACCCATAGCCATCAAACATATGTCTGTTTGCATATATCGCAATACTGTTTAAAAAATTGTATTTATCAATCACAATGTTTCACGCTGTGTATATATCCAAGCATCAACAACCCAGAGTTGATATATATTTGTTCGGTTAGCTAGACACTGCACTATAAACAAAAGGATAGTCAAGTGCCGCGTACCGGTAGGATAAAGTGTGTGAGGAGTGAGCCTTGCACTCCCAGCACAGCCCATCGCATGATCTTGTCCGAACAGGACTGCGTCTTCATCCGCTCTCCCACTGCAATGCCGTCAATCGCCTGCACTGTCTCACTCTCCACTGCGCCAAGAACAGTTCCCATTCCTGCAATAACAATTAATTCTAAATCTTTTCGAGATTCATTCTGATTCTGAGACGATCACCTATTTGCTAATCATCGACAACATGATGAATTATATACTAATTTATCTTCGTCATACCATTTGTGACGCATGGTGTTATTAAATAAATATTCTTCTTTCAGTGCATGATACATATACATGATACTCTATCATAATACGTTGAAATAATAAAATCAATGTCGAGGCGCATAAAGACAATTCTTGTGATCTATATCATATCTCTACAAACCCAAACTATGTGAACGCTATCGCGCTAACAAAGGATAAGAAAATTGCGCTCTAGATCAAACCTTGCACTAGATACATACTAACAGAGCTTACGCGTGGTTGATGAAACCGCGTGAGTATGAGCGAGAAAAAACACTGACCAGCCTCCAATTTATGTCTCAGGCGACTCGAATTTCTATCAAAATCGGCAATCGCGTCTGTTTCTAGAAAACAAGTTCGATATTTCAAATTCAAACATAAGAACATGCCCTTCTAAAAAAAGTCTATATGGTTTTGTACCGGGAAAAAAAGTCACCAGTCAAAAATCAAAGAACGTCGCATCTACACACAAATATCATCAGACGAAGACGAACAGAACAGTTATTTGGTAGGTAATTAATAATAAATAACTAGTAAGTAAAGAAAGATCCTAACATGTTGCAATAAATAAAATAAAACAAACATTCCAATGAATAAACATGGAAAACGTACGTGTATCGGAAACCGAGAAAAGCCGAGCATCTCCACAAGGCGGAGTGTTAATAAAAAGATGAAAGGATATATTCGGACGGAGTGCAAGCTTTCCTGAAAGGAACACTGTTTCCGTTTCCGGTACTCGTGGATGATGCTTAATAATGTGAATATATACCATTACAATATCGCCGTCAGATCCTAACTTTCTCCCGTTTTTGGTATTTGAAAGCTCTACAGCTCTATTCTCAAGTAGTGTTTAAAATATGTGCGCGGTAATAGACCAATATGTATTACGAACCCGAGAGAAAACGTGCGAAAAAAATGCAACAGACACTAAATTATGCCTCCTCAATACATATGTATTGACAAATAAATTTGCTTAATCGCATTTGTCGTTTTCTTGGTTGAGTTGGAAAAGAAGCTCACAAACACAGCCGGAAAAACAACTTAAAAAGTTCACCGCTTTCCGAGTCCATTTCAAAGATCGATGCTTCTGGATTGATGGCGTGCTTCAGAATTTGTGAGTATAGAAATCTAAAGAAAACATTCTGATAAAGAATGGAACGGCTAACCTCTAGAGAAATTCTCATTGAAACTACACAACTGAGAGTAAACCAGTAAACATAACAGAAAGGGGTTTTGTTAATTCAGTGGACATGGACAGACCGACAGACTGCTTCTACTGAACGCCGTATGATGGGAAAAAAACTGAAACTCTCTCTCTCTCTCTCTATTGAACTACAAACGCCTCTTTCTACTCATTGTCGGGAACAATGTGTATGAGGTTGCATACATAGTAAATGCTGGCCTTTTCAATGAATACAGCCTGTAATTACCTGACAAGTCCACGTCTGCACAGTATCTCTGCGTGACAATCGTGCACCGTACGACCACAGGTACTCAAATACGTTCCTAAAACAGAATACGTTAACGTTTTGTATATAAATAAACATAATTCAAGCTGCATCATGGCAACAAGCTCAACATAAAAGATAATAGTGTGCACATCATAGCATGCACCAAAAATCAAAAAACAAAGTTAACGCTTAGCTGAGACTCTAGCGTTATTCTTTGCATCCCTGATTAACAACGCATAAAGTAAACAAGCAAAAAGGTTGACAAAATGTTAGAAACTGACCCCAAAGACACTTATTTCCAGTGGCAATACTGACGGCAGTCAACGTGTTTGTCTTGTTATTGAATAGATGGATACTCGAGACTATCTTGTCAGTGCCAATGATTCCAGGGCACTCGTCCATTAGCCTGAATAGAATAAATATTGATTACTTATCAACCAATAATATTGAGTCTGGATAGCTAATAGCTATTGATCAATCAATGACAGACACACTTTTTGATCTTAGACTTAGATAAAGTACGAAGAATTGTGGCTTCCACCACTGACCACCAAGACCAAGACGACCAAGACAGGCTAGTTCCCTGTTTCTTTATACTGACTGTTAAACAATAAATCTTATTAACAAAATATTTACTTGTATACCGTCTGGCGACGTGGCGACAAGGACGTATCGAACACTTTAATAGTTGACAATAGTTCAGCCGACAAGTAGAACAAATAAAAAAGAGAATGAAACGCTCACTTATTCAGTTTATTGTATGTGTTGAGGCGAAGACATTCCGAGAAAGTATCATCTCGTCCAAATAAAAGGGGAATTGCCTCAGATTCTTCCAGTTTTTCGTTGGCATCCTGTGCTTGTTTCGCCAACAGTTTCTGGAAAAATAAAGATTCCGCGGTAGACAGCAACTTAGTTTGAGAAGAAAAAAGCCGAAATGCCGGAAAAGGTACGAAGGTAGAAGCTCACACAAGGCAATTGGGTTATTAGCAGTTACTACACTGAGCTTCATCACCAAAATTCAACCTAGATGTGCTAGAACTATACTTACATAAATGTTTACTTGAAGTTTGAACCATACCTATATAAATGTTTACAGTTACTTGAAGTTTAGACTTGACCTGAGTTTAATCGTGAAATAACCAACACCAATTGGACAATGAATTAGGATATTTCAAACCTGTACAATCATTCTCGCACATGCATTTTTCGCACTCTTCTTGCTCGGTTTCGGTTCACTGCGAACAGTTTCGCCTTGAAAATCGCACGACATTGAGTACATGCTGCTGAAAACAGGAAAAATGCTGAAAATCCGGGAATCATTTTGACGGGAGAAGGAAGGGACTCAATAAAGCAGAGTCTCAGAAAATTCTCAATGAAGCGTTTCGAAAAATAGCTCGAGGGGGGATTAATATAAAGCGTGGAATCCTATGGACGAAAATCAATAATCTAAACAGGGAAAACATACTTGCCCTCGGATTGAGGCACAACCGAGCAGACAAAATCCAGCGAAAACTTCAACTTGCTGGCCATTTCGTGGGCCAGGGTCACTGCCGTCTTTCCCGTGTCCCGTTCCATCTTCACGGCCAATGAGTACAGGAATTTGTCTGGAAGTTACAGATTACTGAACTCAAAGAAGACCGCTCTAATCAAAAATACAAGTCATAACCAGCAATAACACAGCACAATGTACACTACACCAGAATCAGCGTCATGACCTACCCGACCAGGTCATTCTTTTTAAACAGGGATAAATTAACCCACTTTCCTTAACAATACTACATTTATAATATTATTACACCAACCTTCTTCGGCTATCGATGCATCCAATGAGCTTTCGGCCTCCATTGCTGTAGACATCTGAAGATTCTGAAGTGCAAACATTTACTTTCAGCATTGCGTAGCCACTAAAACGACAATTGCGCACAAACAAAACTTGATATATATACGAGATAAATTAGTTAAATAATATATATGTTCGCGAACATATTTAGCATTCAGAAACAAATCCCACACTCGCTCGGCTAAAACTTTATTCACGATCGCACTAAAATATTACAACGAGGATATCCGACGATCAAATCGAAACAACTACTTATACATAAAGTAAGAGAAAACAGTCGCAAGCTTAGCTGTTTGGTAAAACATAAACAACTCGCTGCTCCTTATTTACAATTATCTATTCTGGGGATGATTATATCACAATCTATCGGTAGAGATACTCGGCCTGAATGTTGGCTGCCAGCTCTGGTTCCCATCTGTCTCCGTTTAACAGAAGCTTCTCCTAAAATAATCACATTACTAATAAAATGTACCTTCCGCTGAACTCCACATCATCAGATCAAAGAACAGATGTTTCAACAAAGCATTATATATACCCTGTGTGATTACGTGTTTCAGTTAAAGTTATGGCTGACATAAAGACATATGGCTTGTATATCCCAGTAGAAAAGCGAAACGCTTCATTTTCTTCACTTTACATATTTTCGAACAAATTATAATTGAATCCCTACCTTATTGTAGAGCAATTCCTCGTGGGTCTCAGTTGAATACTCAAAGTTGGGTCCTTCGACGATAGCATCGACAGGGCAAGCCTCTTGACACAGTCCGCAATAGATACACCTAAATAAATCTGAGTCAAACGCGCGGAAATTTTCGATATGAATACGAAGTTGGACGACCACTAACTTACTGAAGCCAAGTAGCACGAAAGCCAATAATATTAACGACCCTATTCCTCACTTACTTGGTCATGTCAATATCGTATCGAGTAGTACGCCTGCTGCCATCGGGACGAGTTTCAGCTTCGATGGTGATTGCCTAGAAAGATATGCACTAACAAGTAACATTTATTACTAGCAAGTAACCTTTATTATCAAGAAAATCAAATTCTAAGGAAAGATTTTTCTTTTCGTAAGAAAAATTTAGTCACCTGTGCGGGGCAAACGGCTTCGCACAGTTTGCAGGCAATACACCGCTCTTCTCCATTGGGATATCTGAAAACTATTAGAAGATTGGAGCAAATAATCGGGATCAATATCAATTAGAAAATATGGCGCAGAATCGATATCAAGATATCTATTCTCGATTGTTGTATTTAGGTGATTTACCTCCTCAATAAGTTCGATAAACCAAGGCGCCCAAGGGACTTAAATCAAGCTGCAGAAACCAATTTTGAGCCCTGATTTTCTGACTACGACCCGTTTAGGAGAAGATTCTTTAGCTAGCCACCCAGTTTTATATTACTGGAAAGAAATATACACAAATCCATAAAAACCGTTCACATGGAGTTCGTCACAAATTTATTGCAAACCTCCTAAGGGCATGTTCTCCTCTGAAACGGGAACTCAGAGGTCCCTTCTCAAATGGATAGTTGATGGTTGCGGGCTCCATGAACACGTGACCGAACATGACACCGAATCCTAAAATCAAAGTTTTCCAATTTTCTTCAGACCTTCAAGTTCGGCATTCACCTCACAATTTTATATAGTATACAACAAAAACACGAGTCCAAGGTTGACCGACCTCTGAACAATTCAGTGAAGAACATGGTGTGAAGACCCTTGTTCACATCACCGGCAAATGAACCGTCCGTATCGGCCGAAGCACCCACATACCTAAACGAGTGACAAGTGGTGAGAAACAGGAGGTGGAGGTCCCAATGTTAAGGCTGGTGAGAACTAGAACTAAATGGCCTCATCTATCAATCTAAACCAGACTAACTTGTAGTTGCTTCTCGTTTGAGTGGCAGAAACGGTTGGAACAATGCGAGAGAATGTTCCTTTCACAAATCCGTTAGGTAAAACACACCGCAGGGCCATACCCGCCTGAAAACTTAGAGAGTTGTTGGCGTAACAATTGCACACCTTTCAAAATGGAGTAAAATGCAACGAATAAAACGCGATCTGTGCCCACAAATCTTCTCTATATGTATGAGGTTCTTCCCCTGGCTCAACCAGCAGCAAAATTAAGATTAATAGCAAATGAAACAATTATAATAAGATCAAAAACTTTCAAACTGCGGAAGCGATCGCGAAAAATAAAATTGCGTGCTACAAATAGCGTCGCAAACGCACATATACCGTAACCTTCGACTACGGTGCTCGGACATCAAATATTTTCCATTTTGTCGAATCCGCAATTGCGCACAGGAGCGCACAACACGCGAGTAACTATCCACTTTGCGGTGTATCAAGATCACCGGAGAAAACTGACGAAGAATTCTCTTAAATCTACAAGAAGGAAACATGGACCGGACTCTACGGAGACAGACTTTCACATCATTTTCCAACATGTTATGATCTCAATGTTAGCCATAGTAGCAGTTGTATCGTTGTATGTACATGTGACGACCTCTCACACTGCTAAGTCCTCCGAAGGCAGGTCAAATACCTTGCACACTGCAAACGGCGTAGTCACGGCGTGCATTCTGCTCGCACACGCGTGAATAACTTTCCACTCGGAGTAAAACACATTTCTATTCAGTCTAAATCGCGACTCTCTGGAGCAATGCTCCCTATTCTTTCGCACACTTTTCAACTCAAATTTTCTCGATTCACGGTCTCAGACAATTATGTAAGTTTCTTTTTTTTTCATTTTTACCAAAGCAGTTCTTTCCTCTATGGTCGAATCTGGTTAGATTAGAGAATTACTTGCTGCATCCTTGATTAATAACTTAATTATTCTCCCCATCTTTTAGATTATCAACAGTCAGTTCAAGTGAAATAGAGGAATGTCTCACATTGATGCGACTCCTCCACGAACATACACTACCGAACATCTCCGTACGGACGGCATGCAGTGTGAGTTCATGAGTTCAACTATCCCTTAGGCACAGAGATAGAGCACATGCCGCGCACTCATGGCGCACCTACCGCGAACTAGTGTTCCACATTGGCTACCGCAGCCCTCCATAAGTATGTCGCATGCTTTCGCCGCGCACATTTCCGCATTAGGATCGCTGGGCAGGTGTGGACAGTTATGAGTTATGAGTGCTGTGTTGTAGATTCCAAACTAGCTACAGCCTTCCAATAATCATTAGTTACGCGGCAGCACGCAGTTCAGACACCGACACCGTATACCGTTCAGACAAGACACCGTATAAATAAATATCTTTACTACAATAAACAAACTCTGAGAAATTCATGCATATAAGTAATTTACAAAAGGATTTAAAACATAATTAGATTCGGTTCAAAATGGCTCAAAAATAACGAGAGAGACAAAAGGAGGATTATACGAGTAAGGTCCTAACCGCCACACCGATCACCAGTCGATATCAGTATTTTCTCCCTCCTCATCTCTTCCCGCGCAATTGCGATTTGCGCGCCTTTTTTTCGCTTTGTATGTCTTTGTGTATTTTATCGACAAACTGTGCGTGTACATTTTTGTGTGCGTAATAAATATTATTATTATTATTATACTGTGCATGGTAACCGGCATCACAGTATGAGATCATATGATCAAAGGCTAACATTAACATTCACGGAACATAACCAGTAACTAACTCTAATTAATAGAACTAGGGAAACGTGAAATGCGCATTGTAGGATATAAAAATAGTGAAACATACAACTTGTAAATACGTGAAACATTGAGTTAAGTTATCTTAACAACAATTCTAAATGAATCAAAACATCTTAAAGAGTAACATCTTTCCACATTCTACTCTACTCCTACAAATATACACAGCCGAAAGTGATTTGATTTGACTTACATTTGATTTGACGAAATTATAGTCGTAAGCAAAGAAAATGTGACCACGGCATAAACACAGCAGACATTAGGTGAATACTGATAAACTCAAATCAGACAACCCTTTTAAAAAACCGGTAATAGCACCCACACGATGAGAACTGACAGGAAAAGTGTTGCTCTTTATGGATATAGTTCAAATTAGGAAAAAAAGAAATACAGTTAGCTTGAAATAAAACTTAAAATGAATTAATTAAATGCGAAAATTTAAAGCACCCGATGGACGCGAGTTTTTCTCCGAACATTATAGTTCATAGCGTGCGTGCGAAAGTTTCCGCTTCCTTCAGTCCTTCCTACAATAAGAGACCAAACTCACGTAACTGACAGATAACAATTTGAAGCGATGGGTTTTTGAGAGTAACCTTAAATATCCGGACTTATATGTACTTATACTAAGTGAGCTAGTTTTTGATATTAATAATGCTCATTTGCACACAATGTGTACATACGCAATAAATGAAATACGGTTCAAAAATCGGAAGCTATCTAAAAGAAAAATCAAACCATCTAAACAAAAAGAAAGACATTTTTAACTTACTACGAAGTTCCACTCTGCTTGCTGTTTCTGCCGTGCCGTATCACAATCATTCATCCTGCCGTACAGAACAAGCACACGTTGTCCGTCGAGATCTTTGTTACGACCTTGGTGGAAGGAGTCAGCGACTTCGGTGGCGAGCGCGAATTCTACCGTGCACGATACACTGAAACGAGTAAATTAAAGGGAATGTCAAGCCTGTTTTGCATGTTGGGTTCAAAAAAGCTTAAGTTCTGGCCGTAACGAAAGTGAAAATAAAAATTAATACTTTTAGTTAAGAAGAAAAAACAATTTCAAACTCCTCTCAAAAATCCCCTCAACTTGGGATTCGCGTCGGCGCACAGAGCCAAGCTAAATCTATGTGCACAGGACCGCTTGAATTCAGGAGGATTAGTAAGCAAAGAAAAGGAGCGAGACAACGAAAGGAAAAAGACGCACACTTGAAGCATCGCATGCTGGAGAGGAAAGATTTTTTTAACTACGATGTAAATGAACGAACATGCCATCGGGACGATAATGAATGTGGGAGCGATAGGCCTTGGGGAAGGCATTGCGTATCGCTCCACTCGTGGTCGTGCTTGGACAGCACAAGACTTCCAGAGAAAACATGCACAGAGGAGTTGGATCTGAAAGGAATCCCATGAGCTGGAAGCCGCATGTTCAAACAAGGCCCATTACGGAAACAATAATAAAAGTTGCTTAAAGTTCCCCAGTTAAAAGAAAATGAATTTCAACGTTCCGGATTTCCATAGTAAACGCGTTACTTGCCCATCGCCACCCGCACACCCGCAATTTTCAACTTATGTACGCAGATATCGGCAAATAGCATAGAACAACTAAATATTTGCATGCAAAGAATATACGAAGTTATATATTCAGTCGCCTATTTAAATTCATGTCTGATATGGAAACTCTAGTTTCGCGTTTCGTTTTGCGCATTTTGAGCCCCTACATATTCGCTTTAGCATACCTTGTAGGAAAATCGTGCCTGAATCCACAGCGATCAGTTCTTTTCCCAGAAAAGAAATATGTGAAATTGCAGTCTTAGCCGCCGAACAAGCAATTTCATCCTGAAACCCGACGGTTAATGATAAGGTAAGGTAATGATAGATAAATGCATCAAATCCCAACTGACAAGGTCAAAAGTGGGCCAATAGGTAACTTATGAAAAATCAGCCGATGCCACACGATAAGTATATAAGGTAAGATTTTAGTAAGAAGTTTCTTTCAGGAACACCTTTCGCAAGCGAGATAAGGTTTTTTCTATCATTGTCACAGGCTGTCAGAACTATGCTTTCAATCGTCGTTTAGTGTAGTGGATAGGGCTTCTGACTGCTAAAAGGAAGGTCACGGGTTCGAATCAACACTGTGGACATTTTTTTTTGCATTTATTGCTGTGATAGTTTGTACATTTTAAAACTTAAATTATGGATGTAAATAGTAATTGCTTCGCGTCTGTTCTACTTGTGTCCATAACACCTTTATGCACTATTCAAGTTGAAAAAACGTGATTTCATTTTTCCAATTTTTTCATGTAATCACTGATGGGGGAAAATGTCAATCGAAAATTAAACGATGGAAACAACAATAAAGATGAATCTGAAGCATAACTTCATAGTTGTATAGTTCTACAGAAGTCTACGGAGATTCTGCTGGGTCACACACATCGCTTCTCTCATGAACTCCAAGTTGATGCTTATGAGAAACATATAATCGGAAACATCAATCAGTCATCTATAATAAAAATATACATAATTTTCAATATAAAACTATGAAGTTATGCTTCACAGTCATTTTTATTGTTGTTTCCATCATTTAATTTTCGACTGACATTTTCCCCTATGGGCGCATCAGTGATTTCATGAAAAAAAAATGGAAAAATGAAATCACGTTTTTTTTTAACTTAAATAGTGCATAAAGGTGTTATGGACACTAGTAAAGTAGAACAGACGCGAAACAATTACTATTTACATCCATAATTTATAAAATGTAAAAAAACTATCACAGCTATAAATGCAAAAATAATGTCCACAGTGTGGATTCGAACCCATGACCTTCCTTTTAGCAGTCAGAAGCCCTATCCACTACACTAAACGAAGATTGAAAGCATAGTTCTGGCAGCCTATGGCAATGATAGGAAAAACCTTATCTCGCTTGCGAAAGGTGTTCCTAAACTTCTTCTAAAATCTTACCTTATAAACGGAGTGTTTATAATACGTGAAATAATCTACTCACCGCAAAGAGAATAAGGGTTCGCGTTCCCAACCTCCTCACAGAGACGACCGGCAGAAACCTATTTAGTTGCTCCTCGGTCAGCATGTCGAGTCCTGCCACAATAAGGGTATTGTCGCGCCACCTTTTTATACGTCGGTTCTCTTCTTTTATTATCGAACGTCTGTTCTAAAACATAGTTCGAAGGTAAATAGCCCGAATATCGGTAATGGGGGTTTGCAAGTATGCCAAAAACCGCGAGTTTTCCTTGCAAGTATCAATTCGCAAAATCGTGTGCTTTTTACACACATTTACCGTAACTTTGACACATCCGCACTATAGAAAATCCGCCATCAAAGACATTTTTTGTTGAACATATGGTCCCGTGGCGATCGGTCGTAAAAACTGCCTGTAGATATTCTCGTTACGGTAAATTTTTTCGATACTTGCAAGGAAAATCGGGCATACTTGCAAACCCCATAATATAGAGGAAAGAGAAAACATGCGGGAAAACGTAAAAAAAAACACACATTTTGCTTCTAGAGTAACCAGCCGATCACAGACACGACATTACAACTTCAAAGCGTAGAATTTACACTCAACACTCACATCAACGTCTTCGTTGTCTGAATCCATGGCGTTCCACTTGTTGTTGAAAGCACCACTAAACGAGTACTTGGTTAAGAAGGGTGCAGACTTCTTTATCAAGTGCACGCATTAAGGTCGACATGAAGAATAGCAGTACGTACAAAATAGCCTAAAAGATAAGTAAAAAATAGATATACAGTGCGTCTCATAAGTTTAGACCCACCCCGAATTTGGTTCTAACATACTTAGTTGTCGTTTTTGGTAAAAATAAATCGTCCTAGCAAATCGAGCATGGCGAACCCTTCAATAATGACATTTTGAAAAAAAAATACGATTTTGTTAATATTTTTGCGGTATTAAAACCGAAAACGGTTGCCTCATAAGTTTAAAGCCACGTATAAACAAATCAATATTTTGATATAAAGAAAGAGTATCCATGCATTACTAATTAGTTAATGGCCTGAGAGACCCGTATTAATCACTACCAGAAGCAAAATTCTGCCAAACATTGTAAAAAGCCATTAACAGGGTCTTATACAACTTTTTATGACGAACATTTCTGTAAAAAAGTTGTCTTTTCTTTGTAGGTTTACTGTGAAGGAAGGTATGATCATTAGAAACTGCGAATTTTCGCAGTTTACAACGCATAAACGCAATCTGGAGACGAAAATCAGCACATGTGGCTGTACTTCAGGTCTAACTTGCTTCACAGTAAACCAACAAAGACAATTTTCGCCATAAAAAGTCCTATAAGTCCTTGTTAATGACTTCTTACAATGTTGTGTCTTATGGCTTGCGGAGATGAGCAAACTTTTTCAAAAATCATGATTTAGCGTGAAAATTGGGCCCCATGAATCATGGCCAAACAGAATTTTGAACCTGGCAATGATTAAAAAGGGTCTCAGGTCATTAACTAATTAGTAGTGTATGGATACTGTTTCTTTACATCAAAATGTTGATTTTTTTTTATACGTGGGTTTAAACTTATGAGGCAGCCGTTTTTCGGTTTTAATACCGTACAATATTTACAAAATCATATTTTTTTTCTAAATTTCATTATTATAGAGTTTTTCGCCATGCTCGATTTGCTAGGACGATTTATTTTTACCAAAAACGACAACTAAGAATGTTAGAGCCAAATTCGGGGTGGGTCTAAACTTATGAGACGCACCTGTACAAAGCGGAATAACAGCGATATGTTTTAAAACATACGATGGATACTCTAGTACCGTGCAACGTACGCAAATAACTGCACACTGTTTTTATTTATACACTTGTCCACCACATATCCAAACCAAAAGCCCTTTTCAAGACTTTTGGACGACTTGAAAAGGGCATACGAAACTGACAAACCAAAACACGGAAACGACTGTAGCCCTTACATACTAATGACTAGGTGAAGATAAACACAATTACGTCGGAATCACATATTATGGGAAAGAGAGAGAGAGAGAGAGAGAGAGAGAGAGAGAGAGAGAGAGGGAGGGAGAGAGCGAGAAAACATGGATGTTACAATTTACAACGATTAAAGATGATCATGCGAAATCATCGGTTTCATTTAATTCGTGTTTCTCCGTATATTTCGGCCCCCACCCATTTCGGCCAATGATACTGAAGAGTCATTTAGTGAATTTCCCTACGTTACAGAACATCCCATTATTAGTTATTGGTGCCTTCAATATTCCCGTCAAACCTGGCCCGTCTTTTCCCGGTAATTTGTGTGAAGCGACCATTGTTCTATTCTTTTCTCCGTTCAATGTGAAATTAATTCTTTTCCTGACACGTTTACTTGCGATTTTCATTCCGCTGATTATGACGTTATTCACTACCAGCCGTTCGAAGAGCCCTACGGGCTCTTCTCCGACTGGAGGAATCGGCCTTCGGCCGATTTTTCCAGTCGGAGAACAAGATGATGATTTTTTAAACGTTTCTATTCCTACCATCGCACAAATAAGGAAACTCCTGAAATTGCTTTTATTGATGATCCATGTACCACAAACTTGTTAACAAGTAAGCCGGAAATCGTTGGAAATAGCCGGAATTCGTTCGGTAAAACACACCGCAGGGCCATACCCGCCTAGAGCATTGCTTACACGATAGTTTTTGCTATCGAGAGTTTTTTCATGATAATTCGCAGCTCTCGATAGCCTTTTTTCCTTCATGAGCGCGAGGTGCCTCGCTCTCATGGGGGCGTGGCCTGTGGTGATGATGAGAGGTCGCAGGTATCGCGAAAGCCGGCGCGCGGGTTCATGAGACTACAACTATCTCACATGCTTAGAAAGTTCGCGATACGTCTCGAGACTTTGTAAATTTGTAGAGTCAGACAATGCTTTGTTGAGAAAGCGTGAAGCACAGTTTACTTAAGTTATTTGGCGTAAGTTAACACATTGAATGTAATAAGGCAGTAAAGCTTTGTAAAAGAGGTTTCGACTGCCATTTTGGACGTAAGTAAAAAATTTCGACGGAGCACATTTAACAGACAAGTATGTAAAAAGAAAGGTCATATATACACATGGCAAGAAACTGATCTGCGATTATGAAGCCTGCTGTAATATTTCCATCCTAATACACGCCAATAAGCTCACTCGTTACTTTCCTCTACGAAGATCATTTCATTGCGCAAATTTTCTGATTCAGTGTATTCAAGGGGCTTTTTCGCTGCAAAAATGAAACAATTGAAGTAAGCGAGACACGTCACGTTTACAAGCGCGAAATTCTCTTTCGAATGATGCACAAATTATCCTCATACAAAAAATCAAGATTTCCGCTTATTTTTGGTCACCATCCAACTCTCAAGAAATTATCCAAGTTGGCATCAAAGTACGTGTGGCGCACACATCCACGATCTGCCACATGAAGTTGTATTAAGCGCCTGAATTCTGATACTTTTGACCACACTGAGGGTCTCCGGAGTGGTGGGTCTGCCGCTTTTTTTTGCGGCTGCTTATATAGGATACTCACTCTCTGCGGCGCACTCTGCGGGCGTTAGCTTATATGTGCGCTCTTTGCTCTCATAAAAGACCGGACAGTCACTTGAAAAGGAGACAGAATGAAATCCTCTTTCGTAAAGAAAACAAATGATGTAAATAAAAACAAATGATGTAATCACCACAAGCCCCGCCCACCTCTCATGAGACGTCTCATGGATTCATGCGAACTATCATGAGAGTTTTTTGACGAGTTATCGCGATGACAATGCTCTAACCCGCCTGAAAACTTAGAGAGTTACTGGCGTAACAAGCACACCTTTCAAAATGGAGTAAAATGCAACGAATAAAACGCGAACTGTGCCCACAAATCTTCTTTATATGTATGAGGTTCTCCCCTGGCTCAAATAGCAGCAAAATTAAGATTAATAGCAAATGAAACAATTATAATAAGATCAAAAACTTTCAAACTGCGGAAGCGATCGCGAAAAATAAAATTGCGTGCTACAAATAGTGTCGCAAGCACACATATACCGTAACCTTCGACTACGGTACTCGGACATCAAATATTTTCCATTTTGTCGAATCCGCAATTGCGAGATGCGATTCGTGAATTGATAATGCAACCTTTGTTGAGAATATTTCTACAGATTATCTCTCCCGTCAATAATATTATGCGGTTATATCCCGCTGCGATGCGTTGCACACGAGATCTACGAATAGTTTATTTCTAAACTCCAAACACAATACACGACGATGGAGACGTGTAGACCAGTAGACGGGCACACGTGTAGATATTTCTGTAGATCTCCAGAGTAGATCCACAGGTGTAGGTGAGCAATCGAGTCGAGTCCTCAGCAGGCTTGGCACAGGTCCTTGGTAGTAGTGCACTCGCTCCTCTCTCTCGGTAGACTCTCGGGAACTCCCTTACTATGCTCTACTCGCATCTTTATATTAAAGTTTTCGTATGCTAATTACTTACGAAATACTTTCGAAACAGACAATTCTAAACCTTGTTTGCAAAAATATACGTATGCCCAATAGCATTCGTTACCAGCGAGAAAATTGGCGTGCAAGCGGCGTGGTATCGGCGGGCAAGTTGCACGCCGTACCGTTTCGCGTGCATTTTTGCACGCCACCACGTTGCCAAATGCAAGCTGCACGCCGTTGTCACGCGGCTTGCACGCCAAGTTTCGTCAGTGAGAAGCTTTCACATCATTTTCAGCACATATATTTTGTGTATTTCATGACACACAATGGTGGGGTATCCAAGTATGGTGAAAATTTACATTACTTTGGAACACATGATAATGTTTTTTTATTAAATACTTGAGTTTATTAAAAATTATTTTATTTTATCAGGTTTCGTGCAAAATACGGTAATATTGGCAGAAAGATAAATTTTGGGGTATCGATAACTCCTGGCCCTAGCCCGAATACGTCGAGCAATTTGTCATCTGGAACTCGTCGCCTTCTGCTCAGGACCTCTGCGGAACATGTCATAAGCAAACACTGAATCTGTACTTTCACCCTTGAATAAAGGTGCACGCTCTTGAAGCGTAAAACAATTTTTTTTTTATTTTTTTACTTGGAAACCACAGGTGGTAAAGTATATTCACACACAAAAAAATCAAAATCAATTGTATTGTCATCATTCGCAATAGTGCTACACTTTCACGTCATGTAGTCAATCTGCACTTGAATCGAAGAATGCAGATACATTATCAAGGGAATAGTCACTGATGAGCAGATCTCGGAGAGCCGTCAGACGGCTACGGGCCGTTGTCCCCGTGAGACGAGCCCGATCCAGGAGCAAGTCCTGAAATATTATATAAGGTCGTAAGTACTGTAAGTCCTGAGACTACACATCGTAAGTACTGTATGTTTAACTGAGCATCTGTCCTAGTACCATGGTTGTTAGCCAGGTACCCACTGAAGGACAATTCTCCCAAGATAGTCTGTTTGAGGAAGATACTTATGTGTTTTAGTATCCGAGATCTCAAACATAAACAACATTCCTGAATTATGTATACGAAACTCCAAAACTGTCCAAGTACTGGAGGAAATGGCGCTAGTTTTCATGTTCATGTGTTGTGAGAAATAATTCAAGCAGACGTCACGAAGAATCTCTACCTAAAGTAAAACACCTAAAAAATTTGTTTTCCCATACAAGCAAGCCTTCACACCCTCCCACCTACCTCATATATGGTGGGAGTGGTGCTCTCCTCTAAACTCTCCACAGCTGCCTCCTCGAATATCTTGTCGTGGTCCTTCAGAATCTGTTCATATTCCAGGCTCAGCCAATCCAATTCGTCACTATTTGCCTCGATCTCCTAAACATACGTTACCATAACTACTGAGCAGCTCATGTAAAAGCTCTATCGAAGTCGTCATGTCGAATTTTTCTACATGGACATTTTTGGAGTGCAGCACGTGCGCCATCGGTGCGCTAACTGGAATATCGCTTCATTCGCGCACTCATTACCCATGAGCGAATTCCCGGGTTGGCCGCCCCACCATGGCGGATTTTTTTTTGGCAGAGCCAAAAAGATATTTTGGCATCGTGCCATGCAGCGCGTAAATTTTGAAAACCACGCTCTCCGACAGATTCTATACGTCATAACCTTGGACGCGACATGTTCTTTTTCTGATATGCAGTGCGTTTTCCACACACTCCTCTTTCTTCACCACACCTCTTTTTTCTAACTTCTTGTGCTTAATTCCTTTTATTCTTTTATTTCCCAAACCAGACTATATTTGCAATGGTACTGTAATTTCGAAGGTAACTGAAGTTAAGGACTTAGGCTTTTTTATTACCGAAAATCTTAGTTTTTCTAGGCATGTGTCGTTTATTTGTAACCAGGCTCGAAAGAGGATGTTTGCCCTTTTTCGTACACTAAAAACTCACAAAGCAAAGATCCTTGTTCTAGCTTATTGTTTATATGTGAGGTCTATTCTCGAATCAGGTTCCGTTGTATTTAACCCGTACAAGCAGAGAGACAAATTAGCCTTAGAAAGAATTCAACGAATGTTTACCAAGCGTGTTTTTATGCGATCTCATTTACTTAGATATGCTGATACGCCCCCTCCCAGTGTAAGAAATGAAGCATTGAAATTAGATTTACTTGTGAATCGTAGAAAAAGAGCAGATGCGAAAATGCTACGAAAAATTTTAGCTGGGAAATGTGGTGCGAGCTTGCAGAGAATGTTCAAGTTCAGACCCTTTTGCTTACTCTTCCCGTAGGGGCAGGAGTAGGATCGTTATTCCCAGAGCAACTAAAATGGTTCGTAGGCATTCATTTGTACATAGAACTTCTATTATGATTGAGGAAACTCCGCACTTAGCTTCATAGATTTCTGTATAATGTGTCACTTTATTTATTCTTCATTTTTGTATTTGTGCTACTGTTGACTGTTGCTTTACTCGACAAAACTGTACGTTGCATATATTTTTCTCATGAATTGTATGTGTGCGTAATAAATTATTATTATTATTATTATATTCCCTTTCAAATGCTACATGCTGACGGAATATCACGTGAGTGCGCACGAGTCACATACCAAGTATAGTGTTGCAGTTTGTCTCGTCCTTGTTATTCTAGAGTTTACAGAGATCCTCTTCTTTCTCTCAAGTTACTTGGCTTCCGGAAGCGTATCACTTCATGTACGCGGGAAGAAAGATTCATCACTCTCTCTGTCTTTCTCCTCCTCTCTCTCTGTGATATCTCTCTACTCCCTCTCTTTATCTCTCTCAACTCTCTCTCTCTCTCAATAAGTTCAGTACGTCTAAGGCGTAACGTTACGTAACATTCTACGTCCGAGACAGACCGAGTGCAACGTAGTTTCCAAAGCTTCTAGCAAGATGCAACCGGAACATGAGACTTCGACAAAGGTTGTAAAACACGAATTCCAGAAATGTTCTTGCAAAACGTTTGATAAATTTAACAAAAAACGCTGGCAAGCGAACCCACATAGAGTACTCATACCTCATACCATTTTTGGAGTACGCCCTATGCAAAATCTTACTCTCCTTTTGCGTACAATGGGTCGACATAAATGTAAAATGGTGCATTCTATATCTTTTACCCTGTACCTTTTACCCTCAACCTACTCTCAGTGCCATAGCAATGTTCTTCTTCTTTGTCACATTATGAAGATGCAGCATCTTTGGGTGCAGTAGTTTGAGACAGTGCAAGATCGAATTGTCGTTCAGCTCTAAAATGTTTATTTATGATTTATGGAGAAAAATGATGGACGACTACGCAAGCGCTGGCGCTGGCGCTACGAACGACTGGTGTAAAAGGTGCTCGACGATATGTCTGTGTGCTTCTGGAGCGAAGGCAAATCAAGAGTAACTTCTCGCTACTTATTCTTAAAAATAAGCAACTATAAAAGGTGGAAAACTGATGATGCAATAAATTTTTTTGAAGCCCTCAAAGGAGAAGCATAAAATATTTATTATTATTTTATTATTTATAAACTGACCGCATGATATGTTCACTTTGAGATGTCTTCTCGTCGTCTCTTCACTTATTCTCTCTCTGATCACTGCTATCGTCGACATACTCTCACTCTTGAACAGACATGAACCACGACTGAAACAATTACTTTTTCATATCAAAACAAAAACGTTCACCTCAAAACCACAATGTCGTCTTCCGACATCAAAAACATAACGAGCACGGTTTTATACTGCTCTTTCCTTTTGTAAGTTGAACTACATCAAGAAAAGATTTCGAAACAATCCTGCGTTGAATGTACGTCTTTTCAGGATCTGCTTAGTGCTTATAACTCAGGTTTCATTTCACATCACATTCCCATGTATGCCCTGAGTTTTTATGCAAGGATTCTTTTCTGATATATTATTATCATAATGAATAATAAAAAAATATATTATTATACACTACGTTCCTGGGTGCGCAGCGCCCCTTCTGCCAGCCGCGCAAATTGGAGTGCACGCGTAGCCAGCCGCGCAGTTTCTAGTGCGGGCGTAGTCAACCGCGTACCGCGCAGACGGGGGCGCACCCAGCCGCGTAGTAGGCAAACTACGCGGCTGAGTGCGCGGTGACTCGGGGAGCTCAACCGCGCAGCGTACCCCCAGCCAACCGCGCAGGGGGCCCCCGGCCAGCCGCGTAGGGGGGCAAAAAGAAGGGGCGTTCGCGGTTGAAGACCAGAGGCCGTATTCACCACTCCGTTTCCCTGCAGGGAATCGCTCCCTGGGGACAATTTTCAAAAAATTAATCCCTGGGGAGCGATTCCCCGACAAATTAGTGATTCACCATTTTTCCCCATTTCCCCAAATGCTGTCAGGGAGTAGGGAATCTGTCCCCACCATTGGCTCGGGGTCTAATGATTCCCTGGGCACTTTTTCTAATGTTTACGGTTTTTATTTGATTTTTTCTAATGTTTAATTACGGGAATTTGCCTTATTAAAAGGTTTTTAATTTATAAGAGTAATATAGTGCAAATTATGGACAAAACGGGCTTCAATTTTTACTGTCAAAAATTAACCAAATTTGACTAGGAACTTAAATTTGAGCAGGCTATGCGGCTACGCCTCGTACACTATTAGATACTCAATATTTTTTTCTTTTATTGGTTGTAAGTGGTTTTCTAAAATTAAATTATACCTGCAAAAAAGTCTCATATTATATTCGCTGAAAACGAGATTACAACTCACGAGTACAAGAAAAAAAATAGAACGCAACGCTCCAAAAACCTTTTCAAAGATTCAACACCAGCGCCCCCCTCTTTATTTTCGAAAATGACAAAATGGACGTGGCACTCACTCATTTCTTAGCTCACCAAGAATAAAATGAAATTCACTGAAAATTTAGAATTCCCTCAAAATACGAAAATGGAGTTTGCTCAGATGGAGAGGTACACTAATAGTACAAATTTCCGTTTAAAGTTTAATTTCCCCGCACAGTTTATTAATCCCTGTAGGGAAAAAATCCCTATCTCCCCAAATGAGTGTGAATCGGTTTGCAGTTCGGGGAACAGGGAATTTCTCCCTGTAGGGATAAAATCCCTCAGGGATTTTGTCCCCAGGGATTATTTGTCCCTGGGGACAAATTCCCCGTGAGTGGTGAATACGGCCTCAGAGCAAAGGAGAAGAGTTTACTTTTCGTTTGTGTGAACGAAATGGAATTCTACGTTTCAGGCGCTTGGTATAAGTAGTTCCAAATAAGCGCAATCGAATTTTAATACATAAACTTGGAAGATTCGTTTCATAAAGGCATGAAGTATGATCGCATGAGTAGGCGGCAATAACCGTCTGGTTTATCTATAAATAAACTTACGAATATGTGACTTGTAATTGCGTTCCCCCATCCACTGCAGACTGGAAGTTCATCGTCACTGTGTCTTGTGGGGGACATTTTGTTGGCACATGGGGGAGACACTGCGAGAGCCAGCCGTGAGCCTCGGCAAGGGAGAAATTGCCTGAAATTATTATCTTATGAAAATGGGCACCCCAACTACGGGCTACTGTAACGGGGAACGGGCTACTGAACGGGCTACTGTAACGGGGAAGGGGCTACTGTAACGTATAAATTAAAAATATGGCTAAAATATTATCGGTCTATTGCCGTAACAACAGTGTATTCAACTCTAAGGCGGAATATTGCTAAAAACAAATAATGGTGTAGTCAATACATTTTGAAAAGGTGACCTAAATATGTACATTCATGGAAAGCTTACCTGTTATTGACAGAACGTTATGAGGACGATTCGGGTCAAACTGATGCACTCGAATGTGCATTGCCAGTGGTTTCACCTCATAGCTGCGAACCTGAAATTGTGAAAAATAAGTTGAAAAGTTCATAGGTTAGACGAAGTCAGAAAAATACTGTGCAGGTTTTCACATAAATCACTGCGTAACCAGTTTGAGAGGCGAGAGGACAAAATAAAGCCGAAGTTTACTTTATTTATTTATTTATTAAAGCGAATTAGCGGTCGGTCTCAACAAAAAAATACGAAAAGAGGAGGAGTAAACAACCGTGCGTTTACCGCCGTTTTCAAAATGTGCATTTTTGGACTTTTACTAGCCAAATTCTAAATATTTTGTCAACATTTCGTCATTTGGATGCTTCGGAGTGTGTGATCATTTGAAAAGGCCATCCCTCGATTTTTCCGGGGCCGTGCTAGTATTAAAATCGGCAAATCGCCGGAAGCGAATTTTACCATACAAAATCGCAAAAAATGGTTGTTTGAGAACATTTTTATACAAGATGCACTTATTTGTTTGTGTTTTAATGTTTATTTTCGTTTATAACTTTTTTCAAACTATTTTTGGTGAAAAAACCCCAAACCGGGTGGTATTTCGCTTTAAATAAATAACACCGAAGTGTGCATCAAATAATATGATGAAGAGAAAGCAATGTACATATAACGAAACCATTTGTACTGAGGCCGTTTTCACCAACATTTACTTCTGTCATAAATTTTTGACCATCAAAAAGGTACTTAGGTTAAGCAAATTTATGACTGAAGTACGCTGCAACACCCTTTTTGATGGATTTCAACAACATTTACTTTTTTTGAAGGAAAACGTTGGATAACAGTTAGATTACTTTTTAAAACGAATATGATATACATCTAAGTAATTACTAAAAGTTATTTACCATGTAAACAAGAAATAGATAAATAATCAAGTGTGTAATCACTTTATTAATACATGAAATGTGATTCAAAAACTGAAATCATTATTATCTAATGTTTACAAAGCGTATTTACCATAAAAACCATACAATTATTAAACAGTTGAGTTAATCAGCTCTCATAATGGAGAAAAGACCGAAGTACCGAGATACTTCCACCTTTTTGGTCTAAGTACGCCTCCCATGCTATAGGCGTACTTCTGTCAAAAAGATACTTAACCTAAGTACCTTTTTGACAGAAGTAAATGTTGGTGAAACCGGAAGTACCGCGCGCTTTTGACTGAAGTACCCTTTTTGACAGAAGTAAATGTTGGTGAAAACGGCCTCTGGTCGATTAGCAATCGGGTAAAAGAAAAATGAAAGGTGTATCATAAAGTGTGTGTATGCTTTGCATAACAAATATTTCCCCAAATCGTTTTTGTTATTGTTACAACTTACTCACAAGAAAGATCCCCAACCCGCTACCTCTCAACATAGGCAGAAAGCTATGATATTCATATGATGTAAGCGGACCCAAATTTAAACAAATGGGGAAAACCAAGAGGGTAGGATGTGTATGTGGAATAGACATTCATGCACAGCATACTGACGACAAAGGCCGTGGCAATAGTTCCGTATCCGTCTCTTCTGTTGTCGCCTGCAGGAAGGAGCATGCTCCCAGGCTCCCAATTGTTAAAGGTTAAACGTTAAATCCTTTAACCTTTAATGATTGGGAATCAGCGAGACGTAGAGGCAAATTCTCCCAACCGGGAAGGCTCTCACCCCCCCCCCCCCCCCCCCCCCCCCCCCCCCCCCCCCCCCCCCCCCCCCCCCCCCCCTCACTGTTCGTGCATACGGATAGGTTTTTAAAACAGTATAACATTAATGTTTCAGACCCTCACATTTACTAAAGGCCGTGGCTATTTTGGTCCCTATGTAAAGTCTTAATCCAAGTTAACATATATCCCTTCTTTTTCTTTGCTTCTAAAAAAGATTCGTCGGGCATGTAACCGATACCACTGGACAGCGTCACTTAGTCGCCCACCAGACTTACGCTTACGGTAGTCCGGGCAAGGAATAGAATAGGCACCGCCCTCGGGGATGCGCACCCATAGATAAGGAGCTGCCGTTGGGTAGATTCTCACTCTTCACCCACAAAAGGGAGATGTTTACCCAAAGGAGCCTTGTGTTCCTTTTACTTATTCTGGTGTCACTTGTGGCTGCCGGACCCTACTTCCTCCCTTCATCATTCAGAATGGTCAGTTTGGGTTACTGTAATATTCTGATATTACCACAATGTGTGCTGATAACTTATAGAAACAAGGAGTAAGATTTTCCCTTCAGGTGCCCTTTCAGGTTGTTAAAAGTTATAATACATTGAAGTTGTACAAATAAAATGCGCGGTATATTTATATTACCAGAACCCCGCCCCATAACTTACCCTTCTTACAGCTGACAGTTGTGTAAGGAAATCCTCACTTATGTGTTCGGCGCTTTCGCCCGCCTGCGAGGTGGTGGACAACTAGTGTGCTCATGACATCTCGGCTGAGCGCCAGGAGTAAATTTCATGGTTGCGCGCACTTGCACACTTGTGGTGGACCTGCGCACTCTTCCCCAACTGCCGCCCTGAGGAAGCGATCCTTCTTTTTACTGTGAATGAACATAAAAAACTCGTATTGACCTATCGGTTTTGATAGCTAAGAAGCTTTTGAGAATTAAGCCCTCGGTTTCTCCAGGTATCTACAGTTCAATATTTTGCTGTTTTTTCAGCTAGGCGAAGTGTCGAAGCGTCGTGATGGCTGTGGTTGCAACTTGGGATGTTTCTACTCATCCGCCAGGGAGTGCGTATCCTGTTGTGCACTCGCATTATAATAAAGGTACGGTAGGTTCAAAATACTCTCAAAAGTTATGGATAATGACTTGAGAACACGAAACTGTTGCACTTTTGTTATGCTATGTGCCGCGTACAAAAAGCGCATCGCTGTGGAAGACGAGGACGATTCAGCTGCCGCACAGCTGTGCGTCATGGGCGTCAGTGCGGCGGTAAAAAAAATGCGCCCCAACGTCGCGAATTCTTGATGAATCTGCTTTCCGCAAGTTGCCCCGCGATATACCGCCGTAGTCTTTTTTTGCACGCAACCGCAGAGTTTCCCTGTGAAGTGTAGTCATTCACTGTTAGCGTGAATATAATACCGTGGTATAGCCATTCAATTAGATATTTGAAAAAAAATGATGACTAGAACTTTAGACTTCAGATATAAAAAAAATGCATTTAACATTCGAAAACGTTTTCAGGGTACCTCACCATGTAACGTATTGGTCCCCACGGCATGAAATATTCAGAAAAAATGAACTTTCTCTTTTCTACTTTATTTCTAAATAATTTTGATTTCAGATTAACTACACAACAGATGAGATGGACAGAGGGAAATTGCTAGAGCAACACGTAAAATATTGATCTTTCACGACAAAAAAAATAAACATTTTCAATTGTTTATGGATATCAGTTATTTGTGATGATGATTAATGTGATAGTTGGCCAGGAGCTACCTACTTCTAAATACTACCTTCTCTGGCCCACATTTCGACATCACTATACTTCCTTTATAACCAAAACTTTCAATTTTTCTTGCTTCGCTTCAAGACTTGGCGTGGAATATATACTGAAGACCGATTATCATTTTTTCCTGCTTTGTTTGTTCTTGACATAAGTTCGCATCAGCAACGCGACTTTGTATTGAGTGAAAAATAAGAACCGAGCGACAATTTTGAAGTGGCCGGACTCAAAAAAAAAACAATATAGGCCTAAGCCTAAGCCTAAGTCCTACCTGACACATCTTGGGGTGTATCTTGGGACAGACATACACATGTATGAATCCATAGTTCCCTTCATCTACTTTCATTCGCAATTCAATTCTTGTCGTGTTGGCCTGACATCGATAAGTGGCCAGCATATTCCATGGAACCTCATCCTGAAAGCATTGCAATGTAGGATTGCAAAACGACTGTTATACCGCTTTAAAGAACATAATGTATTGTTCTCTCTAAAACGACTGTTATACCGCTTTAAAGAACATAACGTATTGCTCTCTCTATGTTACCATCATGGTTTCCCAATGTAGTGTACGCAAGTTACTGCACGACTACTGCACGATTATTAGTCTGGTTATATCATACATCAGTCTGGTTATATCATATATCAAAGTATTTCGTTTTGAAGATAAGAGCATTTGGCCTCCAAGTACTACTGTATGAATGAGCTCAAGTTAGCGGAAGAACTGGCATCAGTAAAGTATCAGCCCCGCTCAAGGGCTTGATTTGCTGATTAACATATCACGAAACGTATTCGTTTACGTTTAAAAGTTTGCGATAGGAACACAATCTAGCCAAGTGCAACAAACACCCATTATTCTAATTATGCGGATAATCATAAAAGGTATTGGGCAATTAAATTCTTCATTGTTTATCAGTGTGTCGACACACAATCTCTCCGTTTAGCACACTCTCTAATGGGTCCACTGCTTCTTCTTATTTCTATTCAACCTATTCTATTCTTCGCCGCGCTCTCGCTTCTGGTAGCACAATGTGGAAAGAAGTTTGTTTTATAGTATATTACAATTTACTTACACAATATACAGTTTAAGCGGTATAACAACCGGTTTTTCTAACGTAGGTTGGACTCTGTATTCCCATATAGTGGATGCAAATAAAGGGAAAAGACTGCAAACCGGATTTTCGTTGTTATTATTTTCGTTATACCTCTGTTGTTATTATTACTACTCTGGTATTTTGCCTCCGATGACGTCGGCGACAAAGTTCTTTTTGATTTATTCTTACTCATAATTTATTTGGTAAGCAAATTTACATATAAATTTCAGGAAACCTCATTCGGGAGCGTTATCAAAGCCTCCTCCGCCTAAATCGATGGCTGGTGCTCCTCCGGGAGGTGCACCCCCAGCATCTCCAGCAGTCCCATCTCCCGACCCACCCGCCTCACCGGTCAGTGTTTAAAGCGAAATAACACCCGGGTTTTGAACCCAATATTGGGCAAATGCATTCCCATATGTTGAGGAATATAAAAAATAGCGCAGTATCGCGCAGTGCATACACTAACTGAGAATACAGCGGTTAGCGTATGCTTCAAAAACTGGCTGTAATACCGCTTAAATGATTCGGCCAGATTTGAATCTTATGGGTCTCAATAGTCATGTCGTGAATGAATTTAGAAGTCTTCCCTCTGCTTGTCCAGTTATTGTGTTCAACGTAAGGGTTAAACGGTAACGAGTGTAACAGTTACTGAGAAAACTCTAATGTGCGCGGCATTCCCGAGACAAGCAAAGTTAGCTTGCATTACAGTAATTCAGAGATGATACAGTATCTTTTCAGGCAGTAGGAGAGAA
>JAANDG010000173.1:0-251983 GCA_036852015.1 Pelodera strongyloides | reverse complement strand
AATTTGCATATGGTAAGCAAATCCTATGTATCCTATGCTAATTTTGTACGATTGCTGTGGACGATCGTACAAAATTAGCACAGGATACATAGGATTTGCTTAGCATATGCAAATTTTCCAAAGGGGCTAGCATTTCGCTTTAAAGTGTATTGAAGTTTTATGATAAATTGTGAATCCCTACATTGTCTACTTTGTATGAACTGACAGAATTGGCAGCTCAATTCTCCGGTCTCCGGCTTTATGGAATTTGCATATTGATTCTCCGCGCAAAAATGGAACAGACAAGAGCCTTGCTTGATATATGGAAGATAAGCCGATTTGCAAATGCAACAGAACGTTGTTTTCACAAGAATTATCACTGTTACTATGACATAGAAAATGAATAAAACCAAAGAACTGTTTCATCGCACATAGATTTATACCTAATTTTTATTTATGGTTAGTTTGTTGGTGGAAATAAACATATATGAACATTTCTGCGTATCATGTGGAATAAAACATGAAAAAGACCGAGACGCTGATGATCACAAAAAAACGTCTTCGGACGGTCACCAAGTGGTTTCCACTGAAAAAAAAATCAGTTGACCGGTCACCGACCAGCTGTCAACCAATTAGAGAATATTTGGTGCATATTTGCCGATACCTATGAAGTGTATTAATTCATGTCACAAATTGCCACCAATTGCAAGTTTGTCGAAATATAGCGTCTCGGTGGCGCAACCCTACAAACAAACTCAAGAAACCTAAAATAAGTGGTTAATCATAAGTCAGCTCCACGAGATACATAGAAATTCATTGGAAAAGGATAGAACATAAGCAATAGTAGCTAGAGAAAGGGGAAAGTACGTTCAAAACGTTTCATTCTCTGCCCTTCAAAAGACAAATTCCTGAGCTGGTTATCATTAGAAAAGTTCAGAAAAAAGACCAATCACATAAATAATCGGGCAAGCAACGCTTTCACCATTAAAAGGAATCAAATTGTTCCGAATTTTCATTTTCTTTACGCAAACTCTTTATCTTCACTTAGGAAGACTAATTCCATTGAATAAATAAAAAAAATATAAGAGCAAGCCGTTGCTTTTTGTTTTTGTAACGTTTGACAAGTTCAACTTTTGAGCATTTGAAACTAAGAAGAATCCACAATTGACAACATTTCAAAAAAATAAAATAAAATAAATGAATGTTCTTTACTTTTTTTTAATGAAAATTTCCACCTTGTTGATTTTTTTTTATCAATGACGCCTTATTGTTTAGGTCGGAGATCAGGAATTTTAACTTAGGACTTAGACTATTTCTTTTATTTAAAAAAATCCACAACCAAGAGTGAAGTAAGGAATAACTAGTTGTGAGGTTATTTTTTTGAAACCGAGACGTTAACTCTAAGAATTTCGAACACAAAAAAATGACATCCAAGAGTTTGCACCTGCAGTAAGAACTAGCAAATATTGGGTGAAATTCGCATTGCATCCTTTAGTATTGGGATAGTATTAATAATCGATTTTTGTAATGAATAAGTGCGAGACCATGTGACGATTTCGGAGTTTCCTTTGCTTAAAACTACCGTTTCAAGAAACGACATTTTTATAAGTTTTCATCCGTACATAGTTTGTTTGAACCTTTGAAAGTAGACAGATTTAACACTGTATTGATAGTCCGTTCTACAAAAAGTGCTGTTTTGAGACCAGAAGTCCAATTCACAAACTTCGAAATGGCTAATTTGCATAACTCGCTTCCACCGCGCAGTACCGTTTATAAGCGAGGAGTCAGGGACAGAAGTCAGTCAGAACGTGCTATACAATTGGTTCACATTCAATAGAACATAGTTTATCTATTCTATTCGTTACTGAGTACAAATAGGAGTTGTGTTTTCTATTATTCTAATAATGATGACAAAGGTTTCTAAGGTCTATGGGTCTATTTATGTACCTTACCGCTCAGTTATTTTTTTATGATTTATTATTCTTATTCATTTCCTTCTTAGTGGTCAGATTTGCTGCGAATTTAGAGTACTTATTTGTGAGAGACAAACAAAATTGCAAAATTTCATTTCCTATTATCGATCGGTTTATTTCCAAAATTCCCCACATTTCTGTACTTTTATGCTAATGAGATGGAGGAGCGCTAGCAAAAAAAAGTAGTTGCCGCAAATTCGGCGACTACAGTAACCGATAATCTGCTGAAGACCAAAGAATTTGTTTAAATATTCAAATCGAGAGTTTAGCGAGCGTGCACATAGAGACACTGTAATGTATTCATTTCACTCCAATTCGGACTGCGATTTTTCCAACTCTTTACTTTTGAGTTAGACCAGTTAGGAGAAGTTAACATTGGCATACTCCTCCTCCAGTATTGGATTGCTTATCTATTTCTCTGTTTATTGCTCCACTCAATGAATGTATCCGAATATCACACATGAACTTCGAAGGACTGATCAAAAGCCCTTCCTATTAAAGCGTCACGACGATACATATGATCATAACTCCTTGCTGTGAGACCAGGACATAATCTTTGCCCACAACTCCTTCTCTAGGCAATTTGTCTATCAAATCATAATTCGAATGAAATATCACAGTGTCTATGTATGTGTATGTCCTATGTCCTATGCGTATTTTACCAAAATGTTCGTTGTCGGTTATTTGTCTTATGCGTCCATTTGCAGGAGAATCTCAAACCGCATTGGATAATTATCCCTTCTTGCCACAATGAGTAAGGAGGGCGGAGACAGAGATATCGAGATGAGCCCAGCGCCCACCGAGAAGGTACCGTATTCATGAGGAGAGTTGTGGTTTAGAAATGAGCGCGCTAACTGAGAAATGTGTCCAAGCTTTGGTGAAGAATACCTCGATAACATCCTACGATTCTGCATCTGCTCATTGATCAGCTTACTTGCATACATAAGTTTGATAACTTCTTATGTGAACATTCTCCGTTTAGGTGATTGCTCGGCCAGGCAGTGAGACCTTCTCCGACAGACATACGAGTGGAAGCGGACGCAATCTTTCTTCACATGCAGTGAGTAGAAATGAACAGTTTTACCTCTTATTTGATGAATTTCTAGTTTTGTCTTAAAGCGAAATGCCAGCCCCTTTGGAAAATTTGCATATGATAAGCAAATCCTATGTATCCTATGCTAATTTTGTACGATTGCCGTTGACGATCGTACAAAATTAGCATAGGATACATAGGATTTGCTTATCATATGCAAATTTTCCAAAGGAGCTGGCATTTCGCTTTAACATAGAAGTCTCTAAGAAACCTTCTGTGCACGTACGCTAACACAGAAATCCTCTGATGGTATAACGAATGAACAAGGAAAGCAAAATGAGCTTTGCTGACTGGATTGAATGGACTACCACCATGAATTTCCCTTTAAAAATATAAAGTGATCTAGGTGAGTGATGCTCCCCCGCCTCTCACCATCAAGAAGGTGACTTCATTCGCAATGGACACTGATGCACCACCACCTCCTGGGGCGTAAGTTAATAATTAATTGGTAAAACAGCAAAACAAGTTATATGTGTTAACCAAACAGGAGCCCTGAGATACGTTGTTTTCGAGTTAATCTGTTTCATATTCCAACTTGTGTCTGATTCTAACTTAATATTAAAGGAAGCAGTTTTAATTGAATCTCATCGAAAGAAGGAATTTTATTGAAGAAGAAAATATAATACATCTAATGCCAGACAATTCGTTTCATTCATTCTCTAGTTGATGAATAAGTGTTGACAAGAACATTTATTCCATTCAAAAATGATAGACAGTAATTTCAACAATATCTTTTATTATTAACATGGCATACTGCATGTTTCTGGCAAGGAAATTCTCGCCCAAAGTTTAAAAATCAACGTCTGAATCAAGGTTTTTTCCGTAAATATTCGCTGTTTGCGCAGTGTTCCCATTAAATATTCTAATATCATTATTCCCAGGGCAGGTGTTCCGCAATTCAAACATCAATGAACCTGAGCTTATTCATTTTTAATCAGTCTGAATCTGACAGATTTTTGACGAAGATTTGTCGATGCAAATAGTAACATCTACCCTCTCATGCGAGATTCGGATAACTGATTTCAAAGCTTATTTTTCAGTATCATATCATATTGTTAACGAAGTATCATAATGTTTTTTTAAAGCGGTATGGAATGTGGTTGTGAAGCATATTGGGCAACTGATCCATTCTGTGTCCTTCCAGGATAGATAGGCACAAGTTGCATATACGTAGTGCATGAAAATGCAGCAGTCCATCGTGTGTTTCGCAAGCCACGAAAACACCGCTATTAGGGGGAAAATCAAGAAAAGTTACTTTTAATTTATTGCACCTTCGAGCTTGTTATTTGTCTATCAAAGACCGTAATTGGCCGGACGATCTCTATTATCAAATAGCAAACTGATTTATTATCTTGGTATTGTTTGTACGGCAAAGATCAACCTTATCAATTGGTAGGCAGGACGTCAATTTCATCACAATTTGCTAGATCTTTTGTAAAAGAGGTCCGGTCGCTCAATTATCAGTTATGAGAAGATCGGCCATCGGATCAACCGGAAGCGAGACTTTATTTCAATTTTACTTCAATAACATATATATCTGAGGATTCATGTATCTTTCTTTTGCTAACAAGGTTCTGACTTGTTAAGTTCATTTCATACATTTCGCTTGTTCTTACTGTAGTTAATAACTTCGATAGTCGATACTGTTCTTAACTCTTTACTAATTGTAAGAAAGCTCTTGGGTCAATGCTTACAAATGAATACAAAATCCCTAATGTAGCTACAGTAGTAACTTACCAGCATTACATAGTGAAACCTGAATAATTGCCATGGCTCTTGCACTTGGTGCGTCGTAATTTGTTCTATCAAAAGGATATCATTATCATATCATCAACACTGATATAAATCTCCTCCTGCCCTACACCCTGTCGATCCCTTTAGTCGCTTTAATCAGCACAAAAATTTATCCACATCCTTTGGCTATCCTAATGTTTTAATTAAATTTACTTAATCGTTATAGCTTATAGTTTGCAGAATACTTCTTACAAACTCTTTATTAGGGCTATAGTCACAGTAGCACAAAAGAAAAATATGTGGTGCGATTATTTATGTTCATTATGTTCATGTAAATATCTCCTCATCGGCATTTGGCTTTCTTAATGGGAAACACTGTATAATTAAAATAGCCTGTTTAAGGGAATACTAGCAACTTAGTTATCAAAGATAGGTCCAAATATTGATCTTGTCACAATGAGAAATGATCTAGCAATCAGATCGATTGGTCACTTTTTGATCACAAAAAGAGACAATCTAAGGAGAGAGCACATCTATTTTTGGGCCAAAATATAATCTTCCGAACTTCTAACGAGTTTTGTTTATCAAAAAAAGTCTTCCATTAGTCGCGACATATTAATATCTCATATTTGTGCTAATATAAATAGTAGAATTTTTCTACCAGACCATATTCTATGAAAACAGACTTCAGAACCACATAGAATAGAAATTTTGATTTCTAATCTATGCATCGTTAGTATTAGTTACTCATAGAGATAGAATTAAAGTTCGGACAGGTTGTCGATAATTTTAGTACAATAAAGTCGCTGCTTTGGGTAATTAGTCATCTTTTTCAATGGAAACCAAAACGCATTCATTGTTCAACTGTAAAACGGCCCGTTTTCGTTTTCGTTGATTCATTGAGTGTTTGTAGTATGGGAATAATTTCGTCATTTAGTTCAACATCACATAGTTTCTCTTTAGTTTATTTCTCCAATTCTTATTATTATTATCTCCAATATATGTATTGAATTTCGCATACGCACGTGCGATCCTGGGAAAACAGAACAATATACTAACATAATAATTGAGATTTCAATTTTTAGTCTTCAATAATGGAATACACGAGACGGACTTCCCCCCGTCTCTAGTATTATCATTTCGTATACTAGGGAGATTTCTCAATAACATTTTAATCTAGTTAACATTTTGATTCAACTCTTTCAAACATTGAAAAGAAACTTTGAAAACGAGTTTTTGTAAAATTTTGGTGTTTTTGTGTAATGTAATAGTCTGCGTATTGGTTGATAGTTCATTGGAATAATTCGATATAAGTGTGAAAATTCGCCCTACGCTCCCTTGACTTTCTGTATACTGTATTTTACCTGTATTTTAACTCGCAATGAAGAAATCTGTGAGGTGGTGATAGTTTTCAATACATGTAAACTGCGGACAATCGAACAAATTACATACATGAGTCTCCGGTCTCCCTTAGATCAATCATTATCAAAAATTGACAATTTCAATCAATAAATCGATAATTTGCAGCAAAAAGCCGTCGTGGTGGCGTCGAATGTCCATGTCCAAAGATGCACAGCCGGATGAGCCGCAAGATGGGTAAGCTAATTTAGAATTACATCAGTCGATAAATTCTGGTTTATGATTTATCGATTTTTTCAAGATATCGACCCAAGCTGATACATATGCATATTCGTATTCACCTATTTTGGTTGTCTGGGTTGGACACCTAAATTTATTTAATTAGAATGACCAATTTTTCCAATTCCAAAAATTCCTTATTCGAAATTCATAGTGGCTTGGTACAAATTAAAGAAAAAATATTTTTGAACAAATAATTTACGAAATATGAAATTAAAATTTAATTTAATTTTTTTAATTTTCAAGGCTGTCCAACGGTGACAAAATGCGTAATTTCTCCACAACGTCCATGGGCGACCGTGAGTTTCTTTTTTAATAAAAGAATATTATTACTGGATTTGTTTTTGTTGGGATTGATGCACGCTTTGTTTTCTCTATGGACACCGACCAAATTCATGATACTCGTTTCCAAGAAACACCGACACTAACAATAATGATGATTATTAGTATGGAGAGGTCTAACCATCAAACGCCATTTTTGTTGGAAATTTTCAACTGGACTTTTATCAATGTGCCTTTTATTTAATCACTAAATAAGTACTATCCTTTCGACTGAAATTTTTATCGTGCAACCAAAAGTTTTGTTATTCACTGAAAAGGGAAGAATCTTGCCAAAGCTTTACGTAGAAACATTGCACGGTCCCAACTATTTTTATATATTTTGCTCTTATGCAGATTGAATTATTACTATGGTTACAAGACTACATATATGTCATTCATTTTAAGTATTACATCTTTTTTGTTCTTAAAGCGAAATGCCAGCTCCTTTGGAAAATTTGCATATGTTAAGCAAATCCTATGTATCCTATGCTAATTTTGCGCGATCGTCCACGGCTATCGCGCAAAATTAGCATAGGATACATAGGATTTGCTTATCATATGCAAATTTTCCAAAGGAGCTGGCATTTCGCTTTAAAATCTTCGAAAACGATTGCAATGCATTTCTTAAAGAAACTGCTATTATGAGCAGCTTTCTGTGCACGGACACCACATGACGGCACAAATTTGCGTACAATGCATGAAAATAGACGTGCGCTAACAATTCATTGGTTTGGTCTGAAGTTTTTGAATGTGCCGTATGTCACCGATGGTGTTCCAAGAACCCTTATTATGTTTCCTTTCAATTCTTGTCCTTGAATCCTATATCCCCTCGACAGACGGCGTCCAGTCAAATCTGCTTTTTTCGAGTTTCCCTCCAATTTCTCTCTCTCTCTCTTTCTCTGTTTAGGTAGTCTCTTCTTCCTTGTACTATTTTCCCCGTCAACAACCCTGGGGACTCCATCATCACCGTAGTCTCTCTCCTCCCTCAAAAACATCTGTGGTCTGCCCCTGACTTCCCCTTAAAACAAATTATTCCTCAACCCTTACCCTTACGGGTCGTTACCCCCGAGACCCAAGCTGTTCCCTAGGCATTCTTTTATCTCAAAGACTTCTTGAACGCCTATTGCATCACGAGGAAGACCCATATCATAAGATTTGTCATTCCGAATTTATGTTCTTATGCTATAAGCTATAACCTACGAAAAAACGCACACATATGCCACAATTTTAGATGAAAAGTAAATGAATTTATTGGCAACCCACATTTTTATTCAATTTTGCCTTGAAAAGGTGGAAATCTTCGGGCCACTAAAACGTAAAGCTCAAAGCTTTGAAAATACCCACATGGGCAGATAGTCCGAAAGTTTTTGCCATTGAAAAAAGATTTTTTGAAATTGAAGGATTAACGCAGATCATCATTTTCTATAAATATAAATATAAAATTTTATAGCCAGACTAGACCCCGCTTCATATCTTATATTCACAGTGTTTGTTTTGCATGTCCGCAGCGGCCAGCGGCCCGCCTGGGCAAGGCCCTTTTTATAATGTACTTTTGATAATAATTGTGGCGCGTTTTCTCTAGAACTTCCATTTATAATTTACTCCAGTATGTGCACTGCACTTAAAATTTAATTTTCACTGTCCTTCACACAACAACCAAGCCTATGTTTTAAAAGTTTTAAAAAGAATGCTTTGGTACATAGCTCATATGATGTTTTATCCTATAATATAAACCTAGGATTGCAAAAAAAAAATATAATAAAGATCCGTTTAAACTAAAAATAACTATTTTATTAGTCCTATTGTTAAAAGCTTATCTATGAATATCACTCAGCACAGGAAGAAGCGTGTCCTATGTAAACAATCAAATATATATAAGCTGTGTATTGATTCCGATAGTTTTCATTCGAAATTGTTTGGTTGTTTTTCATTCTTTTTTTCTATTCTCCAGCAAAAATGCACTTTTCGCTTTAAATCAATATAGCTAGCAAAAAAGGAAGAAAATAATAAAGGTGCATGCAGCGCTGATTAGTCAATTAGTGGTAGGTCTTATATGTTAGGCAAGTAAGACCATCGATAATTTATTCAAGTTATGGCAATCTCTAAGCCATTCGGGACCGTATTAATTATTTGAGATAATCATATGTTCCTCTACGTCAGCCGAGCGGTCGTTGGTTGATATTCTTTATTGTAAGAAAATAATATTTCTCTTTGTTTTGAATGATCCTATTGGTTCCATTGTTGAAAAAAACAGACTTTGCTGACTTTACTTTTTCAACATTTCAAAGCTGATCTGTTATTTGAAAGAATTTACAATCTTCAGAGATAAGACGTCTTTAGCAAGCATCTTTGACGTGTGTTCCACACATCACAGATTATTTCTCTCTTTATTGGTCAGATTAAAAAAATGTCCTGGACAGGTGAATCTAAAAAAAACCTATTATTTGAAGCACTAGAAAGTGCTCCAATTAAGAAATAGAAGATCATCAAGATAATAAAAATATAGCTTTTATGTTTTATTGTGCAGGAAGTGAATGTTTGTATAGTAAATGAGTCATAGTAAAAGAAGACCTAATCTATTCATGGCCCATCAACTTGGCTGATATAATCTACTTTTGAAACTTGAAACTGAAACCGATTGCGTAGGTGTACGGTACTTATCATTATTCTAGCAAATCCACCAGATCTGTTTGGAAATTGAATTGAGACCACTGCACGATAAAAAGCGTTTGTATATTTGCTAAACACTCGACAAGCTCACATGCAAAGTCAGTGAAACTAAAGTTTAAAGACAATATTTGACACTTATAACTCTTAGACAATTTCAAATGTTTTCCATGCCTAGGACCCAGCTAGGAGTTTCATACGGCTACTGTATAAGATTTTGCCCGACTATGGAATCATTCCTATTCCTAACGTGGTTACATTTCATTTATTATTAGATTTATGTAAAACATTTTTTGTTTTATTCATTAAAATAATATCGCCACATTCTTACGTGGAGATCGTCATATCCATACCCTTTGTGTGCGAACAATGACATGAAATTACTCCTTTATGAAGCGCTATTCAAAACCAAGCACGCTTGTCTACCCTATACATTTTGTGATAGCATACTCCAATTGGGATCAAAAATTTGCAGGCGATGTTTTCTTTTTTGGTTATTTTAGTCCCTTATCTTTGAAAAGGGACTGTAAGTTTATCTGACGCTAGGCTGTAAAAAAAAGTGCACACACTCCTTGTTATCTCTCAAAGATGGTTGAAAAGCGTCGATGGTCGCGATGTATCACGAGCTGCAACCTACCCTATTATTATTTGTTTCTGAACTGCAGTTTAGACGAACAACTAGTTGATTTGTAATTACTTACTCGATTCTAAAAAGGCGTGCAACTACCGTACGCGTAAATATTGGGCGGGAAATGATATATTTTGAAATTGCTTCAATTTTTTTTCGAAATGAAAAAATATTGCATGGAAAAATTGTTTTCTCTCATCTCAGCTATCTTTATGATACATTTTTCTTGCTATTTATGTTATTGACACCCTATAGCTTACGCATTAGGTGCTCAATTTCCGGCAGTTTTTCTGTCTGGCGCGCGCAAGCTTGAGGTCTGCCTTCTTACACTTTATTTATAGAGATTCTTACCCTTTTGATGGGTAGTCGATGTACACTTATTTAGTGGCTTACATTCCTGTTCTTTCTTATTTCTTCGCTGATTAACATCGCCTCGATCGTGGTCTCGCCGTTCTCTATCACATCGTGTCCGTGTCTTGAAGTTCTCCGGCGAATACTGTTTACAATCATTTATAGTATTTTGAGTTGTACTTATTCTCAAA
This sequence comes from Pelodera strongyloides, assembly GCA_036852015.1. NCBI lineage: Eukaryota > Metazoa > Nematoda > Chromadorea > Rhabditida > Rhabditidae > Pelodera > Pelodera strongyloides. Next base: position 241,408 of record JAANDG010000173.1, on the reverse strand, counting down.
TTATTTTATGTTTAGCACCTCGCTGCTCCTCACTAACCACGTGGCTCACTAATATTATCCGATGGTTTTTACGAGCGCCACTACTGGTGGGGGAGGCTCCCCCATAGCAGAGCACCGCTCCTCGCTCACCAATGAAACGGAGCGTTTGCTTGCCGCTTCAGCTGGTAGCAGTGATATTGTGATAAATGAAGAACAGGATGTCGAGTTCTCCGCGGTTACCAGCGTGCCCTCTGTGAACCCCCAGCCTGCTGTTCGAAAGGTCTCCATAGCTCTGCCGGTGGCAAGTCCTGCACACTCTTCTGGCAAAGAAATCAGAAAAATCTCTCGTTTTGTGTGCGAAGTCGACCACGACAATGTGGTTGGGGGAAGTAAGGACCACTTGCCCCACAATGATGTGGGAAATGGATTTCTCAAACCTGCAACTTCTGACCGCGAAGTCATAACTTCACTGAGTCGCAGCGCCAGCACTCGTACGCTTTTCCTTTGTTCAGCTCTGACTCAGTTTTATGTTTTTCTTATGGGATGTTTCGCCGAGTGCAAATGTACAGTCAAATTTAGATAATTGTCGCTTTTTACACCATCATCGTCATATATTACATTGGAATATATAGTCCCTGTATTCGAATGATTCGATGTAGAGCTTTCGACATAAACCAGATTATCAATTAACCCGTAGAATAGAAAAATCATAAAAAAAAGAATATGAATAGTCCCGATTATCTTGTGAATTTCCTTTTCCACTTAATTTCGGACATTCAGGTGAGCTGTTCTCATGGGAGCAAGGCAAAACGAACAACATGGCTCTATTCGAAGAACCTGGGGTGATGCTGACCTCCAGTTTCGTGAAGGCTTTCACCACGCCTGGACCTAAGGAACGATCGGAACAACAGAAGACAAAGGTATCAAAAATCAGAATTACAAGTCATGATCACCATCGTGTCTTGGATTGGATATAAGTTAGTGGATGCAAATTGTTTGTTATCATATAGTAGGCACGTGCTTAAATTGTGGAGACTGCAGTAAATCTTTTTATTCACTATTATTTACTGCTAACTATAATTAATTATAATATATAAATTAATGTATCATACATTCTATGCCAATAGTACTTGTAAGTTTACGAACCCTTTCTTAGGCTGATCTCGGCGTTCTTCTTGGTGTCTACTTGCCCACTATTCAACACATTCTTGGAGTCACAATGTTCATTCGTCTTTTCTGGTTAGTTCTTCGAAAATGTATATTTTGCGATTGTTTGTTGGTGGATTTCAGACTCTTTTTTTTTCCTGAATTTGCTTTTATACTTTCTTTCCTCAGGTGTGTCGGTGTCTCTGGTCTCGGACAAACTTTCCTTATGCTCTTCGTCTGCTGTCTCTGTGTAAGTTTCTTTTCTTTTTTCACTTTACCATATTATCTTTTGATGTAATTATGCACTTGGCTGAATTAGAATACGAGCGGGGTTCCCTCTATTTCCCAAAGTATAAGATTGCACTGAAACATTTGTCCTCCAGACTTTCCTCACCTGTATCTCCATCTCGGCTGTCGCTACAAATGGTGTCATGGAATCGGGCGGGGCGTATTTCATAATATCCAGGAATCTCGGACCTGAGTTCGGATCGGCTGTCGGTACGTGATTCTGTTACCACTGAAAATTTTTTTTAGGTGTTAGCTGCATGCTTTTATTAACGATAATTGATTTAACGTAGTGAATGCTAGGAAGGGTCACAAAGAAAAAATAGTATAGTTTGGCTGATCTTATGGATCAGTGTTATAATGTGGCTGTTTAGGTATTCTGTTCTATCTGGCGAATACTGTAGCGACTAGTATGTACTTGGTTGGTGGCGTGGAAATATTACTGGTTAGTTGCTGCTAATTTACATGTTTTGCTTTAAATTTCTAGCTTTTCAATTTTTGTTTATTCCAATTTTTTTATTGTATGTATAATGTTTCAGTGCAGTGTTATTGATATCATTATTATTTCAGTTGTACTTATGCCCGGCGCTAACTATTGGAGGCCCCGAAGTGCATACTGATACTGGTAGGTGATTATAATACTTTTATTATTATTTACCATTTATTGTATTTTATTTACTACTTATTTTTGGACTTTAATTTTAATGTGAGCAGTGTGAATGTCAGAATAGTATGTCATTAGGCATATCATGTTGACAGTTGTTTTTGGTTAAGTATAAGTTTGTTATTGATGTAGGTAGTCTGCTAACCTTGCGTGTTTCCTATTCTTTCCTTCACAGGTCCAATGGGAATGATGACTCACAATCTCCGATTCTACGCTACAGTCCTTCTCCTTATTGAATTCTGTATTGTCGCAATGGGAGTGAAGTTTGTCCAGATGCTGGCCCCTGTAAGTACTTTGCTTGTTTCCAAGTATGTGTACATATGTAGTTTGTAGATTCTATTTCAGACCATTCAGTAGTTAGGAGTCGTTGTTTCTTCACGCGTCAAGTCAAATGAACATGCGATGAAATGAAGTAATGAAGTGATCATATCTGAAGTGATTCTGATCAACTTGTTCAGGTCTCGCTTGTCTGTGTTATCTGCTCAATCCTCGCTTGTTATGCCGGAGGTGTGGACAAGACCATCAATTCCAATAGCACTCACTAGTCGGTTTTATTTTGAATTTTATATTTTTGTCCCTTGGAGTGATTGGTACCAAACATTCATATTATTTCTCAATGGAGAGTGACGTACGTCAAGGAAGTGTATGATGTGGGAAATGGTAATGATGTTGTTTTAGTGTCTGTATGCTTGACGACCGTCTTCTCAAGATGACTGCTGTGATTCCGGAGGGAGGCGATCTGGTCGACATGTGCAATTACTGTACCAAGAGGTTTGCATTCGTCATCTGTTAGTGTCCAGAGTCCTCCGGACTTGGATGTTCGGATATTGTAGTGATCGAAGCTAAGTCGGGGTTTTGTGAAAAGTTCTATTATTATTTCTATTATTATGTCAATGAAGAACATATATCACTGGGCTGCTTTGCTCATCGAAACAACTTTTAGCAATGAATTCGTTCACAACACATTCTGCGGTGGAAATGGCTCGACTGTTGCCGGATGCGATTCTTTCATGAACGGAGATCTCCACTGTGTCAATGCCTTCCCAGGATTCAGAAGCAGCGCTCTCATGGGTAATATTTTATTTTGTTTTCTTACTGTGCTGAGCGTATGTGTGTATGTGTGTGGTGATGTTCTAGTGCCGTTTGCAGTTTAGTCTAGTGAAACGATATGGATATATAATATTAGTCGGTAACCGTTTTCTTTCCAGACAACATGGGAACCAACTATGTGCCTGCCGATTATGCAACAATGGACAAGATTGCCGATAAGAATGTGGATATCTTCCAGGTACTGTATACTGTATTATTTTGTGTTAGAACCGGATCTTTATGAAAACCACATTTATTACATCTTTCATACTTTCATTATGCGGCTGCTAAGATCAAGATCCCGATGTCAGTTTTTAATTTTTCATCGTTTCATTCATCATTCTCTGTTTCTTTGTTTATTTCGTGCGTCTACCCATCATTATTGCTCAGCATACTCGCGCGAATTTTTAGGGTACTGGCTACGGACCACACGGAACGTTAAGACCACCACTTTTCATTGTTAGCTGTCAGAGTTGATGACATTTAACCTTACAATAGATGTAGATTATGCTGGCCAAAAGTGGCAGTTTCTGCACATTTGCACCATGTTTGTGGGCGCTGTACTGTACACGATGTATTCGGTGCTTTATGTCGGGGCTTTTGACTGTGCGGGTGTTTGCTTATGGCTAATTTGCACTATAGCAGGGATGAATCTCACTCGGCGTAAATGGAGATCATAAACCTATCATGGTCCGAGCTCTGAGCTATCCACCAAGGATGTGGTTGGTGGTTCTTAGTTCTTGCGCAATGCATGGGCATAGTTTTGTGCACCACTATATGGTGCGCGCCGAGCGCGCCACAGAACGTGATGTGTTAAATAATGAATTAATGATTGCCAACACGTGTAGATACACCACCATAAATAATTTGCGCATTTAGGATGTGCGAACGACCTTCTTCGTGATCTTGGCCATCTATTTCCCCGCTGTCACTGGTATCTTCACTGGAGCAAATATGAGTGGTGGGTCTTGTTGAGTTATGTAGGCTTACGTTGTTGCCTTCATGCAATTTATGCTCCCTTCTGTTTTCTAGTGAGGTGCTTAGAAGGTATACGTATAATGTTGTGTTTCGGTATTATTACACATTTTTTGTGCTTATGTTCTCGGTTCTTCTCAGTGAATGTGAACTATGAACTCTGTATTTGCAGGAGACTTGAAGAATCCGCAACAGTCGATTCCCGGAGGAACAATCGCCGCCCAACTCACAACTTCTTTCATTTACTTCTCTCTCGCTTTTGTCTTCGGTGCTTGCGTTGATGGAAATGTTCTCAGAGACAAGTGAGTCTCATGTTTTCTGTCAGTTTAATGAAGTAGTCGACAAGGCTTTGGTAGAGGCTCCGTGAAACATATTTGGTTTGAATGAGTCATATAAGTACTTATTTTCCAGAAACGGCAAATCGATGGAGAGTCTGGTGGTGGCTCAGCTGGCCTGGCCATCCCCGTGGGTTCTCCTTATCGGATCATTTACGTCGACATTCGGAGCAGCCCTTCAGGTATGAGATTAACTTGGAATGAGTAAACTCAATGGAATAACTAACCTATGTAAGAGGATGGCCTGGGCCAATCCTCCTTGGTAGTCACATGTGGGTGGGACTGGCAACATGTGCGTTTAATGATTTGCAAATTGCTGATCTATCTCGTTGCAGTGTCTGTGCTCTGCTCCCCGTCTTCTGCAAGCCATTGCCAAGGATGACGTCATTCCACTACTTGCTCCCTTCAAGAAGGTCACCTCCAAGAACGAGCCTTTCCTCGGGTAAAATTTTCCGCTGATTTTTTCTGAATAGAAATTATAGTGTCCTTAGTCCTCATTTGGAATTAAGTTTAAGTCTTATGGGTTTCTTCTAAATTAGTCTTGCTTTCCAGTCTGATCCTGACCACTATCATCGCTGAGATGGCCATCATGCTGGGTGCTATGGACGAGATCGCCGCTGTGGTCGACTTCTTCTTCCTGATGTGCTACGCATTTGTCAACATTGTCACCACCCTCCACTCGGTCCTTGGAGCGCCCAACTGGAGACCCCGATTCAGATACTACCACTGGTTGGTTGCTTCTTTTCTTTTATTCGTGATTACTTGCGATCAGTATGATCGGAGCGTTTTATTTGCCCCGGTCAGGTTAGAAGTTAACATACCGTCAACACCGTGAATAAAAACCATGATTAAACTTTTCTTGCTTAGTTCACAGTTCACATTAATTTTTTCGGGGAGAGCGACGTGTGTTTAGTCAGTTCAGTGTCTAAGGCAGGATTGGTCCGCTGAAATGGTAGCTCCCACTATCCTTGTTCCTTATTATGAGTTTGTGTTATTATTTGCAGGACCCTTTCTCTGCTCGGAGCCTTCCTCTGCCTGTTCATCATGTTCACAACTCACTGGGACTATGCCTGCATCTCGTGCTTCCTCTGCTTTGCCATCTACAAATATGTCGAGTGGAAGGGGTGTGTTTAGACATATTTTCATTCACCCAAACTCACAACGCGTTCTTACTGTTACTGTATATAAACCTTGATTAACATACCAACTGTAGGATGTGAATGTGACTCCTGCTTTCTGGAAATGAGAGAGATGCGTGGGCTCTAGCAAAACAAAAACCCCATTATTCAGATGAAAATGAATTATCCCGATGTCTGTATTCTGTATTGTGCGTGGGCGATTTTAAGAGGGAGTAGTTTTTTCTCCGCTATATTCCTCTGTTTCAGAGCCAAGAAGGAATGGGGAGACGGTATCCGTGGAGTGGCTCTCAGTACTGCACAGTATTCACTCATGAAGATCGACGACCGTGACCCGCATCCCAAGAACTGGAGGTTTGTTAATTGGGGGTCTTTGTCTTATTTACGATTGTTTCGGATTGTTATAAATGGAATATCATATCTTAAATAATTATATGTAATGTTGTAGGTTGGTATAGTATAATATGTCATGCAATTGACTATCTTTAATCCAATCGAAAGGCGAAAGTATATATCATCTTTAGACCGCAGCTGCTCCTCATCATGTCGATGCCGTGGAGCAAGGAGCTTGTCGATGTGAGGTGAGGAAGAAATAATATACAATACATGTATACTGTAATATCCGCGATTGTTCAGATATAAGTATAGTTGTAATTTGTTCCTTTTTAGTAAGGGGTATTCTTATCCAACAAAAAAACTGACAAAATGACGTCGGCGTGGGTCCCGTACCCGAAGTTTACGGTTCTACCAGGCTAGACTAGATATTTTTACAGTATCTGATTTAGATTTGAAAATGTGGGGTGAGTTTGTGCCTTGGCATGTAAACGTAGCATTTTCTTCTCACTTTTCATTGTCTGTTTATTGCTAGTCGATTTAGCTGCTCTTCTCATGATCAGCACTTGCCTCAACGGTAGGTAGTGCCTTCTTGTGCGCTGTGCAAAGGCGATATCTTCCTTGGCCTCCCAAATATGTGCACATTTTCCTTTCCTATGCAGTTTGCGTTTGCAGTTTTGCACAACGAATCATTTGATCCTCTGAGCTCTACATGTCCAGTCTCCTGCGTCTACACTCCTTTCCTTTGCTGAATAGCTTCGCCTCTTGTTTATTCCTCTTCTCTTGTAATATGTGCTTGTTGTAGGTACCTGAACCTGCTCAACCTTGCCTCACAACTGAAGGCCGGACGAGGTCTCACTGTTGTCTCGTCATTCATCCGAGGAAACCCAATCTCACCAGATGATAGGAAACGTGCCGACCAGGTGATTAATTTATTGAACAATTAGCGTAGTCGTTTGTTTATATGATTGCATGTATGTGTGGTAACTATTAATTCAATTGTGTAATTGCCTGTGTGTAATACCGTTAACTAAATTGTGTACGCCTGTGAGTGATAACTGTATGATCATGACCCCCCTTTTATAGATCCGCCACCGCATGGAATTTGACATGAACCAAGTGCGACTGAAGGGTTTCAGCAAGGCTGTCGTATATGGAGAGGATCAGGTACTTGTTTCCTTTATTAGGTGGTCTTCTTGCCGGATTTGATATTGAGGACAGATGTAAGGGCACGTCTGTTCACCTGTTCACATGACAACTCGCTTTTAGATTATGGTCTCCTAGCATTCTTCACTCTGGATTACGTTCACAATCTAATATTCTTAATCTTTTGTCTTAGATCCTCGGCTCGATGTCCACCCTGATCCAGTCTGTTGGCCTGGGAGGCCTCTCACCCAACACCATGCTCATCTCCTGGCCCACGCACGAACGTAACGAGCACGAGGAGGTTGACTCCGAGTACCAGACATTCACTGGTCAGTTGGCGTCTATTTTTCATTTTGTTGCCTTTCGTTCCCCCAAACACGTGAATTATTAGTTTCCTCTCGATTTCATGTCTTTAGGCGATTGGAAATCAGAAATTCAGTTTTTTATTGGTGAGCTCAGTCAGAATCTAGTACAATAAAGTCTTAGCCTTGAGTCAGTGCGTAATTTAGTTTCCTTTGTTTGCTATTTTAGTATGTTGTAGTTCACATATGATGTAGTGAACATAGCATATCATTGTAGACTAATTACGATTTGTTTTGTTGCTGTTAGTTAGATATGATCCGAAATTTTTTTATTGTAATTTGGTGAGCTGCGCGGTTGTGAATGTCATAATCTTTTAGATAAGCTGCACGCGGCCGTCGCAATGGATATGTGTCTGCTTGTTGCGAAGGGAATCATCGACTTCCCCTCACCCAGTTTCCGCCTTCACGTACGTTTTGGCTTACGCTAGTAGAACCGGACGTTTTCATGTGTTTATTTCATATATACTTTCCTTCTTTCCTGTCTTTGCATTTTGTTTGATAAAATAACTATATTAGTTAGAATTAGTTGCAGTTGAACCATTTCGTAGTCGTAGGAGATCAAACTGATATTTTAGGGCACAATCGATGTGTACTGGATTGTGCAAGACGGAGGTCTCTGCCTTCTGATTGCCTATCTCCTCAAACAGCACAAGGTGTGGCGTGGATGCAAACTGCGTATCATTGCCATTGCACAGGAGACCGACAACAACACCAAGATGCAACAAGAGCTGCAGAAGTACGTCTACCAACTGCGCATTGACGCCAAGATCCTGGTAAGTTGTGTTTTTTGCAGATTTGCATACCTTTCCATCCTTTGGCGATCCCTATAAAATTGCCGTGAAGTGACAGTAAATTCAGTGGTTCTGAGTTGTCACATTTGATAATTATGTCACACACTTGGATAAACAGAGTCTTTCGGATGGATTGTAGTTTTTTGATTTGCATGAGTCTCAACCACTCACCAATGACAACATTTATATTTGATTTCATCTTACATGTTTATTTCATTTATTGTTCATTTTAGATTGTCGAACTGGCTGATCCCGAGATCTCCAAGAACGCCTTTGAGCGCACTCTTCTCATGGAAGAGAGAACGAAATTCATGCAGAAGCTGCACGCGCCTTCGGTGAGTTATCATTTATCGCATAACCTACGCAGCTATCATATTTGATTGACCCATGCCTTGCCTACGTAGTGATCCTCATCATATTGCGTTCGGTTGTTGTTGTAATGTAAGGGCCTTTTCAAAGTCGTTAGTGCTTTCAGCCGCTTGCAATGGACCATAGCGAGAAGAGCGGCTCTGTTGGAAAGGAAAGTCAGAGCAGTGAAGAGGCAGAGACGGAGGACAGTGGAGATGAGCTCAAGGAGACCAATAAGGAGGACGGTGAGAGATATGCAAATTCATTTAGGACCAGTGTTGCTGTGCTTTTAGTGGGCACAATAACTAATGTGCATAGTTTGTATGGTCGAGTTGTTTTGTCATTCGTACTAATCCAAGTGAAAAGGTTTAGCCGCAAGCAATATGAGTCTGTGCTCTCGAGAAGAGCTGCCGACCTGTGACTGCTATGGTTGGTTTTAGCTCACAATGATGTTGGTGCTTTTTGTGTGTCATGGAAGTGAATGCCATTCTCCTCCTCCCTGTGTGTCAATTGTAGCTTTAGTCGTTGTGTTACACGTGTATTTGGAAAATATGTGATGTCGTCTTTTTGGTGCATCTCTCTGTCAGTCACTATCACACTCAGTGGTTCATTTCTTCCGTCATGTGTAGATTCCTCTTTCCCCTGATGTCTTGTCTGTCTGATGCAAACAAATGTCTTATGTTGTGATCAGCGGAGACTGTTTGCCGTAAGCATTGCTTAATAATATTCTCATTTTATCATTTCAGAAACTGCCCAGTCCGAGCAAGAGAAGAAGCAAGATATGAAGAAGAAAATGCGGGCTTTGGACAGAAATAAGGTGCTTGTTTCTTTCTTTACGATCATTCTTTTTGTTTTACTTTCATTGTTTCAGACACACTTTAGATTTTGGAACGTGGGAACGTTTTGGTTGACGGTGCCTTTAATTTTGAATACTGTGTGTTCCAGGTGCACAAGATGCACACTGCCGTCCGGCTGAACGAGCTGATCATCGAACACTCACTCAACTCGCAACTCGTCCTCCTCAACCTGCCCAAACCCCCTGTCAAAGAGGGTAGGTTCTTATTTTGAAATTTTCATAAGGGAGGAAGTATTGCGTGACCCGTAGCTACGGTAGTTCGAAGATGTACTCTTCTAACATAACGGACATTTTACTTAATGGCTTGAACTTACTGGACACGGTCAGGGTTGGACGATGCTCTTCTTAAGATATTGTCTAACAATGGAATACGAGTACAGTATAAGTATTATTCCGTTCAGGTCTGGAAGACTATATCCACTACCTGGAGGTTCTGTCCGACAAATTGTCGCGTGTGATTTTTGTACGAGGAACAGGAAAGGAGGTTATCACCACTCACTCTTAATATGCAAATTATCATTGAAGAGGTAACTCTACTACTCTCTGTCTCTCACTAGGGTACTCTCTCTCAACAGAGCAGCTTATTTATCGTTTCAATTGCTTGCAATGATATTCTAAATAATGATTGTCCCCCATTTGTCACAGTACTACTAACTTATGAGAATCGCGTTATTTATAATTACTTTTTATATTTCCATTTGTGTGCGATTTATAATTGTTTATAGGAAGGTGTTGTGAAGGAGTATGTTTTTTTCTGTGATGAACTATTGGGTAGATATTGCTTGCGTATACATAGAGTTTCCCTGAATCCGTGGCCTTAAATTTGTCGCTTACTTTCCGAGGTAAATGAATTCATTTTTATAGTTTATATTCAACTTTTTGTCACATCATTTATCTATACATAGAGATTGTTTTGTTCACTTTGCACTTGTTAATTCAGACTAGAAAGACACTAGTCAGTGGGTGAATTTTACTCGTTTTGTAGTACTTTTAAGATATTTCTCTACGAATTTATTCCCATTCACTTAACTTGCATCTCCGTGATGTTACTTATGCATAATCTTGTTTTTACAGTAGTTTAGTGGTCGTCACAGAAGTTTTATACGTCCTCTTTTTGTGGGCAGTGCATCTACATTTCACAGTAGAGATTATCAATCCAATATACATATATAGAAGCTTCCGTGAAGTTGTTTTCTTCTTCACAGGATGGTGTATCCCTTTGTACCATTTGTATTCTTTTTAGGAATGTTGAGTATTTGTTTGGTAGTTTTAAGGTAGTTAAAGGCATATGTTCATTTGTGAGTTGTGATCATAACAATAAAAGGAGCTTTGTTTATCGACAGTCGAGTTATTATCGCATTTTTCGTGGTCCGTATTACAGTTACAGGATGATTACCCGAGTAGTGTTTACATAAATGTTAGCAGTAGTGCCAGCTGATGTAACTGTGGTGTAGACCGCAGAGTTAACGATTATGTCAATCCATTTAACAAATCCAGCGGCTGTCGATTTAGCTTCAATGCCTTTCCTTTAAAGAATGTTTGACGAATAAAATCATTATCTGATGGTGAACGTGTAGCAGTCGATATAAAAAGTGTAATATTTATTATTGTGCTGAAAACTCAGATAATTGAGAAAATACTGCATGCATTACTATTCATGATATCAGTTCAGTGGAATCAGACTTCGTCGAATCGTTATCAGTGGACTTATGTTTGGACTTCCACTGTAGTCTCTATAATTTGAGTCTAATTATCGATGCTAATGAACTGTGGAGAGGGGAGTGAATTTGCATAGCGGACATCATTCTAAAGGTTCTATGCAAATTGGGGTTGGAATTCAGTTTGATGTTTCCGTTGGAAGGAGTGTAGTGCGCTCCTTTCTTGGTCCTTTTCATTGATTGATGGATTGCTTGGTTGTTCAGCTCATTTGTTAGATTTCCCTGAATGTCCGATCTTTATTCTTACTAAAATATGGCTCAAGTTTTCGAAAGCTTCCAGATGCGGTTATTACTTCCATTTCTGTTTGGGAAACGTTTGTGTTCACAGAATTCAGCTACTCAAACGAAAGGAGTTCTCAAAATAGGATCTGTCTCCGTCAATGTAAAAGATACAGAAAGACCGGAACTCGTACCCGCGGGGTACGGTAAGTTGCTATATGATTACGGTAGTTGTATACATATTTACATATACCGCGTACACGTAGCGCGGGGTACGGTATACGATTACGGTATACGGTACGGTACGGTATATTACTATTAATCGCAATACCTACTTTCTACTCGCATATGGTATGTTGGCATCACAAGCACAGTGCACATCCTTTATTCTCTAATTGGGACAATTACAATATTTGTTTATAGGTTCCTATGTGCTAATGTAGACGTAGATATTTTTATGGATGTTATTCTCTCTTTTCAGCTTCCGCGAATGAACCACAAGAAATGTTGAAACATCTTAAGTGGTTACTACAAAAAGAGAAACTCGGACAAGACGTATTCTTGATAGGAGCTCCTGGTCATATTAGATCTCGCGTCGTCTTACAGTATTTGGAGTTGTGTAACAGAGAATTCGAATGGCTTTCTGTTAATAGGTTCGGACTTTTAAAGATTCCTATGAGCAGTCTTGAGGATTTCAGTGGAAAAATTCCTTATTTATAGTAGTGGTATAACAATTGAGCCTTCTGCGAGATAATAGCAATGTATTTTAGTCAGAATCAGAAGGCTTGCTTTGTTGAGGTGTCGAACCGATGCGCCCCAGTGCTACGTTCTTGGGTGCGCAGCGCCCCTTTTGCCAGCCGCGCAAATTGGAGTGCACGCGTAGCCAGCCGCGTAGTTTCCGTAGACAACCGCGTACCGCGCATAGGAGGGCGTACCCAGCCGCGTAGTATGCAAACTACGCGGCTGGGTGCGCAGTGCCTCGGGGAGCTCAACCGCGCAGCGCACCCCTGGCCAACCGCGCAGGGGGCCTGCGTTGCTCGAGACAGCGCCAAGTCCACCGCATTCCAGTAAAATTAGAACACGTCTTTTTTTAGAGATACAACGGAGGCGGATATCAAACAACGTCGTGAGATCCGTGGTGGATCTGCCTTCTACAGTGACCTTTGTGCTGTGCGAGCTGCTTTAAAGGGAAGGGTTCTAGTTTTGGACGGAGTGGAAAGGGCAGAAAGGAATGTGTTGCCAATACTGAATAATCTACTAGAGAACAGGTAGTGACCTTTCCACTTGGCATGTAAATTACAACTTTGACAATTTGACGATCGGAGCTAGTCGTTAACTTGTCACTTATCATTAGGGTACCGTATCTGGTTAGCTTCGTCGGTCGTGGACCGTGCCCGCGCCCGTCTCTGCATGAAGTGCTACTGGTTAGGGGTTGTATATATTTAGAAAATAGGATGGTATTCTACAATTCTACCCTATTCTATTATTTATCGATTCTGGCACATCGTGTTGACTTGAGTTGTATGGTTCGCCTCCCTCCACCCAAATTTTTTATGGGGTCAGGCCCACCGTTTTGAACCTATATTTATTATTTGTTCATAATTTTTGTAAAAGGTGTTTATTATAAAATATACACACTGTGTTTGAACTGGCTTCACCATCGCGAAGCTTTTGGGCCTGACCCTTTAAACATGAAGAAGTTATCGAAGATTGTGAAGAAGTTAAGTTATCGATTAATCTTATTCGCCGTAAATAGATTTCTTCCATTATTGCAGGGAAATGCAATTGGACGACGGACGTTTCTTGATGCGCCACGAGGCGTATGACAAGTTGCGAGAGGTTCACATTTTTCAACTATTTTTTTTTACTAAAAATAGCAGTAAGGTGTAAGTGTACGAGGAAGGAAAAGAAACAACGAACGTATAGACAATTGTTCGTAACAAAATTAGGATTGGAAATAACGATAATCAGTGGCTTCGAAGTTGTTTTTCAAAAATATGAATGCATTAACTTTTTTTTCAGAAGTATTCTGTCGAAGAACTGAAGGCCATGGGTGTCGAGCGAGTATCTGAGCGTTTCCACGTAGTGGCTCTGGGCCTGCCAGTGCCTCCGTATCCGGGATACACCCTCGATCCACCATTGAGGTCCAGATTTCAATGTGCAAATGTACAGAATCTAAGTTATCAGGTAGAGTCTTCTAAATATCTCTTGAACCAAGTCCTAAAGAGGAGGAAATACGAACCACAACGACATAAGAATTGTTTTGCAAGCCACGTCAAACAAGCTACCGTAATAATGTGAAGCACGTTACCGTAATCCGCAATAACTGTTCGACGTTTCTTTATCATATAATAACAGCTCCTCAAATTAGCCTCATATACCGTGTCTTATATTATAAGTCACGTAACTGAGTGTTTTTCTAGTGTCTTCAAAGATGTGCTTCAATTTCAGACTGTCTTGTCCATCTTCAAGGCTCAAGCTAGTAAAGTAGATTCTGAAAAGGCTACAAGCCTCGTATCTCTTGCATATGCTATCAATTCAAATGAAGAACTACCACTACCACAGTTTCCCCTGGACAATTTGATGAAGGCAGCCAACATTTGGGTCAGTGTTTCTTAGTTAGCTAAGGTACTGTCGCTATAAGTGAAGAGGCGAGTTAAGTGAAACTTCAATGATGTTATGTTATGCTTATTCTGGCGAGCCTGGATCACAAGCTGTTTCTGAAGATCTTTTTATTTTATTTTGGATTTCAGAATGCTAATCCTTCCCTGGAATCTGAAGAAATCTTCCGAATGTTTTACCCGATAAGCACGATTCTGAAGGAAGATCAATTAAAACTTGTGGACACCTTTCTGAGTAAATTCGGTGTAAAGTCGCAGACGTCTGAACGGAATGGAGAGGTTTGGAGTTTGGACTCGACACATTTTTTAATATTAAATTTAAAATTACAGTACATTCCCATTTTACTACAGTTTATTAATAGTTGCATCTTCCATCCATTCAGGTATTGATCGCAAAACAAAATTCTGGTTTTGCTGAAATCGAGGCACAATATAATGGAACGAATGTTCAGTTCAGTGTACCGATTGGAAATTCCGATGTGAAAAGGTATAATATAATAAGTGATAATACGCACAAATATGTACAATGCATAGATACAAAATTGAAAAAAAAAACCGTGGTGAGAATTCATTCGGGGCCACCAATTGCTAATTGTAAGTTCACAAGCTGAGTGAAAAGTTGACATCGAAATTTAAGCAGAATTTTAAAAATAGTCAATCAGGTAAATTCTGTCTTAAAAATAGTTGTTTTTCCATGTTTAGATCATCTAAACTAGTTGAAACGAGCCAGCAGAAACATATTCTTGCCCAGATGGCCTCTGCACACAGTAGTGGAGATTTTGGAATACTCGGCCCGAAAGGGTGTGGAAAAACAGCGATCGTGGATGAATTTGCTAGAATATTTGACTACGATACGGAAACAATGGTTATGTTTCAGGTCGGCAACTTTTCTTAGCTTTTGCAACTTTCTGACGATACTTTTCTGAGAGTCTGAATTGAAGCTAAATGTTGTTGAAAATGAGTTTTGTATTCAGGACTTGAACACCCGTGAACTTCTGCAACGCAGACGGATGCTTCCGAATGGTGATACGATTTGGGAAGATAGCGCTCTGGTAAGAATCGCGAAAGAGGCGTACATTTTCAATTGGCTCGTATGCGTCGCACTTTTTTGAAGTGACGCGTTGCATCGTCACAACTGCGCCAAGGTTGCGCCACAAGCGTTCTCGCGCACATGATTTTTTTGCAATATATAATTTGGTCGGTCCCCAAGATTTGCTACTGTTTACACTGTGGATATGTCTAACGGTTATTTATGCATATTTCCAGCCATTCCTTGTGCTCCAATTGGATTTTCTATAATTTCTATTTCAGGTTGAAACTGCAAAGAAAGGCGGTCTCTGTGTACTTGATGGGGCCGAAAGGGTACATTGGAGTGCATTAGAGGTTCATTATTTGCCTTTGTTTATTAAACTTAAAGCGAAATACCACCCGGTTTGGGGTTTTTTCACCAAAAATAGTTTGAAAAAAGTTATAAACGAAAATAAACATAAAAACACAAACAAATAAGTGCATCTTGTATAAAAATGTTCTCAAACAACCATTTTTTGCGATTTTGTATGGGAAAATTCGCTTCCGGCGATTTGCCGATTTTAATACTAGCACGGCCCCGGAAAAATCGAGGGATGGCCTTTTCAAATGATCACACACTCCGAAGCAATCCAAATGACGAAAAGTTGACAAAATATTTTGAATTTGGCTAGTAAAAGTCCAAAAATTCACATTTTGAAAACGGCGGTAAACGCACGGTTGTTTACTCCTCCTCTTTTCGTATTTTTTTGTTGAGACCGACCGCTAATTCGCTTTAAGGCTTTCTTTAAAGGTTTATTTTAGTTAAGGGTAGAGTTACAGATGCATACACATTGTCTAATAAAATCATGTGATCCAAACAAAACGTGACTTGTTGCTTACAATTAGTGGAGAACAGAATAAATCCAGTTTCCGAGTCTTTTATTCTTTCCGGTTCTCTCTCCCCTCGTGCATAATCGACATCTTTTCCTTCCAAACGGTTCGCGACTTGTGGGAAATTATGAATTCGAAGCAATTAGGAAGAAACAGGGAATCACAGAGGAGGAAATGAATACACGGTAATTCCGGCTTAATTTTTCTGTTATATTGACTACGGTATTCTGTTTGTTGTCGACGCAGTTCCCGACCGATTGTAGTCGTTAATGTTTATCGGATACTGTAACTTAAATATGCACATTAGGGAAATTGTCATGTGTCACTAGTAGTGTACACCATTGTCACGTGGTTGGCACTTGGCACGACGAGAATGGGCTTTAAAATTAGTGGATTTGGCGGGGTAACATTAAAGTGTTTTCAGGCGTATTTGGTGTATTCCTCCCTCATTCCGTCTCATTTTAACTGGAGACAGTGAGAGGGGAGATCCGATGTGGTTGAATGATCCCGTTCTGGCTCTGATGCCCTTTATAACACACGAATCACTCAATATTGAGGAGCAGATCAAGGCTTGTTTTAGTGGTTCCGAATTTGTTATAAAAGCGGTCTGCGCACGTATGGCGCACGTTTTGATCTTTTGGAGCGGTGCGCCCCAGGTGCGCCACTTGTGCGTCAACTGTAATTATATGCCGCGTACCGGCGCATCTCTCGCTCACTGTAGAGGCTGTTTCGCAGTGTCGAGTTGGTGAGTGTCCGAGGCTCCGAGGTGGTGTTTCTGCCACATCCGAATATTTGTTCATTGATTGTTTAGGTGATTATGAAACTTACGCCTGCCACAAATGAGGAAAAAATGAGGAAATTGCTCCAGCTCGTTAACAAAATGAGGCACTCGGCCGATGCTGGGGTAAGTATTATTCTGTTAGTGAATAACGAATAATAGAGAGTTGTTGGTACGATTAATGTGTAAGGTAAATTGATAATTTGCAGCTCCGCGGCGTAGCCGTATCTCTGTCACTTCGCAAATTGATTCATATTGCCCGTCTGGAATCGCTGCATGCCGGCGAACTCCGTTCAAATATTGAGAAAGCCGCTCTAGCACGCTTTCTGCCTTCTATAACAAGAACTGCATTCAAGAGTTTGTTAGATGAGGCTTCTATATTCGACGACATCAAAAGTGAAGATGAGCAAAGTGAGTTGAACAGTTTTGGATTAGCACGAAACCACTACACCATGTTTTACTACTATTAGGAGAAAATTTATAAGTTATATTGAACGAGAAACTGTAATTTGGTGACCACCTAATTTTCATTGCGATCGAAAGATGTGACCTCTTCTTATTCCCTGGCATTACTGAAAAACCAAAGTTAAAATATAAAGAGGAAGTATGCTGACATTGCTAGACTGAATTTTCTATAGGCTATCAAGACGACGTGAATGCCCTTCGGAAGCCGACTAACTCTGGAGAGGAGACTATGGTGCCAGATGTGACATTCTACGACAACATCGAACATCTCTCAATAATTAGAGATATGGCCAGAGACATGCGCCTAGGCTCGCACCTACTATTGATTGGAAATCAGGGCGTGGGAAAGAATAAGATCACCGATCGATTCTTGCATCTGATCAATAGACCGCGGCAATACATGCAACTGCACAGGTGAGGGATTAGACTTGTTTTGGGTACGCGACAATGTGATTTTAATAAAAAGGTCAAGGGCAACACAAATGAAGAGAAATCAATAGTTTATATCTTTCCTTGGAAAAGTGCACATTTGTCTCGGATAGCTAGAATTATAAAGATTAATTAGGAGTTGGTCACTTAATTGTGCGTGAATATTATTCGTCGTGTTTGGTTCATACATATTATTGTGTTTAATAAGTGTTTAATACTGTAGAGATACGACAGTGGAGTCTCTAACCACCCAGACAACTGTGCAAGAAGGACGTCTGAGACACGAGGACTCTGCCCTGGTGAAGGCCGTGAAGAAAGGGCATATTCTGGTGATTGACGAAGCAGATAAGGCACCTCTCCAAGTGATCGCAATTCTCAAAAGTCTTCTTGATTCAGGTTCAGGTTTATACAAAGTGAATGCCAAACATTTTGGTTATATTATTTGCGATTACTCAGTGTAACTATCTGCCAATTTATATATTTTACTGAATTCGACACTATTCGTCGTCTGTATTCTATGTGATAGTGGAAGAACCTTGGAGCCTGGCCAAATTTATTAAAAAAAATTTTTTTTTTATTCTACGGTATGATTATCCATTCTACAGTAACCCCTTATCCCCCTATTGTAGGTACATTGTGCCTTGGGGATGGCCGGAGGATACAGCCCACTGATTGTCCGTCGACGGAACGAACCATTCCACTACACCCTGAGTTTAGGATGATTTTGCTTGCGAATAGGTGAATTTAATGTTTTATTTATAAACAAGGGTAATTATTATGTAATTCATGTTGACCTCTGGGATTGCTGGCCGGAAAATAACTGTCTCAAGGTTCTATGTAAACCTCGCCTTACGTAGAAACACCAGCTATTTCACCCCTTGGAGTAGTTATCTCTTTCCGTCAGTCGGAAGAAAAGCCACATTCGATCGACCGTGAAGGTGGCATCACTGTCAAAAGTAAAATTCGGTATCTTGTTAAATAATTATTTGATAGGCCGGGATTTCCCTTCCTCGGTAATGATCTCTTTGGAGTCCTGGGCGATCTTCTCTCCGTCCACACTGTGGATAACCCGAGCAGGGACAGTGAACTGGAAATGCTCAAACGATATGCGCCGGGTTGGTTGTAGTTTGTACGTTTGTAGTATGTTACGTTAGTCACGTTGTGTCAGAATATGCAATGAATTTTTCAATGGCTATTCCATGAGCAGGAACGTGCCCCTTTTCAGTACTGTGTTTAATGAATTAAAATAGGTTTTGTTTATAATGTAAGCGATACATTTTCAAATGTTCTTTTGCAGATGTGAGCGATGCTTCATTGAATAAACTCGTTTCGGCCTTCACAGAACTTCGTTATTTGGCAGAGGAAGGAATAGTCAAATATCCATACTCCACACGAGAACTCGTCAACATTGTCAAACACGCAAATGTTAGTTTTTCCTTCACAAAAGCATGTTTAAAAGCGATGTCAACGTACTTTTGGTATAGTTAAACGGTGTTTATTTATTTATTTTTTATTTCTAGGAGTATCCGAATGACCCCCTTCCAACTGTTGTCAAAAATGTGTTCGATTTTGACAGTTTCGACTCGGAGACGATGAAGACAATTGAACTTGCCTTTCAGAAACACGGAATCCCGTTGGGTGAATAAATTGATGATTTGCATAATAAATATTCTTGCTCATGCGTGTTGACAATCAAATATTATAGTTACGCCCATCAGTTAATTAGGAGCAGCCCAAGATAAATTCAGGGAAATGAAATCCATGTATGTGAGTTCGCACTCATTACGCTTCTATTTGCGCTTACTAGATACACATTGCTTTTGTTTTCAGAGATACATAGATGGTTTCTTGGTGTCCGTCGGGTCCTAGTCTCTAACATTTTGAATGATGCTTTTTCGGAAAAAAAAAGAGTTTAATTTAGGTGTTGAACAAACAAAGGACAATGTCTCTTTGACCAGCAGGCATAATATCCCTCCCTTTACGACAATCGGAAGATGGGGAATTACAAAAGACAAAGAACCTCTGCTGCTGAAGCAATCAATTGGACAGACGCAGTTCAAGGTACACTGTAACAATTAGTAAACCATACAGTAGAAAAAATTGGTACTCTTTTTTCCGATGTTACAAGTCTTGCTTCTGATGATAGTTGTGTATTTCCAGCCAGAAATCAGTCTCGATGTGGATAATGTGAAGGTCGAGAAACAGCACATGAGAAGTGATCAGTTTACGGAACAGGTTTGTCGACTCCCTCTCCTCCCCCCCCCCTATCTCTCCCTCTCTCTCTCTCGCTCTCTGGCGTTTCCCTCAAAACTAGTTGATCCTTTAAAAGATTAGCTTTGCATTTTGAAGTGCATTTTGAATTTTGAAGCTTTGCAAATTATTTGGAAGAGATTATTCACAGACTCGAGCTGATCATTCCCAACCATCACTTATGATACAGCTTCGTATTTTGCAGGAGTGTGCTTGGCAACTTGAACTCGGTCAGGATACGAGCATTGTTTCTGATTGTATTTCCGTCGACGGGTCTCTTGTTGCAGTCACAGTGAATCCCGTTGGTTTTTACTATGTCAAGGACCTGGAAAATGATACATTCGTGAGTTATAAGACTTCATGGGCGTTACCGGCAAAACAATTGTCAGATACAAAAGGAGTAATAAGTCGAGAATTTTCAGAGAAGTAACAAAAGTAATAATAGAAGTAATAATATTAGTCGAGTTAGTTGTCTTCAATGTGTGCTCCTTTTTGCTGACATAATAGTATTTATTTTAGCAGGTTTGGTTCGTAAAAATCTTAATTTAGTTCAATGTTCAGGCAAAACGTATAGATCTCACTGAAGGGATTGTGAATCCAAAAAGAAGAGGAGCATTTGAACCGATTGTCAAAGTGGCCATTCTGGATGGTGGAAAGTTCCTGGCACATGAAGAAACGGTTACATATGATGATAACCATGATTATAACTAGTTTTCTTGCTTTTTAAGACCAGGTTTTTCATTTCTTTTATCGCTTTACTTCGACGTGAATTCAACTTTGATATTGGAAGCTCTCGTAGTCGCGTACGATGTGAACACCATGTTTACTGTAACTGTGTAGCAACTTGAGCCATCTGACGTTATGCTAATTGCAGACCAAACAATTATGTGTTGTGGACACGAACAAATGGACAGTTCAACATTTAGGACCTTCACAGAAACTGAGTGATCGAGTTGGAAATTGTGATTTTTTATAATTACAGTAATATTGGTATTTTTTATTTCTAACTGTGATAAGTGTTCTGGTGATCTTACTATTGATTACATGAACTTTTAAGTCGACGAAAAGGGATTTTGTTTTATTTATTTTAGTATTTTCTCGGTAAGATTGCCACTACAGAATGGTTTCTGGAAATCGGATCTTGCTTTTCGAACGAAGTGGAACAAATGTTATTCTATTCGGAAAAGATAGACAAGATTGCATAGAAGCGGAGCTTCCCAAATCAGCCGAACAAATAATTCACCTTTCAAAGAACACGTGGTTTGTCAACTGGACGGTGGGTGGATTCAAATCCTTTTTCACGAATTTCTTTTGCGACCCTTTTGGCTTGCGTAACTTTCCACATGAACACTATCGTTATACGCATTGAATATATATCTAAACCAGTCGGCTCACGCCGCCTGAGGCGACTTACATGGAAATATGATTGGTTTAGCATGGGCATTCTACAAAGCTTCAAACGTATCATAAGAAATTCACATAATAGGAAACAATTGCATATGCATACTTCGATATTGATAGAGTATTTATGTTACACTTTCGCGCGAATTCGCCGCGAAAGTACCATCCAAGTTGACTTTTCCATTTGCGCAGTTTTACACTAGGTGTATGCAAAACACGCCGCAGATGTATGTAAATTTCTTGCTGTATGTAAAATTCGAGTAGTTTCCCACTACAGAAACTGCAATAACATGGATGATACTTTCGCATGCGAAAGTGCGCGAAAACTTAACATAAATACTCTATCAGCTGCGAAACTCTTTTTATACCCGAACACGAAATTTGCTTTTCCGTAACGCACATCGGTATGCAAATTACGCTACAGTTACTCTTTTATATAATAAGATAGCATACTTCGATATTGAGCTGCGAAACTCTTTTTATACCCGAACACGAAATTTGCATTTCCGTAACGCACATCGGTATGCAAATTACGCTACAGTTACTCTTTTATATAATAAGATATATGTTTTTACCTTGAATATGTATTCAATATTTTCCAAAACAGTAATTTCGGACCGAGTGGCAATCCCGCAAGAGTTGAAACAAACCGAAAAATACCATATTATTTTAGGGTCGGGACGAATGTGCAATGATTCTGAGTTTGGATGAAAATAAAGATCAGCTGTCCCTTTTGGAGATCTCCTCATCTCTACCCAGTGACATCAGAATTCACGCCATCTCTAAGGACAAAAAGAATAGGATGATTCTCGCTTCGGAAGGGTTCTACTGCTTGATGTCTGATGGATTCCAGATGGTAGAGTTTTGTCGTTTTACAATAACTGAGCTTAGCCGAGCGTACTGTAATTTTTTTATTGTTTTGAATCCTTTGTTATCTCTCTCTTTTGTTTCTTTCAATCGCATCCATTTCCCCAACAAAATGATCAGCCCTCCACAGCGTGTCTTTAATTCCTACGTAGTATCTCTCATCAGATACTGACGGACGGCCACCCCTTGTTTTTCGCTGCGATCGCACGGCGTTTCACGTCGCGTCGCCTTGCAAATTTGCATATCTATCATTGAACAACACTTTTCGCGATACTATTGATCGTTCGTGTAATTACAGGACGGAAGTGAAGTGTCGGGTTCGAGATGTAAATTGCCTGAGAATCCCGAAGAGTTGGTGGATGCCCGGCTGCCCTACTATGTCACAGAAGCATTACCCCATGTTGACACTTCAAAGAATCTAGTTGTGATGGATGGAGGAGTTATTGTACAGCCAAAGGGAAAGTGGGAGACTCCCGCACATTCCCTTTCTACAGGTACACATCCTTAGTTGTGTATTTTGATAATCTTGATAATTTCCATATAAAAACACCTGATATTCATCAAAAAGCATACACAAATCGTAATTCCTGGTTTGTCAGGTGCATCACCGACAATGATTGGTGGTTTTCTCGAAGCGGTTGATACCAAATCTGCAATGGTACAGTATATACCAGTGCCTGAGCCCAGATTCCATTCCTACCATGCTAAATGGCTTCATAGGATTTCAAAGGCGAGTTTCTTCCAATTTCTACATGGCAGGAAACGGGGTCGGGTGGCCCGATGGCTGACTTGTTCGCCTTTGATTCTGATTCGCATGTGGCAAGTTCGTATCCTCACTCCTCACCCCACAAAAGGTTTGGAAAGAGATGCTAGTGGAACGTTGGTGGTCTCCCGGGCCCTAGCCCGAAATCTTCAATTTCTAAGGCGTTGTCACTGAGAGCCATAAGTTACTCATTCGTCCTCGTATTGAACGATCGTTGAACGAATTATCTGGAAGCCTAAGTGAGTAATTTATTTTACATAATGCGAATTGTAAGAACAACACTTTCATTGCATTCTTCTAGCCGTTATCAATCACTTTTTACATATCATTTATCCACGTTCCAGGTCCCTTTTCACATTATTCCCTACAAAGATGACAAGATGCTGACGATTGATATGAGCGGTGGAATACGATCTTTTGAAGTTTCTGCGACGACTCTCGGAAAATCGTACGGGGAATGGCAGAAAATGATCGAAGGTGGTGGGATATTTTATCGTGCAGTTTATGAATTACTGAGACTGAGCAATTGCTGGGATACTGACACTGGCGTTGAAATATGTAAAGATTACACATGTCGTATTTAGCGGAAATAGTTTTGCGACATCACCGATGACACATGTTCCTTTCCTTTTGTACTTTTACGCCTTCACATTCTTTCCCCGTTGATAACCAAGATTAGTACTTTTTATTCAAAATGTAATTTTTAGTTGACAATTTTCAGGTGATAGTGGCCCACTGCGTCTCGAATTCAATCGATCAATGGAGGATTTTGATCTTTCCAAGTTAGATGAGCCAAAATTGGGGAAATTTGACGCGGAGAACACGCCACATATGGGCGGTAATCAGTGGATGGGCGGCACCGGGGGATACGGTACTGCCGGAATGGGCGGAGTCGGAGGACCATTCAGGTACTGTACCTTTTCTTACTGAAGATTGAAGATTATGAAACAATCTGACAATTATTTTATGAGCGGGTGTTTCATGCTGATAATAGTCGTGCAAGAGTCTTCATAATCAACAAGGTAAAATGATACTCACTGTTTTTTAGAGTCGACGCCGGTCACGATGTTCATCAGATGCCAGATATGGCCAAGCAACAGGTTTGCGGTTTGATCTTATAGTAGTTCAGTTGATATAGCTATTTTTTTTAATAGTTTTAATATTTATTTATTTATTTATTTATTATTTATTAAATAACACCACAGGGTGTGCATCACAATGAAATAATGAAACGAAAGTAGTATATTTCGACAATGTACACTAGCACCAACTTCCGTAGCGGTAGTAGGAAGTTAGTTGCTTATACGGATCAAGGTCAATGTTTGAGTATGTTTTTCGCAACTCTGTCAACTACAACAAAACTTTTCCGGTTCCCGAGCACATTCTAAGGAAAGCGCGCGAAATCGGAAAGGCTCAGTACGCGAAGAAATTGAAAGAAATTGAAATGAGCGAATATGACGACGATTCGTACCAAAAATTGTGGAAGAGAATCAGCAAGGAGAGCACTCATCTGAAGACCATTATTGGTTGGAAACATTCATTTATGAATATGAATGAATATTGTGTTCATCAGTGTGAACATTGTGAATTTGCCTGATATAGAGAAAGTAGTGAGGACAAGGAGAGACATTCCTTACGTCATAGTGTGCACCGTGTGGGTGTTTTATGTCTATAAGTCATTTGATATCTTATAATGTATTTGAATTTTGTTTTCCAGAACAACTCGAAGCGAAAAAGAAGGAACGTCAGTGGTCTAGACACCAAACAAGTGGAGATTTGGATGATGGAAAGTTGATAGAGGGAATGACCGGAGAGAAGAATATTTACAGGTTGTGCTAATGTTAGTGTAATGTGGGATAAGTTTCGAACAATTACAATGAATACGGTGGTATCAACCTGATTGCCAGCCTAAAAGGAAAATGTCCGTCCATTAACTGCACCGATGCACATAACAAGGGACCATGTGTAACAAGTTGCATACTTACTAGAGTTGGATATAGCACTTTTCAATTGCTTTGATAACGTTCAGGCGCCGAATGGAGAAGCTTCCCGAGCCTGGAGCTCCTCAGGTTAAGCCAAAGCGTTTGAGACTTTGTCTCGATGTCAGCGGGTCAATGTATCGATTCAACGGGTTGGTGTTCTTCGATGATGAAAGCGCTCACCTAAACTGGCATTTTGTCAGTGGTGTAATAACGTGTGCACGTGCCTCAGTACAAAATAAAAATGGAACAGTGAAAGCGTGTGAAAATGAGTATTTTTTTGTTTAATGGTGCGCAATTGCACAAAAGTATATTTTGATTCCACGCTTCCTATGTATAGCGTAATAACGGTGATGTATCTTGTAGAGTAATTGTGTCAAAGTAAGTAACAGAACTCGAGGCACTCGATGTACTCAATGGAGTATGACTCAAAAATTCCTGGGTTTTTTTTTGCTGTTGATGAGAGGAAGAATTTCAGATACGATAAGCGGCTTCAGCGCAGTTTGGAAGCGGCTCTGATGATAATGACATCACTTGAAAATCAAGAAGAGAAAGTGAAGGTAAAACTTTGCATACAATAACCAGATTGGCCAACTGGTTAGCAATCACAACCATAAGCAAATTCACATCAGTCATGTCAATAAAAACAATATATGCCGTTGCATGGTCAATGCCGTGTGTTTTTATCAATTGTGAGATTTCTCATTCCAGTACGATCTAATCGGTCACTCTGGTGATGGCCCATGTACCATTTTTGTGAAGGAGAAGTACCCAGTAAATAATAAGGAGCGACTCGAGATTCTCAAGAAAATGATTGCTCATGCGCAGGTATTTGTCTTGACCAAGTAAATTGTGCATTAAATCCGAGCCTATCTTAGCACTATAGTTCTGAATCCACTTTCCCTAAGCACGTAAGCGTTTCTTTGTAATTCTTTTCAGTTCTGCATGTCTGGAGATTATACTCTTGAAGCGTTGGACTTTTCAATTAGACAATTGGCCAAGGAGGAAGATGCTGACGAAAGGATTGTTGTTCTTGTTAGCGATGCAAACATGCAGAGGTACGGTGGTCAAGCACGGGATTTAGGGTAGATGTGGTGCCTAGTGATCCGTGACAGCTTTTTCCTTGACATGTTTGTATTTTTACAGCTTGTTGAGACCGATTTTTGCTCCCTACGGATATGTATCCGGAGTCCCGAACTTGCGGAATGATTGTAATTTTGATTCCAGGTACGGGATCCGTCCCACTGACATTGCAAAGCTTTTGGACAAGGAGAAGTCGGTGAACTCGTTTGTGATTTTTATTGGATCCCTCGGAGATGAAGCGGTTAGGTACGTATAAAATATTTTGAATGTAATGTGTCTGCACATAGCCAGCTCTACTTATATTTTCATTTTCTGCTTCAGACTCCAAAACAGTCTTCCGGCCGGACGAGCGTATGTCTGCAGAGAAAGTGCTGAGTTGCCCCACATTATCAAGTCCATCTTTGCGTCTACACTGTGCTAACATAAAAGGGAAATTATTGATTTGTTGACACGCATTTTTAGTTTGTCGAATAAATTTTTCTGAATAAGTGTCTTGAATTGCTTTTGCTTGGGTTGTATTTTGTTTTGATTGTAAATCTATTGCTTTTGTATTATGATGAACATTTCAGTCTTTATTGTACTGCAAAAACACTGGAAAAGATGTGCTCTGGGAATGGGGACGTTCAACGTACGTTTGGTTAAAAAACTTCTAAACTGGACTTCGTGTACGAATATGCTGTCTGGTATAAAGCTTAAAATTAATAAAGTCGGGTCGCGAGGACTTGTGGTCGATCTCGACATACAATAGTTCTAAAACGCACATCGGCACTCTTTATGCCAGAGCCAGAAGAGATAAAAAAACGCGGCATCTCCATCGACCAGAACGAATCTTGCGCCTGCCAAAAGGTTCCGCAACATTATAAAATGCATCAATATGGGCATACACAGAATGACGAGGTAAAAGTGACGCCTCCAGAGCTGGAATTAAGAAGAAGCACTAGGAGTGTTAGGTCCACAAAAACAATGGGTACTGTGTGCACCAGATGACCATGGCCAATGACAATGACGTTCATTTGAGAACTCTAATCTTGTAGGTTATTCATCCGCAATTCAAAAGAAGCTTTGAAATGCACCCACAGTGCTGCCAGAATATTGATGTTTATATGTTGATTATGCGGAACAACAATGTATCGCAGTTGGAGCAGATTTTCACAACAGCAATAGCAAGTTTTTGATACTATTTTACAAAGTTTACCTTTTCAGAATCAAACAGCGAATAATATGTTTCAAAAACCATGACACAAGTTCTATTGAACGCAATCAGCACGTCGCCGATTATACCATTATTGGCGCCCACGTATGCGAGATAATGGAGCAGAGAAGCAATTGGAATAGGGTTATTTAAGTATGCGTAAAAGGGGAATAGACCCAGAAATGGGATCCGCATGCAAATAGTCAGCAAGAAATGAGACCAGAGACCCTAAATAATAATGAACAATTAGTCGAATTAGTGCACATAGTACACTGTCTCCACTAACACATTAATTTAGTTGCATGTGATTCTTGGCCTAGGCAAATACAAGAAACTTACCTTCAGCATGCACATGTAGAACAATATATCAAACACTGTTTTAAATCCGAACTTTCGATGATACTTGGCAAATGTGTATGCCACGTAATACAACGGCACGGCGACGGAAATAGTTAGAGAACTTCCTCGTCAAATGGGCATTTCCTGCCGCACAATTATTTGTGAAGAAGGCTTTAATAGGTCCAAGGTCCAAGTTGTAGTGGTACACAAAACCATAAATTTTCACTAATTATAGGACACCGATGCTCCAAGGTGCAGCATTATCAACTGTCTGTAGATTGGAGCCCTTTTTAACTGCAATGAGGAAGTTTAATATATATATATATAGATATATATATATATATATATATATATATATATATATATATATGTTTTCAAGAAAACAATACATGATAAACAAAACGAAAAAGTTTATTACACTGACAATCACAATTTACGTCGGGGCACACAATAGTCGCCTTCAAAGTTGAGAAATAATATTTTAGGCTTCAGCTTCAGTGCAACATTCAACACCCGCATCGTTTTCCAGTATATGATCATATGTCATGTATTTTTCTCTGCAATTTTCATGCTTAATAAATTATTGATTTTCGATTGAATAACGCACGACGTTTGCAAATATAAGATAACAATAAAGTGCACGGTTAGACATAGGTGCCGTGCTATGCTACAGACAGAGATGGGTCATTTTGTGTGCCTGTGCTTATAGCAAATGCAAACTAGATATACATATTATTATTCTAATAAATATTCATGTCTAGTAGCTCCTGTTGGTGCATTTGGTGCATAACTTAAACCTATTTGTATATTTTTAACGTCCTACGAAAGATATAGTTGAAATGGTCGCAGTTGCCGAGGGACGAAACGATTGGATAAGGCGTAAGGCCTAGAATATTAGTGTCTTTAAAGTTTTTATGTCGAATCCTTGTGTTTATATATGAAGGAAAACAAGCAATTCACCTATTCCCTCCAAAATTTTGTTCGCCACAAATGGTCGATAGTGTCTGGAAGTGAGTATAACAACACAACTACACAGTGGATTATGTAGCGTATAAACTTGAATGATATACTGGAGACCTGCCAAAAGGTCATTCATCTTTAGGGGATACGTTGTGTCGGTTCTAAGTTTCTTAAGTAAGAGCGCACGCCACGTACCACACCACCAGGTTCATGAGGCGCGTTCAAGAAAAGCCACCAGACACTGGTGGCTTTTCTTGAACGCGCCCATACGGCACACATCACGACGTAAACAACAAATAGATGTAACTGAAAATTAACACCAACTTGTCACGCGAAGTTCGGATTCAGGAGTTGATAACGTTGAGGCGACTCCAATTAATACGGGACATAGAATGAGTAGACAAAGCACGATAAACTGGAAATATTGTTTATCTCCTGGCGCAGACTAAGTAAATCTCGAAAGGCGCTCAATACAGTATACCCATAAAAATGGCGGCAGAATAAAATATTTCAAATTTTGTCATAAACGTGGACGAAACGAGCTGCAAAGCATGCAAACGGGTGCGTTGCGTTTCCTACAGCTTATGATATTGATCCTCAGTGTTTAGGGCGCATTCGAGATGGACATTTTTCGGAAAAAAAAAGAAAAAAAAAAGTGGTTCGAGATGGACACCGAGAAAAAAAAATAATACATGCAAAATAATTGTCGAAATGCAAATGTACCGTAATTGAAACTAAAACCAATCGATC
Source organism: Pelodera strongyloides (assembly GCA_036852015.1). Lineage (NCBI taxonomy): Eukaryota > Metazoa > Nematoda > Chromadorea > Rhabditida > Rhabditidae > Pelodera > Pelodera strongyloides. Next base: position 212,250 of record JAANDG010000173.1, on the reverse strand, counting down.
ATTTGCGTATGCGTGGCAATTGCATTCTTTTCTGGTGGTCCATCTCGAACCAAAAGTTTTCTTTTTCTTTTCCGGAAAAGATAGGAAAATGTCCATCTCGAATGCGCCCTAATGACGTAATTTTTTTCCACATTCTTACTATAGGTACCTGTACGCCCATGGTCCGTAGAAGCTGTAATTGAATTGAAGTTCTGTTCTCGGAAATCACATTTGTTTTGATCATCCGCAACGCCAACATCATTAATACAATGAAAATGGAACCACATACAAATAGGCTAACAAACAAATAGCACATGACTATCTTGAAATGAAGCCCATCAAGGTTGAGCACATACACCTGGTCGATCGATATTTTATACGGGAGAATTGTTTGCAGATTAGCAAAGACCTGAAATGCCGCCGAATGAGGGATAATCTGATTCAACTTATTCAACTTTTCCTCACTCTAGGTTTTTAGAAGAAAATATGGAAATGCTTACATCTTGACTGACTTTCTCTTGGGGAAGACCTGTACAGAGCCCAATAAATACAAAAACATAAGAGGAAGAAATCATTATGTATTTTGGTATATCGCTCCGTTTCAGTATCGATGTCATTGGGAATATGCACATGAGTTGACTTGACATATGCATATGAGTTGACTTCTACCTTGTATACTCATGATTTGGGTTAGATATTGTTCAGGGTTCGTTTCTTCGGCTAGACATAGTGCTATGACTCAGATTTGTTTTGAGGCGTGGCAGAGAAACTTCAATTATACTTATGCTAAGACTTGGTAGATTTCTAGGGTTGGGATAAACAACATCCAACCTTTGTTTGCAATGCGATCCAAATATGCCAAGTTAGTATACAATAACGAAGATGAAATAATGGAGAATCCGAGGCGTCGGGGGACTGTGCATAGCGTGTCCCAGGGAAGTCTTCTCCCAGCGGGAAGCCAATGTTCACCCTTTGCTCCGACCCTTTGCCTGCATTTATTCTAAACCACCCATTTCAGTTGGCGATGTTAGCAGTGAGTATTACCATCAATGAATTGCTTCCCCTTACCACAGTATACGATAGTGATATTTAAGGCTTTTTGGTGCTGGGAATCGGCAAATATATCAACTTGAATATAAGTGTGGTAGGTAATTTCAAGCTCAAATGTTCAGTAAAATATGATTGCATATGAAGGCTCAAGGCATCATTACTCTGTTAATGTACAAAATGCAACTATCTCTATTTCAGTCAATATTTTATGTGGGATCAATCGCGTCGGCAATCACTCTAATACACAGTGTATTTTATCGTTATGAATGTACACTTCCAATGACATCAATATTGAAGCGGAGCGATATACCAAAACACATAATTATTTCTTCCGCTTATGTTTTTGTATTTATTGGGCTCTGTACAGTTCTTCCCCAAGAGAAAGTCAGTCAAGACGTAAGCATGTCCATATTTTCTTCTGAAAAAACCTAGAGTGAGGAAAAGTTGAATAAGTTGAATCAGAGTATTTCTCATTCGGCTGTATTTCAGGTCTTTGCTAATCTGCAAACAATTCTCCCGTATAAAATATCGATCGACCAGGTGTATGTGCTCAACCTTGATGGGGTTCATTTCAAGATAGTCATGTACTATTTGTTTGTTAGCCTATTTGTATGTGGTTCCATCTTCATTGTATTAATGATGTTGGCGTTGCGGATGATCAAAACAAATGTGATTTCCGAGAACAGAACTTCAATTCAATTACAGCTTCTACGGACCATGGGCGTACAGGTACCTATAGTAAGCATGCGGAACAAATTACGTCATAAACACTGAGGATCATACTATAAACTACGTAGGAAACGAAAGAACCATTTGATGACGGTTCCCAGGTTTTTTTCGTGGACCAACCCATTTGGAGACCACTTGGTGACTTTATCGTGACCAAGTTCTAAAACCGTCGTCAACTGGCCAAAACATGGTCACCAAATGGTAACTGACCAGTCACCAAGTGGTTTTTCGGTGAATCCATCGAACAAGACGCTTTTTCTGTGGTTTCGGCAATTATTCCGTTTCCTGTGTAAGCACTGCCCGCATCTAGAACAATACTGACATTCTTTTTGTTAACGTTTGATGTCATAATTATTATTGTAACTGTCGATGTTAAAGGGTCAGGCCCATTTCAGGTAACACCTATTTTATATAACTCTATCTGATTCTCCGTATCAAATATGGTAGGATGCAATTTTTTAACTTCAAGCGCAACATTCACACAATTACCAGCAATTTACCATGGCCAGTCAGTCATACACAACAATCAATCGCAGTTGTCACGCCCCCTCGCGCTGATTGGCCTATATGCTATATTGGGCGTGGCAATTGCGATATTTGCCAATCAGCGTGAATGGGTGTTCAACTGCGATTGATTGTTGTGTATGACTGGCCATTTTAAATTGCTGAAAACTGCGTGAATATTGCGACTGAAAATTGGAAAAAAATTCAGCCCACTATATTTGAAACGGAGAATCCGATGGAGTCGTCAAAAATAGGGGTTACCTTAAATGGGCCTGACCCCTTAAAGGGAGAGGCCCACGAGAAAAAAGTTTTCCTCAGTTTACTTGCACAGAATGTCCGTAATCTCAGAAATATTACTGCGAAAACCGCATCTCTTTGCATCTAGAACTCGCAGATATATTCTATGCTAAACAGTTCGGCCAGGCACCGTAGTCTGAAACAATTTTTGCTCTTTTATGGCAGTACATTATTGGAAACGCTTTGTTATAATGGTAGTAATGTTCTTCATTCGTTTAACAATTATTATGTAGAGAAAGAATGCTAATGGACGGATATAAACCGTAGAAACGTATTTTAAAGGGCATGTCAAATTGGATTCTGCGCAGAAAGGCATCTCCAGGCGCAGACTAAGTAAATCTCAAAAGGCGCCCAATACAGTAACCCATAAAAATGGCGCGAGAATAAAATATTTGAGATTTTGTCATAAACGTCAACAAAACCCGCCGCAACGCAAGCAAACGGGCGCGTTGCGGAGAGCCGGTAATTCAAGCCGTCCCGTGGACAGAGATTTGACTTGGCTCTGTCCGCACGACTAGAATCCCATACTGAAGGAGTTTTTTGGAAGGGTTTGAAATTGTTTTTGGCCCCTACTTGCCGATTTAACTCTTTCTATGATTGAATTCGACTTTCTCAAAAACGCTGCTAATTCCACCATACTTTATAATACTCTTGTATTCCGTTACATGGATGACATAGCTATATTCTATAATGACTTTAATCACTTTGATACACTTGTCAGAATGTATCCAGACTCTCTAACATTAGAACCCGCGAATATTCATTACAACACTGCATCCTTTCTTGATCTCCAAATCACTCGCCTTTCTAGCTCATGGTCGGTTAATATGTACAATAAGACTGACGATTATTCGTTTAATGTTATTAGATTTCCTATGTACGACTCTTACATAAATAATAACATTAAACTTAATTGCATATTAGGTGAAATTATTCGTATAAACCGTTGCACTTCATCAATACTATTCTTCAAAGAAAAAATAAACCAATTAATTCACAAACTTCGGTCAAATCAATACCCTTTACCTCTCATAGCTAGTACTTTTAAGAAAGATATGTATAGATATCCTTTTATATGCCTCAAATATGACAGTAACAATAAAACCATGATTGCTTGGTTTAATTCAATAACTTAGTTTCTATAACTTAACAAATCTATAGTAACAGTTTCTTAATAAGTTGAAAATTTACCATATGTATCTCCCATGGACTACAAACTACATACATATCACCAGTGCATTACGCCATCGCTATCACTAAGCGTCGCGTAGGTCATACACTAACTACACCGCTAAACACTGCTAAACCATAGCTACCATTCAACTACAAGGCTAATATCTATTATTCGTATAATTCATAACATACATTCTCTGCGTACCTACATATTCTAAGGTAAGTGTCTTATACAGTTTTCCCAGTTTTTTCTTCCTTTCAGGTATTCCGAGGTATCTACTCAAGGTTAGTTTCTTCATTACCTTTTCATTATTAAATTATAATAAAATAATAATAATAATATTATATATCCTTATATTATTCATACTTGCTCACTTCTTTACTGTTGCCGAAATTCTACTCTGATCATATATGGTCAATCATACAACACTTTCATCTTCCTTTTTAACCTGTACTCAAGCCTGAGGTCATCGTACTGATGAGGCCCTGCCCATGCAAAATCCTCGTATACGATTAAGGGTCGAAACGGGGTGTCATGTAATATATACATGACCTCTTACTTATATTTCTATATCTTTCAGATCACACTTTCTTTCAATATCTTGCCTATACATTAGTTTGCTCTCTTATTATAATATCACACTTTTGTTCATTTATTTCCATATATTCAATTACATGAAAGTTTTTGTTTATTTTTATTTTCACTTTCCTTACTTTCAAAACGCAAGCTTTTTTTTAGCCCAACATGCAAAACCGGCTTGACATTCTCTTTAACCTTACTGACTACGGTACCTGGCCGAACTGTTTAGCATAGAATATCTCTGTGAGTTCACGATGCAAATATATGCGGTTTTCACAGAAATATTTCTGAGATTCCGGACATTCTGTGCAAGTAAATTGAGGAAAACTTTTTTCTCATGGGCCTCTCCCTTGTACAAGTAATTTGTGTTTCGACTTGGCGCCGCTAGAGGGGTTGAATGCATACATTTTTTTTAAACAATATTTCCAGTTTATCGTGCTTTGTCTACTCATTCTATGTCCCGTATTAATTGGAGTCGCCTCAACGTTATCAACTCCTGAATCCGAACTTCGCGTGACAAGTTGGTGTTAATTTTCAGTTACATCTATTTGTTGTTTACGTCGTGATGTGTGCCGTATGGGCGCGTTCAAGAAAAGCCACCAGTGTCTGGTGGCTTTTCTTGAACGCGCCTCATGAACCTGGTGGTGTGGTACGTGGCGTGCGCTCTTACTTAGGAAACTTAGAACCGACACAACGTATCCCCTAAAGATGAATGACCTTTTGACAGGTCTCCAGTATATCATTCAAGTTTATACGCTACATAATCCACTGTGTAGCTGTGTTGTTATACTCACTTCCAGACACTACAGACCATTTGTGGCGAACAAAATTTTGAAGGGAATAGGTGAAGTGATTGTTTTTCCTTCATAAACACAAGGATTCGACATAAAACTTTAAACACACTAATATTTTAGGCCTTATCCAATCGTTTCGTCCCTCGGCAACTTCGACTATTTCAACTATGTCTTACGTAGGAAGTTAAAAATATACAAATAGTTTCGTCCCTCGGCAACTTCGACTATTTCAACTATGTCTTACGTAGGAAGTTAAAAATATACAAATAAGTCTTAATAAGGTATGCACCAAACCAAGAGGAACTACAATATTTATTAGAATAATATGGCCTGAATATTGGGTATATGGCATGAATATTGAGTAATAACAGAATATTTATTAGAATAATATGTATATCTAGTTTGCATTTGCTATATGCACAGGCACACAAAATAACCCATCTGTACTATAGCCTATAGCACGGTACCTATTTATGTCTACCCGTGCACTTTATTGTTAGTCTAATATTTGCAAACGTCGTGCGTTATTCAATCGAAAATCAATAATTTATTACGCGTGAAAATTGCAGAGAACAATACATGTATTCACTGACAGTCATCGATAAGCTTGTGTTAATCACCGGAAGGCAACGGGATCGAACCACGGTCGAGTGGGCACAAACTAAGGTTCTACCACTGAGCTATTCAACACTATTCAGCATATACTGGAAACAAGTGAAACGATGCGGGTGTTGAACGTTGTACTGAAGCCTAAAATATTATTTCTCAATTTTGAAAGCGACTATTGCGTGCACTAACATAAATTGTGATTGGCATTGTGATAAACGCACCGCTTCGAAACATGTTCAGGACAACATATATTGAAACGAAAAGACAAAATATCTCCAATATGTTGAAACGTATGTCGAACATCTACACTCCAATATAATGAAACGTATGTTGAACATCTACACTCCAATATATTGAAACGTATGTTGAACATCTACACTCCAATATGTTGAAACGTATGTTGAACATCTACACTCCAATATAATGAAACGTATGTTGAACATCTACACTCCAATATAATGAAACGTATGTTGAACATCTACACTCCAATATATTGAAACGTATGTGGAACATCTACACTCTCATATATTGATACGTATGTTGAACATCTACACTCCAATATATTGAAACGTATGTGGAACATCTACACTCCAATATAATGAAACGTATGTGGTACATCTACACTCCAATATAATGAAACGTATGTGGAACATCTACACTCCAATATAATGAAACGTATGTGGTACATCTACACTCCAATATAATGAAACGTATGTGGAACATCTACACTCCAATATAATGAAACGTATGTTGGAACATCTACACTCCAATATAATGAAACGTATGTTGAACATCTACACTCCAATATAATGAAACGTATGTTGAACATCTACACTCCAATATATTGAAACGTATGTGGAACATCTACACTCCAATATATTGAAACGTATGTGGAACATCTACACTCCAATATAATGAAACGTATGTTGAACATCTACACTCCAATATATTGAAACGTATGTGGAACATCTACACTCCAATATATTGAAACGTATGTTGAATATCTACACTACACCTACACTCCAATATATTGAAACGTATGTGTTTTAATGTAATCATTATTATTATTATGTAAATCCTATGTGCTTAAATAATTTAATCCGAAAAAGGGAAAAGGCTGGTTCAGTCAAGGTTTACACTGGAGTCTTTTGTTCTGAATGAAGGGGCACTTTGGTGGCTTTTTTCAAAGTTGGCAGAGTCAAGATTTCCGAACTGTTATTTTTATTCTTCATGTGTTCGATGTTGTTTATTTATTACATTGTCTTCGAAATAAAGTCGTGTCAACAGATTCAATGTACTGTACAATCATTTCATATCTAAATCCCAGAGTAGCGTGAAAAAATAATTATTAGTAGAATTCTTCAATTTCCAAATCCAATTCAAACTAAACAAATACTTTTATCATCAGAGCCTGCGTGTGATGGCGATTGGGCTGGGCAAACAATGGGTAAGTGGCAATGAGGTATTGAGTTATATATGAACAACAATATCAATTTCAAACGATGGTATAATTTGTCGATGTTCTCCCACTTATAGCCTCAGTCACTCGTAAGTTCGGGTTGGGCAGGACTGTGGAACTATTTGGCGTTTTCCACAGTACACCTGAAAATAGAAGAATTTTCGAAGTTCAACAGATGTTGACGAATGAAATCAATTTTAGATGGTCCAGGTTGAGGGTATATTTTCAGTCACCTGACAAGCTTACAAGGGCGCTATGAATAATTACATCATAGTAAAAGACGGGCACGACGCATAGTGAAAGCACGCAGCCAGGAATGTCAAGGAATAGTTCACTCATTTAATTGACACAAACAACAAACTTTCCCCAATAAAAGCCTGTTTACATTGTGAAGCCGTCTGCGCATAAATTAAAATGTTGTCCTAATTCCAATTCTCCACGCAAAACTCTTTACCAATTCGCTTTCTTATCCAATTGACTAGAAAAGGTCGATAATCTCGAGAGGTGAATATAACAATGCAACAACATATTGGATTATGTATTGTGTAAATTTGTATGATATACTGAAGATCTGCAAGTGCCCATAACGTGTGTTTGTCCATCTCTACCCACACTTATTTCACACTTATTTACACGCAGTAATACAAAAAATAAATAATAATAGGTGTCTTCCTATCATCGTCCATACGCAGAATATAATTGAAATTAAGAAAGAAAAACGAATAACAAAAACTTTTCAAGACAAACTTGTAACACGAAGCTCCGATTCGGGTTTTGTCATCATCGCGAAAGTCCCAATCAAAACCGGACAAAGTATTAATAAACAGAGGACGATAAACTGTAAAACAGATAGTAGAAGAAATATTTAGGAGGCCCGAAATCCCGAAATGTCAAGTCAATCAATAGTCTATCATTTACCACGCACAAATGTAAAAGTAAAGAACACTGTACAACGTTATCGGGAGCAGCGCGCCGCGCACAAAGCCGCCCAAATTGGAGCGCACGCATACACTTTGGAAACTTCGCGGTTGCGCGGCGCGCCTATGGCGCAAATATGTTGCGCGGCGATGGCGCGACGTTTCGCGCTCTTCCCAGCTCCGCACACAGCCGGCAGTACATCAAAAAGAATTGGGTACGAGGTGCGCTACGCGGTTGAGGACCAGAGTAAATCGAGGTTTGTCGTGCAAAAACGCATCAAAATCAATTCATACGCACCTGTACTCCCATGGTTCGCAGCAATTGTAGCTGAATTGCCGAGCGAAATTCAGACGAAATATTTTTCTTTATCATTCGAAATGATAATATCAACAATGCGGCAACAAGCGAACCACTAATAAAGGCAGCGACAAATAAATAAACGACGATTATGTGAAAGTGCGAACCATCGAGATAGAGTATGTACACTTGATGGATGCACATCTTCCCGAGCAACAAATTTTGAATGGAGGCAAAATCCTGAAGTTTTATAGAATAGTAAAAAGGGACAGGCCCACCTAAGGGAACTAAAGTTATTATTTTTATTATATGCGCCGTGTTTTAATCTACCAGAATATGTAAAACAAGTTTGGTATAAAATAATCTCCAACGAAATATTTGGCACTGGGCGAAAACGCCTCTCAAAACTACGTACAAGGGAATTTCTTGGATCTCTATCCAATTCTCGTAATCACGTTAGAAAATCAACAAACCTACCTCTTCACTAACATTATCACGCGGGAGCATGGTGTAAATCCCGACAAATACAAAGATGTATAAGGCGCCAAACATTGCGAATTTTGGTATTTTACTGTGTTTCCAAATTGAATTGATTGGAAGTGTGCATTCGTAACGATAGAATACTGAATGGGTAAGGCTGCCGACTGATGCCGCTGCACTCGTGAAGAATATTGGCTAAACATTTATCTACAGTACGTATTTATGCAAAGTTGCTCGAATTTAGCTCCATTTTTTATTCTAATTTATGTTCATTTGCATAAGCTGCATAAGAACGCTGGTGTACTCGATGTGTTTCAAAAACCGGTCGGAATTTCGCTTTAAAAGATCTGGAAATACCGCACGCTCCGATTACTTTAGCGGGGCCGAACTTTCTATGAATTGTTTTAGTAAAAGTAAAAATGCTAACATCGAACCTAACATAGAAATGAAAGCACTTCAAATATGTATCAGACTGGTAAACTTTGGTCATTGCTAGCACGTATTATGGTATTCTAGTAGCGTAACCATAACTATGTGGATTCCTCATTAGTTGTTACGTACTACCACGCAAATGTCTACCAATAGGAATAAGGAAAACTTATGTAGAAACGCCAGAAATACTTACCACAGTCAAATAAAGGCTCAAGTAGTTTGCCAGTCCGTAGGCTACAAACACTTGTATACGACTATTATACAGTGTAATGAAAGGCACCAATTCATTCACAGAAACACTAACCGCCAGCATACCACACTGAAAACATCATGTAGTCGATAAAAAGGGTTCCCAGTGCGCGGGCGAACGGTGCTCGATAGGGGTATGCAATTCAAGTTGGCACACTTGGGGCGCAACTGTCGCGCGTCTAGAAAGTGAGCTAAGTTATAGCCGCGCATCTTTTTTCATATTTGTAGCCTTTTTTCTCTCGACTGGATCTACTTTCCTCTTATCAAGTCAAGTGTACGAAGTCAAGGAAATTAACAGGATACAGGAAACACATCACAGCAAAACGGGACGCAGAAATTTTAGAGAATTCAACAAAAACATAATTGGGGAAAAAATGCTTTACCTGATGGAAGAGAACGTAGGGCAAATAACTCCTTTGCGACCGTGGAGTTGATAATACGATAATAGTTGTCGCGGTTAGGTTTACAGTACAAGATATCAAGCAAAGAGTATGCCTTAGAATATCAAAACCAGAATCTGGGCTAACCGGAAAGTCCCACACATTGTTTAAGCAACTCGTCATAATGTTGTCAAATTGCTTATGCTTTCAGAATCCACTGAAAGTTGAGTGAAACGAAACACACTTTTTCTAATAAAAAAATCACCTGGCAGTATGAATGCAAGGGCACCATCATTAGTTATTGGGGCGCCTCCGATCTTTTAAGTTACATTTGGCTTTCCGTAATTTCAGAAAGAACACCTAGACGTACTTACGGACACCGACAAATACGCACACTGTTATAATTATCCAATTATCCTGACTCAAGCTAAAATTTCACTTTTTTACCTCACATAGAAAGACAGACAACATGTTTCTACAGACAATAAAAGAAATAGAGACAACGTTTTTTTTTGCGCGGATGTGCAGTGCACTGGCGAAACACGTGTGGTGCGCGGCGAATCCCTGGCGCGTAAATTGATGCAGAACCAGAATAAAGGGTACGCGGCGACTGCGGAAGTTTTTCACAAAAGGGTGGCCGGGACAACCACAGGACCTGGCGAGAAACTGGCGGACTGGGCGTGGTGCGCGGCGAGATGTAGGCGCACCTGATTTCTTTCGCCGCTCACCAACAGAGTTTCGCGTTTTAACAATCATATAGTAGAAATATGTGTATAATCGCCGATGAGAAAAGTGCCATACGCATGTGAAATCAATTACACGACGTGTTCACATAGGTCTGCAAAACAATGTGTAATTATTTCACGCATTATAAATGTGACCAATACACATCTTTTCAGAGAACAGGCTAATCGCATATTTCCAAAACAATACGGTTTTGTTGGTTCCTGGAGAACGGGTACCTAATCCATAACTTGGAACCCGACCTCAAGGATACATCGTTTAATACACTAATTAAATAATATACAACCGATGAAACATACGGTTTTCATCTATCAGTACAATAAAAGTTAAAATCGCAGTATTCAACGGGTTAGGATAAGCATGGCGATTGATTGCTCGAAGATAGGCAAAACAGTCTTTCAATAGAAATATGTATAAAACATGTACATACGCGTAATTCCTTTCACCGAATTAGGATAAATACTACACATATTTTTCTAATTTTCGGCCGATTAAAATTGCCCGTTGTGTCAATTATGCTTAATTACACTTACACACACAGGAAGGAAAGTCGAGTATAAAACATTTATTATACAATGAACAACAACGGCTTCAAATAACGATAACAATGAAACAACAACAAAAATGGTAAAGAAATCTAATGGAAGGCGAGAGACAAACCATGCAGGTCCAACTATTTTACACAATAAAAGATCTACAGTTTCCGAGAGATATGCATATCTCTACAAAACACGAAAACTACTGGCAATCCACACCCTATCGATTGAATTCCTCTCTACACACTCTCCTTTTCCTCAGTCTTTTCCTCGTCTTCATCTTCTGCTGTCTCCAAGTTTTCCACTGAAGAATCTTCACTCTCTGATAAACATTGTTCCTCTGTTTCTTGATCCTTCTTCTGTAAATATGAATGACAGTAAGCCAGCTACAGCATCCAATAACCTCATACACATCTGGTGACTGGTTCGTGACTATTTGGTGACACGTTGATGACGGTTTTCGATGAAACTTGCTCACCTCATGGTCGCGAAGAGGTCACCAAGTGGGTTCACCCATTTCCTATCTATGTTCTATACAGAGCAACAAATTATCTGTGTACAGTATGTCCTTTCCCGACATCATTCTCTATTCTATATTTGACCTCCCCGACACTCACCTGTACACCTTTTCGTTGTGGAATCACAGTAAAGAATGCCTTTTCCCAGTCTCCACTTTCTGAGTATTTGAGTAGAATCTCGAACACATGGTTGATTGTCAACACCTAGAAAATGAGTATCATGATTTTTTTTTCGAATAGTTGAAAAAAGCGGCTTATAAATGAAGCCCATAAAGCGGAATGGTACATACTTTTGAAAAATGCCAGAAATTAGCATATACACATGTAAAAACAGTTTTCCAGCTTTTCAAAAGGGGCGCGTCATACTGCTCTTCCGAATCGTTTGCCGCGCACATGCTATAAAACGGACTATACCTTTCGTGTTTTCATGTTGACAAACTCGTCAATGGGTAACCTCGCATGTTGATATCCGCGTTCTTTGGCAATATTATGGCATAGAAACTGAAATGAATACATTATGTAAGATGACAGATCAGTTACGCAGGCCGGCACCACTACTATGTTGGCTATTAGGCGCACATGACACTTACTTGAACATGACTGTTCAACAAAGTAAATATGATATGTACTGAAACTAAGCAAAATCAAACATACTTTCTCACTATTGTGATCGATAATTCCGCCAATAACGTACACTTTTGAATCTTCCAGCTTGTCAATTACCTAAAAAAATCGGCGGTCTTGTTGTGAACGTCTAAACTGACTAAAGTATAAAGTAGCATGTCAAATTCTTACAGTAACCAAGCCTAACAGTAAGACAGTTCAAAAATAGACAGTTGGATATGCAATAAATGGAAACTGTATCCAAACTATAAGTACAGTAACCAAACTCCGAACTTACATTTTCCGAATCTGCAGTCAAATAAACGACTTCCTCCTTTTGAAATGTTTCTTCGAGGGGTTTTTCGTGGATGTTCACATCCCACTTTGAATAAGTGGAGTCGAAATACTGAACGAACAATCATTTTTAATTTGCATATATTACTGTAATTTAATCGCATGTAGGAGTCACGGGTTCAATGTGTAACCCCCATTTATAATTCTAGCTTACTAAATGGTTTACAGGCTCAAATGATCTGTTGCGTTCGTATTATCATAATTAATAATAATAAAAGGTGGCACCAACCTTTTTACAAGCCCCAGTAAATCCGACTACGTGATACTGTAGTGGGTTCTCTGCACGGCGATTCGCTGCGTAACACCTAGAGAGGGTAAAATAAACAAATAAACTTGCACGAGTAGTACAAAAGCCGCTTATGCTTTCAGAGTCATCATCCGCCCATATTAAGAAACATTATTAAACAAAAGTATAAAAAGTAAAACTCATACCAAGCCAATTGCAATACAGTCCGTTTTTGATCCTTATCAATCATTTTATCATCAAATGACATATCCACTGCAATACGAATCTAAAAACAGAGTATCAACTTGGTTCAGCACATGTAAATCGAAATTGAACCCAAACTACAACTAATGATAATTTACACAAAATATAAACCTTGCAGTTGCTTTGGTTCATTCGCGTCCACTTTGGTTTCAACAATTCGTGGCCTTTTCCTGAAAAATTTCATAATTCTCTATTACCTATTAAGATTAACCTAAGCTTACCAGGTAGTAAGAGATCAGAAACCGGAAAACCGGGAGTAAACGTAAATACAAATTATAATGCTACCAAAACAAAACGAAAACTCACCTTCAGCTCTCATTTGCTCTCTTTTTGCTTTCTTCCTGGCTTTCTCTTCTACTCTCTTGTGTTTCCGCTTCTCCATGTATCTTGAAAAAGCAATACAAATAAAATGGACTCCTGGTAACGAGACGATAACTCTCCAAAAATACTGTAACTACTAACTACAGAAACATGGCAGCTTACTTTTCTCTACTTTTCATCTTCTTGTACTGTTTCTTGCTCATTCCTTCTGGGATCGGCTCCTTTGGTAGACGTGGAAACTTACATGGAGGCGGATCTGCAAGAACAGTTCACATACTCACGAATCTGACCAAATATCGGTAACATCTTTGTCCTTGTCCCTAATAATCCCCAACATACAACTGTTTCACTAATCATCGTGCAGTTTCGATCCCAGAGCTAGAGGTTATCCCCTCATAGATCACAAAGCATATTTACCGTAATCACTTACCAGTGCCGTCGCAATCATCTGCCCGTTTATCACCTTCTTCCTCTTCGTTTAAAACGGGTACTGGCGGTAAAACTTCGGAATCCATTGAGCTAATGCCTTCCATTTTCAGTGAAAATCTATAAGTATACATGCTCTAACTCAAAAATAGATTCCATAAATATAAGAAGAAAGTACAATAACCTTATATACGTATACGCACGTTACATCACATAGAGCAAATGCAGAAATATATCCTTGATTATCTATAATTTAGACCCAAATGATCTCATTAGTATAAACAACGTTGCGAAGAATATGATCTACCAGTAAAACTAGCTAGTAATTAGTCCCAAAAATATATACTGTAGCTTGTCCAACATCGTGTACTTCACTCTGCACTCAACACAAATCCATGAAAACATAACTATCTTATTCAAAAATACATACAAAACATGCTAGACGGAATAATTGCAAAAAAAAACTTCCTAGATAATGGGGGTTAATATACACAATATATAGGTTAAGCCAACTACACTAAATGTACGGCTAATCTGAAAAGATTGATGATTTGAGCAGTGATGATTCAGTAGAAAGTACATGTATGGACTTCTGCTATTTAAGAATATTGACATTTTTGGTTTGATTACACCAAGAAATATGATCACGGATACCCGCTGGAATATTAGTTAACAAAAATCAATGCGAAGATATAATGAACAGTGACGAAAAAACATTGCAGATCACTTTCGCCCTACTTTTATGAAATGACATATAAGCTCACTAAATTCTGAAATAATAGAGCTATTCATAAATATGCAATTAAATTTCATGAACAGAAACAAAAACTCAAAAGCACTACCAATCACATAACAAAAGAAACTAAGAAACTAAAATTATAGTGTCCAGGGTTTAACCATGACTGGCAATGATAAAAAGGAAAACATGTGAGCTAAGCGCGTACATTATCATGAGCAATAAAATCAAGAATATCATCATACCTCACGCACCGTTCACCTTCAAAATGATTGCAAACAACGTGAAACTCCGCGCCATCGCCGCGCACAAAAACAGGGTGCGCGGCGGGGGCGCCAGGGGTGCGCTAACACCACATGCGCACCTTCCCTAAATGGTGCGCCAAGTAAAACAGAACACCTGTGGCGCACCTACAACCCATTTTTTTTGCGCGAAAGATGGAATCCTGATCTATAAGAGATGGAAACTAATAAAATCATCAATATTTTACAAGTTCTTGTAAACCAGGAAACCAGCCAATGCAGCAAGGGCAGCTCCAAATGTAATTCTGGACAAAAGGTTAGAATCATGGAGGTAGTAGACTTTCCTTAAATGCGGGTAGCACGCCATTGTGGCCAGTTGCTCGAACACGGGACCAGAAGAAACACCAATCTGAATAGGCATAAAAATCAGAATATAAACATAGTATGCAATTATGCAATACCAATATCATTGATAACAATACCACACAATATTTACGACATTTATGTTCCGCAAGATATTCTTACTTGGTACTTGCCAACGTATTCTTATTACGCTAAACCTCAACTTGCCGAAAAGGATAATCATTTCACTTCAGCACTGGGATAAAGTCTCGGGTGAACGCAACAAGCACCAAGCACTTTGGCAAACAACAAATCGAAATTACCTGATTTCTGCTAAACTTGATCGGTTTCGGCAATTCATGTGATCTACAAAAGTCCTCGGGCTGAGTGTCCCAACGCTGTTCCACTTCTTCTCGCTCTGTTTTCGTGGCGATCATCACACATGGAGTCTTCGTCCTAAACAATAAGGCAACTTACTACTTATCTATAACTAACATTATATATATATATAACTTATGCAGTGTAAGTTGGCGTTAAATCTAGAGAAGAGTAAAGAGCTTATTGATTTTGGAAAAGGGAAAACAGCCTCTTGATATTTGGATGTTTCCACATAATCAATCCACTTATCAACATAGAATGATAAAATCCAAAGATAACCCACAGCGCAATAACAAATGCGCCATAAAGACGGAAGCATGTCATTTCATGACCCATGATATGAAGAAAGTATGTACCAACCTGTAAAAGTATTTGAGGAATATTGTCGCACAGAATGCAAACGAATCAGGATTCGAGATCTCGTACAGAAAGGCGACCACATCTGCCGATGTCTCACCATTGGAGAGGACATCTTGAGGTGACAACACATCAACCTATAAGAACACAAAATATACTGCCTTCCATGGTGGGATCTCGTTTCTCTCTTTCTTTCAGTCTCTCATTCTCACACACACACACACACACACACACACAACACACACTCCCCCCCCTCTCGTCACCTAGCAAAACAGTAAAATGCGAGGACGGATCCCCAATCAAAAAGAGCAAAGCAATTTACCTCTCTGAGTAGCAAGTACTTGTAGTCCTCCTTCACTTTCACCCTATTAATCACATAGGGTGAATGTCTCCGACCAATTGCAGCCACTTCAACGAGACCGCGGCCGACCAACGATTGCATGAACACAGTCTAAAGATGGTGGTGCAATGAAGCACGGGAAATCGATTCAAGAACACACACTTCCAGAAAAGGAATAGTTTCTTAATTTCTTACATCATGTTAGTCAATTGCAAGTATCAAAATCAAATCAAGTTCAAACTAAACTATTATCACTCATCAACTAAAAGCCAAAAGGTACCGCCCCCTGTGACACAGAGTAGAAGATATAGAACGATATGCACTACGAAATGAAGATCGAACAGCGGTATACAAGACTAACCTTTCCGGCATCCTTGGCTCCAACGACCAGACATTGGAATACTTTCCTATCCGTTCCCCTTTCCGACAGATCGATTCGTCGTTCACGGGTTACACGAATCGCGTCCTTTGTTGAACCAACCGACTTTCCTGAAGCAAATCAATCAATCAAGTGATCAAGTTAAAGCGAAATGCTAGCCCCTTTGGAAAATTTGCATATGATAAGCAAATCCTATGTATCCTATGCTAATGTTGTACGATCGTCCACGGCAATCGTACAAAATTAGCATAGGATACATAGGATTTGCTTATCATGTACAAATTTTCCAAAGAGGCTAGCATTTCGCTTTAAGAATATCACCACAAGATTGATAAACTGACAAAATAAGGTTTAAACAATTAAATTTAATACCTGTTCCACTTCTTCCTACAGCAAATCCCAGATAGGCCAATTGTTCTAGTGTCTGAGAGACGTTGATAAGAGTCGTCATGCTGGAACAGTGACCACGAATAGTCTAATCATGATTGAGTTACGACATACGGCCACAACGTATTAGCAAGTGTTCTCAACATACTACTGCTCGATTCATATTACGTAAACATAAAGACTACACATGTTTAAATCACAAGAACCCAATGAAATCAACATTGACTCACTTCCAATAGGCCATATATCCACAATACGTAATCCATCCTCTCTGGTTGGTCTCCACAGCGGCGAGTACCTCTTTTGTCAACGAAGCAGCCGGACACACGGAAAACAGATTGGCCAGTTCAGAGGGAGAGAGGCAACTGTCCTTGTCCTAGGACAATGAAATTCATTTTCAATTTCAAAACCTTCATTGCAAATCACAATTGAGAATATTACAAAAGACATGGTATTACAACCACATAAACATCTAACATCAGAAAACGAACCTCATCATACTTTTCAAACAAGGCAGTGACAAATTGAAGTCCTTCAGGAGAGAGTTCGGTGGAGCAGCCAACGGGAACCTATACACATTTGCAAATAAGTAGAATAATAATGAAAAGCAGGTACTGAGAAAAACCTAGTAAGTCAAAGTAAACGGAGAGTTCAGGGTTCAGAGTACACCCATAAAGCACCTGAAGCTTAATCCATACGTACAAAAAGTCTAATAAAAGTAATAAACGTAGATTCACATAAAACCCACAATAATCCTCGGATATAAATATTCCTCCGATAATCGCAAGTTCTCCGCATATCCAAATTTCCTCATCACCGTCCAAGTCGTCTCATGTCTGCCGCGTTCAATGAATAATAAGTGCAAGTAGAGGAAACCTAGAATTGACATATAATTTTCAACGAATATGGAGCATTGAGTAGAGTTTGTATTGCGCTAAGCTGCGCTGACTATCACACTGCCAGCAAACAGTGAAACGAGCGCAATGTTTCAGTTAACTTGTTCCCACCACCGCAGATAATTTGCGCTAGCATCATCAATCATCAGGCGGTCTGTGAATGATTAAAAAAATATTCAAAACGTAAGAAATTCTGAACCAAACCAAACGAAAAACGAACCAGGCAATGAAAGGGCATCTTCGATAATCCCATCCGGGCAACCATCTGCCACGGCCCGCTTCACGTCTTCAATGGCCGCAGCAGTGAGGGGAATTCCGAAGCACAACTTTTGGAATTCGTTCAACTCAGCATCGTTCAGCTGGCCATCATTATCCCGGTCACAAAGCTAAATATAAATAAATTGAAAATTCTAGTGGCTTCTGGCTTCAAGCTCTCTACAATCATAGAGACAGCCAATCCAATCACACACAAATACACAATGTCTCACGGTCACAACAACAAACGTACCTTGAAAACACGAATTAGAGCCTTTTTGCATTTGTCGGTCAATCGCTTTTCATCCGCATCGTATAACGGACGTGTTGGATAGACAACTGCCTGCAATTCACAAACTTACTGCGAAATAACACAAATGCTATTCACGACCATTGAGGATCCATGTTTCATAGTTTCACTATAAACTTTTGTTTATGGTACACGGGCACTAGAAGGCTTTGCTAGACACCCATCGAACTAGAGAAATTTCCACGAACACCAACTAAAAATCAGACACCGTGACCGGTATCACTTCAAATCATATGTGATACTTACAAAATATTTTAGGTGTAAAGAGACGCATGAGCAGAAGAAACATATGCACTGTTTTTGATGAGTGTGTACAGTAAAACACATCAGCTGTACAGTAACACGTGCTTACGCAACTGAAAAACTGATCCTTAAAGCGAAATACCACCCGGTTCGGGGTTTTTCCACCAAAAATAGTTTGAAAAAAGTTATAAACGAAAATAAACATAAAAACACAAACAAATAAGTGCGTCTTGCATAAAAATGTTCTCAAACAACCATTTTTTGCGATTTTGTATGGGAAATTTCGCTTCCGGCGATTTGCCGATTTTAATACTAGCACGGCCCCGGAAAAATCGAGGGATGGCCTTTTCAAATGATCACACACTCCGAAGCATCCAAATGACGAAATGTTGACAAAATATTTTGAATTTGGCTAGTAAAAGTCCAAAAATGCACTTTTTGAAAACGGCGGTAAACGCACGGTTGTTTACTCCTCCTCTTTTCGTATTTTTTTGTTGAGACCGACCGCTAATTCGCTTTAATAAACGGCCAACCTTCTGAGCATAATAGAAAATCTCGGAGACATTCTTCATCGTTCGCGCACTGCATTCAACACATGTTTCCACTTCGGGCCACTGTTCCATTATGGGTAAAACCTGGTAAAAAATATAGATATCGCGAATTCATTTAGGATTTAATTAAGATTAACTACAGAAGAGATGCCCATGTTGCGATCAAGAAACAAACACGGGCATTTTATTCCTTCGTAATAAATGTTAAGAAAAAAAAACACTACCTTATCAGTGTGATTATTCGGTCCATCTGATTTGTTTCCTACAAGAATAATCGGCGTTTCGTGGTCTTGTCCGAGGACCTCGCGTAGCAACGGTAACCAATAAGAAGTCACCTACAATACAGAGACTGCATGGCTAGGGAGTAAATCCGTAAAGCTTTGTAAGGATTTATGCGTAATAGTTAAATACTATTTCCGCGTATTTTCCGCTCTATTTGTGGGAGCGTGTTGAAAAGCAAATTTTTTTTTAATATGTATAACTATTACCAAAGCAAATAAAAAAAAAGGAATTGAGCAAAGAACACTCAAAGGTTGGTTACCTTGTCAATGGTCGCATCCGCAGTGACATCATAGACAACACATATCACATTTGATTCTTGAACTTCGGCTTTCATCGAAGATTCGTCTTGACATTGGGCCGAATAGTCGACAATGGACGTGAGTACGTTTTCTGGAGTCACATCTGCGGGGATGAGGACCCGGTCGATTCTGGAACAAAACAGAATGAAAATCAGAGGCCATATTCACCACTCCGCGGGGAAATTGACCCTGGGGAAAGAAATAGCATTCTAATGTGAAAGACGCAGACAAAAAGAGGGGGGAATTCTCCATGGGGAATTGAGTGGTGAATATGACCTGAAGTCGCCATTTCTCCCAACACACACAGTGATAGATTAACCCAAGCTAAGGATAGCTTTTCTCCTTTTACAATAAACAGCGCCTATCAAAATGCCTATTATTGTGCTCTGCCCACTTACAGAATCAGCTAACGGACTACAAAATTGAAGTGCAATATTACGGTAAAAACATCACAAGGGTACTGTACCTTGGCGGAACCTTGTCCACAAATTCGTCCTCGAGTAGACTCATCAGAAGACTGGTCTTCCCACTTGCTGGCTCTCCAACTAACATCATACGAACATCGGCACGCGTTGATTCCCGCATCTCAGCGGTCAGAAGAGGTACGACGCCGCCTGTATACAATAATTTTCATATAAAATATACACTATAAGGGACATAATACAATGAAGTAAAATAGCAGTACCAAAAATAAATAAATAAAAACATACTAAAATGCAACTAACATAAGGAAAATTCATGGTAAGGAATAAATAAATAGTAGGAAACAGAAAGTAACAGTTACAACAACTCAAAGTACTGAAGCGAATACTACGCTTTCCCTCCATTTCGAAATCAAGCAAGTACAAATATACCATAAAACATTATTTACTTTGTTAAATCAACAAGAAGCATAAACAATCAAAGAAAACAACAACAACAAGAACAACAACAGGTTGAATGATAACAATAAGTTATAACAATATACAGAACCCCGTCTTACAGTCTGACACCGCTAATGTGAACCTGTTTATCATACATACCATACCTATACGTTAAGATATTCAACTCACATACCATACCTATACGTTGAGCTATTCACCTCACACACATTTCATTATACCGGGGAGCATAGCAAAAAAATCGACTTCTTACGCTACGAGTTATGAGTTACGAGCAAGAACAGCGCTGGCACAATCATTTTAAATAGAATAGGTTTATAAAGTAGTCATCCTAGTTTAAAGATTAATCTTTACCACCTTGACTAGACAACTAACAACGATAGTAAAAAATTTACAAACTTGGCAAGGTTAAGGTTGAAACACAAAGGATAAACTAACTAATAATTGTGGACCGGTTTTATTTATTGACAGCCGCCACGCTTTTTGCTTGGTCGCCCGCATCTGTAAGAAATAACAATAAACAATGATAACAAATATTAAATAAAATAATTTCTTTAGAAAAATGAACAAACCATTCCCGTCCTCCTTCTTTCTCTTAGCAACTGGTGAATCCCTGCCCTTTGCGTTGTTCTAAAATATCGCATTTGTAACGTGAATAGGGTAATAGGAATAGCACAATTATTAAAATTACATATTTTTGCTGACGAAGAATCAAAAAGAAACATTGCCAATAAATTATAAATGTTTCAAGAAACAGATCTCAATATAACTGTGCTTACATACCCTAATACATAAACGGTCAACGAATTGTAAGGCAACGTCCCCTATCGCAGTATAAAAATCGACAAAAAAGTCAGTATACAACACATTTAAGTGATGGTAATGGAACACACCCACCGAATACTACAGCCGTAAATAAATTCAAGACGATAGAATAAATTCAAGACGATTCAAGACGAAACAGAATGGCAGAAAAGCAACCTCAGAATGCGGAATGCGCAACTCTATTCTAGGCCTAGACCGCGTCGGATATCAAATTTCGATCAACAGACAAAGACCTCCCAACCACACTACAGCCATAATAAGAAAGAGCAATGGTATAAGTATAAAAGAAACATGAAAGTGAAAAAGACTAGCGGATTTCATTAACATTATAACAAAACAAACAGTCCATAATTAAAAAAAATATTGAATTTGGCTCACCTGAAGTACATGCTTCTTGTGAACGACATTACCAACACCACCCTTTGTCAAATTGGCATCATACGCCATCTTCTTAAATAAACATGCATGCTTGCATTATAGAGAGAACAGACACATTTAAACTTTTATGAAAACATACTAATAAACCAGAAAGCCAGCTAGAATGTAAATAAAGTAATTAGTATAAAATAAACAAGAAGCACACCTCGTCCTTTTTCTTCAAGTTTCTTTGATCTTTCCGCATTTCAATTTCGAACAGCTCTGTTGGGTAGACATCTCTGCAAATTGCAAAAACATGCTTGCTATCTAACTAACTAAACTAAGACTAAAAGAGGGAAACTTTCATACTCTTCAAAAAAAAATTACCTGAATACAGGGATCAACTTCGGTACCAGGTCTAGGTGGTCAAATCGAACCCGCATATTGTCCATTGCAACTCCGATATTTCCCGCTTCATCGAGATATTTGGGCAGATCCGGGACCTGGATTCACGTATATTACAATAGTTCACAACTTGGCAAAATTCCTTGTATGCGACTGAAACGGGGTCCCATATTCAGTATGGGTTCTTAATTTCTTTCATCTTTCATTATTTTTTTATTTCACAGTTCACTAATTCACTACTGTTAGCTCTAGAGAGAGGGGAAGGAGAAAACTACAGATTAGAAATCAATCCAAATGTCATAATATCATAATACTTAAAGCAACAAACAAATAACCAAATAATTTCACAATCCGCCCACCTTAGGATACCTGGCCGAAAAGTGTGTGAGAATAACGTGCTTCGCCTGCATTTTCCGTCCGATTTCCACTGCCTGACCCATTGTGGAGTGCTTCTTTCGCTCCGCTTCACGCTTAAGTAATAAAATCATACAAACAAAATAAGTTCAAAATCCTAATTCGTACATGATGAACCCTTTCAAAAGCGGGATGTTTTAATCGGTTTACTTCAACGTATTGCTCTGGTATCCAAACGTACCGAGTCCCGTTCCGAGTGTAGATCCCGGTACGCGCTCCGGAGTGCGTACCGGGATCTTCCACTCCGACCGTCACATCGACCTTCCCGACAAAAATTCAAAATATCGACTACGGTAGCTTTAGCACTTTTTAAATTACTCGTTTTGCACATTATTGCAGGATTCGAACCATTGACCTATTTCCTAGAAAGCAACGCATTAGTCACTGCGCTAACCACACACGCGTGCCAATCGTGCGTTAGTGGAATTCTTTTTCGCCTTTCTTTAGAAAATCGCTTATGAATTCGCAGCGCGTACCGGAACCTACACCCGGAACGGTACTCGGTCCGTTTTCAAATCGGTACGTAACCGCATCACGTTCCGAGTACTCGGCCCGTGCACCCGGTACGTTTGCAAACGGACCGCGCACTCGGAACGGGACTCGGTCCGTTCTCCAGCATAGTGAGCAAAAAACCATGGTGAATGTTTCGGAACATCTCAATATTACAAAGAGACAATTACCTCGCACCCATCCTCAAATGTGGCTTCATGGATAAGGAGATCAGCCCCACTGCCCTCCTGTACTAGAAGATCGCAGGGTTTCGTGTCTCCACTGAACACCACCCGCTTCCCGCCAATCGAGAACACAAAACCGTTTGCCATTCGTGTGTGATGGACCTGAACCAATATGCTTAGTGCTTAGGTAATATGAAGAACTATGAAAACTGTGTGCAATTAAGAATAAATTCAACTAACCAACATATAGCAGTTCAACTTGGACAAACATTGCTTTTAAGTTTTAACTTTAATAACAACAAAGAGCCGAGTATAACCACTAATCATTAATGTTTGAATATATACAAAAATAAATACTTGTACAATGTACAAACACAAACAGCGACTTGGAAAGGACTAAACACCGACCTGTACAGCAATGGCCCCTTGCAAGTTCCACTTATCAGCATTATACAAGTGAGCGGGCAGTGCGGGGATCATATCCATTGTGGCACTTAGTGCAGGCGGTGGGGAACCGCTGGAAATAAACTACATAATTAATTTGTTAGCTATTAGGGAATATGTAGCTTAATCGTTTAGCATAGCATATGATTTATCTCATAAGAAAACTTAGTATACTAACGTGCGTCGGGCAACGTATAGTATCGCGCTAGCCAATGAGGGCTCGAATCAGTTTATTCCAGTCTATCGGTCTATCCCCTGCGATAAACCTTGCATCGGGGGTCTATTGCTCGCCTCGCAACCAAACAGATAGAGAATACACCAGCACACCCAAACAAATAGGTTGAGCAACTGATGATACACTGGTTGTACATGCAAAAATCTACCGTGGGCTATTGCTTCTACTCCTATGTCCTCCCTTTTCCTTTTGGTCTCTCATTTGCTGACCGGGATTCGCGGTACTTAGGTCAACGATGCTAAAACAAAACAATTATTAACCAGATTCGAGTCAGAAACCAAGTATAAGTAGTGAAACACACCGTATTCAATAGAGAAACGTTGAGTATCCAATTCAGAGAAAAGACTCAGTTAATTCATAACATAACATAACACATCCTCACATAGAACATAACATCATCATACATCTAACATAACTCGTAGAAAATAAAGTGAATTCTTTACCTTACAAACGACTGCAAATCTTCAAAACACATGGAATATGTCTTCAATGGTTTCAGAACATTTCGGTTGCATACCAAAACGAGAGGAACATAGGGAAGACCTAAAATATGCCATAAAGCTTGCAAACACTTCTGTCTCGTTAATAATAATAGTTTATTGGTTCACCGAAGTAAAGACACCATCATACTAACAAGGGACCTGTCGCTCGAAAAAAACCGGGGAAAACAATTATATTATCTACATCCAACAAAAATAATGCTACACACCTCGCTCGACAAAAGCCTCTCTCCTCCTCTGAACGATTGTGAAAAGACCATTCATATGATCTTGATGGGCGTGTGTGATGAAAACACAGTGCATATTGACAAGGATCTGTAAGAGAACGAACATCGTCTAGGGTATATCAGGATATATACAACATTTCGTTCATAGTAAACAAGTAAACAAAATTGGCACTTATACCTCACACCAGAGTTTTAAATTTATTCTTATTTGTAAGCTATTGGGGTTTCCAAGTATCACAAAAAATCGGTATGATTCTGTCAATTGTCAATACTACCGTAGTTCTGCTGGTTCTGCACGAAACATGCATATATAATATGAAAAATAAATAAAAAATATTCTCGTGTAGTTCCAAAATACTGTAAATTTTCACCATACTTGGAAACCCCATAAGCGACGGTGAATAGAATTTACGAATGTTTCAATTGTTATGAGCAACTTGTACTCTTGTACTACTCGGTATCAACTACTAAATATAAATAAATATACTCTATGCAATAAAAAGATGACATAAAGCAAAAGCAAAGGTATAAAAACACAAATAAAGGACCTTGGCCGTCAACAAAATAACCGCGAATCGCCGTTAATTTTGTATGAAAAATAAGAGAAAAAAACCAACCTCGCTACATTTCTCTTCTCCAAAAAGGGAGCGAATTTGTCCATAAGATCCTTCTCCAACATCGACCATAAATGTTGAATTGGGGCTCGTTTCAACAAGATATCCAGAGACATTCCTGAAACAACATAGACAATTAAGTAATTAGGCCTCAGACATTAGGCCTCAATTACGCCTCAAACAGGGCACGGCTTAGAAAACAGAGGTACGAGATCTTACGTTACCCCTGACAATATAAATAACTAGACAAAAATTTGCTATATTTACCACATAAATAAAACAATAATAAAATTATTACTAATACTAAAAATAAAATAAAATCAATCACCTATACTTGGAAGGAACAGCAGACGAAGTGCCGAGAAATGAGACACATGGAAACTCCGAATCATTCGGCATTGAGGAATCAGCTGCAAAGGAATAAAAGGATAAATCAATGGTAATCAATCCATAGTAGTTGCAGTGTGCTATTGCTATATCATACGGTACATCCCAGTACGAAAGCATTGGAAAAAAAACTGCTAGAATGCACAGAATAAAATACTTATCAAACAAGGTTTGTTGAAAAAAATCTTTATAAAAACACAAAAGCCAAAAGCGAACCTTGCTTTAGGGTTTGAAGTCTCTCGTCAATGGCAACTTTTTCTTCTTCGGTCCACGCATGTTCCACTTCATCTTCATCAGTCAGGCCAGGTCGCAAGTCTATAATCAGAGGCCATATTCATCACTCCGATTCCGATTCCCTCGGGGAAATAGTCGTTGGGGACAGAAAGTAGCACTCTACTGTGAGAGGCGCAGAAAAAACGACGGGGAATTCCGCATGGGGAATTGAGCGGTGACTATGGCCTCAGGCGGTGAATATGGCCTCAGGAGGAGAAATTTGAAGAAATTAAACATATCACATGTGAGCCGAACCAACAGATGCAGGCTTTGTAGTACACACTAGCAAATAGTACGTAAGTCACCGTGCGTAAGTCAACATAATTATACTTAAAATACCAAAACCTATAGATTAAAAAAAGCAGACCAATGATAATCGGGTTCTCGTCTCCAATTCTTCGCATTGAAAATTTCTGAAGAGGGGCTGAGAAAGAGAGATTGCCCTCTGTCCGACTGTGCTCGCTATTCTAAATAATAAACGGGTATTGTTTATTTCCTATTAGTATATTCCTTTGCTCTCTTTAGGTCTTTTATATAATCTCGTATAATTTTCCAAAAAAAAAAGTGATAGTGCAATATTTATTAGTAGTGCCTAGTGCGCAGATAGTAGTGAGTCGTGTAGTGTCGATGACGTAATGTGGCAAATAAAAAAAACCCTTCAAGAGTTTTCAAAACAAAAGTAAATTACAACTAAACATACCTGGGCAACGATTCCGCTCCATCCAACTGGGTGAATTTCCGGGAATAGTGAGGGAGCCAACGTTCGCAGCAACTAAAACTATCAATTTGTTTTACACAGACAACAAATGTAATGCGAAAAATTTTGACCAAGTATATTACTAGCTACTACATATTCACATAAACAAAAACAACAGACAAACAAAATAAATACCCGCTGATTCCTGTAGATACTCTCAATATGCGGAACAAGCGGTCCTGTACCATTCAGAATAATATGCTGAGTGCTGAAATTATGATAAACATTAAACAGGAAAACACTGATAAACAAAGCACCCATGTTCAACTACTCATACTGATTTTATTCAATTCAAAGTACGTAGCACGAACAATTTCTAATCTGGAACTCGCGACTGTTGAGAAAAATTCCGCTCTGGTTCTAGAATTCAGCGTGGGCATGCTCTTCATGTGTAACACTAACACACTAAATTTATCAAAAAATAAATTAAATTTAGACTTTAGACAAACCTTTCTCCCAGACTTTTCATCCATTGTTGGTATTTCTCCGAATCGTAAACCTCTGGCGGCGAAAGGTGAACCACATAATGAATCCTCTGCGACGTTGACGCATTCATAAAAGGCTAAAAGGTGTTTATTAGGTGAAAATGACAAAATAATTAGAAGAAAGCTCAATCTCAATAGCCAGAAGCACATACGGTAGACACCAGTGGGATAAATGACAAAATAAAAATAACACTTTAAACCAACTCGAACAACGGAACTTGTCTCCAGAGCCTCCAAACGATGCATGTTGCAGCAGTCCGCAACGAGCAAACGGTTTCTTTCACTGCCGTCTAAATAATAGGAGAAAATATTTTTTAGCTGAAAGCTGAAATATTGGCACATAGTATAAAATGAGGTCCTCTAACTAACTGAGAAGAAATAATGGACTTTTTTGGTCTAGGTCTAGGGAAAAAATGTGGGCTGGAAAGCGAAAAAAAGAGGGGTCGGATGAAACTCAAACTATGTTAGCACTATCGCGCTAACAAAGGGAAAGGATACAAATAGGCTGCAAATATAACAATGCATTAGGATTTGCACGAATATACACAAAACAGCACAGCTCCAAAAAAATGCACCAAAATACATACCATCAGAATCAGCCAATACATCATCTGGGTATATTGTTCGACCATCTGGCAGAGTTACCGGCTGACCAATTTTCAACCGTCCAATGTGTGGGCCTGCAGGAATCTAAATATAGTTCCCTGTGTCACAGATCCGCAATCACAGAGCTATCAGAGTGTTCATGTGAGTAGTGAAACAAAAAAAACGCTAGGAAACATAAAATGAAACCAACCTTTTTCGCCATTAATTTCTTGGGGTCGATTTTCCTCGCCGGCTCTTTCAGCTCCAACAGATATGAAACATCGACAGTGACCTTGAAACAGAAATTAATTAAATTCGATATTTTATTTCATTTCTATCTTGAATATGATATCGTTAATACATGAATTCATACGAAGTGATTCTATCATATATCCTATTTTGACAGAAAAATGCTCACCACTACTCGGAACAAAAATTAAAAAGAGAACAATAAAAACTAATAATAACAAAAACACAAATCACCCACTCTTGATGTCTCCATTTGTGCGTGGTCATCAACCGGATTACTCAATGGAATGTAAGTGACTTTCAATCCAGCATCTTCATAACTTCCCAAAGTATACGGGCATTCGTCTACCTAAGAAAATAATAATGAATAGTAAGAAATGAAGAATAATGAAAACTACATACAGTACATATAAGTGCATGTTAAAAAGGACCGAATTCACACCTGGCACGGATAGCTCATGGCCTCTTCGGACTTCCAAACACACTGAAATTAAGAGTTTCCTTCAGATTTATCTCCGTTTTCACCCATGAGACTATCCGAACTCAGGTTTGAAACTTGTAACCCAGCACGGTTCAAGAAAATAATTCTTCCCATTTAGGGCGCGTTCGGGTTGCTCTTTCCGAAAGAGAAAGAGGCAAAAACCCCGTTCGGGTTGGACCTTTCCGAAAGGATTTAATGCTTTGTGAAAGTGAAAAGTACAGTACACACTTTCCGTGAACACGCAGGGGTTTTATTTTTTATTTGAATGCGCACGGTCTGCGCACTTGTGCACAATTTCGGCATTGTATTTTTTCCCGACCGCCGACCTGCCCGCAGGCACATGACAGTACGTGCACAAGACCGGAAGGAAATGCACCGCGCACAATTAAATCGATTCAAATCTTAAAACGAAAACCCATGCGTGTTCACGGAAAGTGTGTACTGTACTTTTCACTTCCACAAAGCATTAAATCCTTTCGGAAAGGTCCAACCCGAACGGGGTTTTTGCCTCTTTCTCTTTCGGAAAGAGCAACCCGAACGCGCCCCTACACCAAAGCCTTTAATTTCTTCTATGCACAACAATCGAGATGTTCACAAATGATGAATGAGTTACAAAGTTCCAAGTGCGCGTTTTGTTGTTACTGGGCATTTTATTGCGAGGGTAAAAGGGCAAAGAAATTGAGCTTTCTCGCAAATAATTCCGAAAATAGCACTACCTGTCCCGGATACTTGACAGATCCAAAATCGGAATCCTGAAAGGGGCGGATGCATTCGAGAAAGTGCTTCACATTCATCGCACCATGGATTCTCATTGGGGGAGACGCCTGCTCCTTTGCCAGAAGAATCGAAGACATTCCAGCGATATTGTCCCACGTTCCTGAATGAATATCACATAAATATCTTGCAGCTACAATATTTCCGTTTATTGACAACAACACTATTAAAACACGCACCGAATTAAATTACAACCAAAACTGCTTAGTTAGTTAATACATAATACACAAATCTAATAGAGCACTCAGTACTCTAAATAGTCAAAAACTCACCTCGCGTTATAAAAATGTCATGCGCATTTGTAGCCTTTAGCCGCAAGCTGGGGAAAAACCGTGAGCTGCCTGAAAAGCGTGCACGCATAAAAAAACCAAGGGTTGACATGTCGTAAACCTAAACCAACTCAAAAAATCTGTCTCGCTATTTTAAAACACGGGTCATCCCGGCCATCTGCAAAGAAAATTACCTTCCGGACAATTAAACAAGTAGATTTTCAGAGGGGTTCGAACAACGAAACATGGTCGCATTTGCGCTGTACCATTGCTCAGAACCTGAAAAGATTAATTGAAAAAAAGTGTCAGTTCCAATAGAATTGGGAGAAATGTCGAAGGCCGAAACTTATAAAAACACATCAACAAAAGTGGAAAAGCAATAAACTTATGCGAAAGTACGTAATGAAACACAATGACGAGAATGTTTACCTCGATGCTAACCCAAGCTGGAATATTAGCAACTGCATTCTGTGCAGCTACGTCTGCCGCTGTCCTTTTAGTCTGCACTGCAGCCATACTTTGAGACAAGTTGGAGATGTTTGTGCTTAGATCACGTGCTCTAAACAAAAATACAATAAGTGGGGATACAGTTAAAGCGTACAACCACGAAACAGCACGTTTCGCCCAAATATATAAATTTGGAATTGCTTCCGGAGGTGGTCAAAGCCAATCCGTGGTTCGTGCGTGTTTTTACGCACCAACCTGTACCCCTGCAACGACGAGAGACATTTACTATTTAATACGATTATACGATTCCTGGTGATTCATAGACACAAATCTACGAGAATAATAACAATGAAAATTATAAAATTACATTAAAAATCGTTAACAACTTACTTGTAGCTAGCAACGACACTCTTACGCAGTTGCCGCTTATAATAATCGATACGATTTTGAATGTCCTGCAAATAAATTGACTATTGCTATCAAGAGTAAGTCCAAAACCAACAAAATAAAAAATGTTACAAGCTGTTCTAAATATAATATAAATACTTTATTGCGTTAAAAATACTTTAATGCGTTAATCACTCGCACACAAAATTTTCAAAATCTTTAAAGGTAAAGTTACGGTAAGAGCCGAAAGACAGGTAAAATGTCCACATCAGCAGTAATTCAAACGCGTGAAAATGATAAAAGATAGCCGGTTCCGGTTAAAATGTATAAAAAAATACCTGAAATATGTAGTCGTCTGGGTGAGTTTCGGCCGTGGATTTTGCTGCAGTAATCACTCGCTGCTCCCGTTTCTATGAAAGAAAGTAATTCAGTAGTAAAAAGTCCTTCAAGAATTCAAGACTCTTCAAGTGCACGGTAAAAAAATAATGACACTATAAACTATCATTATTTAAGTTATTAGGATAGGATAGGCCTTAGAGTCCTACTCAGAAGTTCAGCGCAAAAGAAAATGGGCGCGACTTCCTATCAAAACTGATGGGTATATGATTAAACGTGCACTAATTTTCACGTTCTGCTTGCGCACATCGAACGGCACCCATTTCCATATCTTTTGAAAATGTAGTTCAAAGTCACAGTGGTGTAAATGACAAAAAGTATTAATAGATAGAAATAGATACCTTAGTGTGGTTATCGTTTCTCTGCACGGTTTTCCTATTACGTTTAGATGCACCTTTTCCCGATTCTGTTGATAGAGATCGCACGGAAAACGGACACAACAAAAGACCTGCAAGACCAGACACTGTTAGCCAGAAACAAAAAAAAAACATATTCCTACAAATTTCTGAGCAACTGTTTTGTTACCATAAGGTCAAGCATTCCAAAATTATTCCCATAAAACCACCCTAGCGCTCACTTAAAGAACTCACCAACTGAGGTACAGGGATCTATTCCACCTAGTGTTGTTGGAATTCGAGATCTTGATCCGCTCAAAATTCGCACACTCCGCACACAACAAGTGAGCATAAATAATCGTGCCGCGGGAGGCCGAAACGATGGCCCCGCGGGGTTATCACGCGCTAAAATAAAACATTAGTATTAAACATAAATGAATATGAACGATCTAAAGACGTAACAACCAAAGGATGCATCAAAATCACAAGTAATATTCGCGTGTACAAGACACAAATATTTCAGCAATGACAGGAAAGTGCATATTTAAATTTTTTTATTGAAATAAAAGAGGTGGTTATCGATAATTTCTAATTAACAATTCTAACTAAGCTAGGTTTAAAACTTTACAAAAGCCAATTAAGAAGATTTATTAATAACTAAATATGACTACCCAGATTCAAAAGATACACAAATCAGGGAAAGCTATAACAGCTGAACGCAGGAGATGCTCGGTAACCAATGATTTCACCTAGCAAACGAAACAGAAGTAGGAAAGAGCACTGGGACTCGGAAGGATCAGATGTTAAACGGCGGAGAGATGCTGGCGGATGAGGAGAGGGCAGAGTTGATTAAGCTAACAATCATCTACACTAAGCAAACAGTCAGTAAAGTTGAGAGTAATGCAGGCAAAAGTCAAAGGTAAAAACTTGAACAAGGACCCACATACATGCACTGAAAAGTGGAACAAATAGGATTCTTGTGATATTGACGAGCACTCACATGCCGCTATAATCTACATTATTCGTGTTCGTGAACATATTAATCGACTACTAAAATCGTGCAAAATAAACACAAAGATATGTCCTCGCTATACAGCAACATTCCAAGTTCACACATAAGTATAATGTTCATTTCATGTGTATACAAGGAAGGAAGGAAACTGTAACAAATGATGTTTTGTCAGTATGAAGTTAACCAATCAATACGTGAATAATGGAATAAATGGAACAGACAAGATCAATGGTATTGTCTATTGAAAGTAGCACATAACTACGTAAACAACTAAGTAAACAGCTAACAAAACTACGGACTAATATAAAAAGTGATATCGAAATGCATCTTCATTCAGCTCCAAAGTTCGTAATACAAATAAACTTCAGAGGA
Organism: Pelodera strongyloides; assembly: GCA_036852015.1. Taxonomy (NCBI): domain Eukaryota; kingdom Metazoa; phylum Nematoda; class Chromadorea; order Rhabditida; family Rhabditidae; genus Pelodera; species Pelodera strongyloides. The sequence goes on along the minus strand of JAANDG010000173.1, from coordinate 179,546 downwards.
AATGAATAAAGAAAGCTCCTCGAATCCTATGAGTAAAAAAAACTAATAAAGCAAACAGTAACAAAAATAAAGATCAAACAAACGGTCCTTCCACCTTCCTAGAAACAGAACGAGCACTGAGAATACATCACAATCACACGTCGCACATGAGCAGATGTCCCGCTGAAAAGGAAATTAGTATACTTTTTTTTCTTAAATAAACAACTTTTTTTCAAGTTAAAAAAAATTGTACTTGGTATTAGTACAAACATAACCCTACCTAACACCAACACGGCCCTGACGACAAAAAAAAACTTTAAGCTTCCTTCCAACTTCCAATTACTAAACAGCATAAATTAGTATGATAGGGTAGGGAAGAACATATAACCAATACAATGTTCAAATTAATCAGATAGAATTGCGTACTGTCCTGTGAAAAATAAAATAAACAAAACGAACCAAACACGTTAAGAAGAGTTAAGGTTGAGTCCCGGAAGGCCAAAAGGGGCAGCTTCACCTGGCTGAACTCCAGGCTCAGACATCTGCATTGTGACAAAATTGAAAAAAATGACGGTGCTTAGAAACAGTGCTACGCTAAGATAACATTGTTGTATTGGCTCAGCATAACATTAAAGAGTGTGCTAAACTTCAAGTAATGTAAAAATGTATGTGTTACTTATTTGGGTACTATAAAGCTCAAAAAAATTAAAACGTAATGTGTGTAGAATAATACAAACCTTAGGTGGAGGCAGATTTCTCGGATCTTCGAGAACTTCTGGTGGTGGGGCGGTCGGGTCCATCATAGATCCCATCCATCTGGCAGTCACCAGACCCACACCCTCGATCATTGCTGAAACCAAATTATTATTATTTGTTTTATCATGGGAGAGAATGGCATTTTTATTTATTGCTTTCAAAGACCAGCAGGGAAAAAGGAACATAGATACATCACAAATTAGCGGCTGAAACTGAAACGCTAAACTATATTTCATATGCGTCTTACGCTATGTTGTGTAGTTGTGTTATGATATGCATAAAATGATACCAAGAATGACAGCTCCTAGGAGAGCAGATCCGGCCATGACGCGAGGTCCCGAGCGGACAGCTAAAAAGGCTCCTGTTAAACCTCCAGAAACAATAGAATTGATGGGATCCTCCTGAAAAACAATACACTTAGCAATACAGAGTGGATGGTAACAACTACAATAATTACACTACCGACTAAGGAAATGAGCGGTCTCACCGAAAAAAAACGCGGATTTCGCGTTCACAGCATGTATAGCATCAAAAGATTTTCCAAATAACTCAGCCCTTTTGCTTTTTTGTTCGACGGATAACCAAACATTTTATTGAGTGCAAAATCGTTTCACTAAAATTGCACTCAATAAAATCGATTATGAAATGTATCATAACTTCACTAAAGAGGAACGGTTAACAGTGTTCAGTCTAAAATCTCTACAACACAGGAGAATTGTGTAAGATCTCGTTGAATGTTTTAAGATTGTCCGAGGTTTTGGGTTGCATAAACACCGAGTGCTCGATAGTATGTTCATTTTAGGTGGTAGACAGAGGACAGATGGTAACTCTTTATATATACGACAGGAAAGGGTTTCTACGTTACAAACCCAATCTTTTTTTAAACATCGAGTCACTAGAATTTGGAATCTCCTTGACGAAGCGACTATCCGCAGCTCAACGATAGAATCGTTCAAGTCGAAAATTGACGCGCTAGATCTCGTTGAGTTGAGTGACCAGGCAGATCTTCACATTGGTGCTTGATCTCATAATATTATCTCACATTCTCTCATTGTTCGTGTTTTGTTTCTTACTGTTTGTCTTCGGGTATAAAACCCTACCTTTTCGTCTTCCTGCTCTTCCGAGCACTTTGCATGTTTTATGTGTGAATAAAGTATTTATAAACACGCACAATAAAACGGGTACCTTCTTTCTGACGGCTACCAAACAGCAATCAATAGTACTGAACATGCCACCCCAGGCAGCAAACTGGGTACCAGTCAGTGGGCCTTTCATTCGAACTTCGCGCATCATGCCGATCTATAATGGAAAGATGAAGGAAAACGTCTTGAAGGATAAGGTCACAATGATGAATAAAACTAGTATAGTTTGGCTAGGTTATACCATTTTCTGTCCCTTAGCGGAGTGTTTGAATCCACCAAATGCTCTGAAGATAGATCCACCAACGAGACCCATGGCAAAAGCAGAACCAATATCATCACCAATTCGGTACGGGCTGAAAAGAAGGAACTGAGGAACAATAAAGGTCCGCTCTCGAACACAGTCAGGATACAGGAAAAACAGCCAAGGGAAACTGGGCAGACGCTCTGAATACTACTATAGTCACGGTTGGAAATTCCGAACAGAACAGATGTACACAAACCAAGGCTCCCTAGTGTACTCCTCCATGTCCCCGACGTCTATCGAGTTGTACCCTGGAATAGAGTTAGAATAAGAAAGAGTTGTTTTCAACAACAGAAAAAGGGACTCATCGAAAATATGCAAAATAGAAAAATGAGAGGACCATGGGATATTGCGTCAGAATCGCATCGGTTAAAAATGACAGACATATAACTGCGCAAACATAAATGATCCAAGTCAAGCGTACGGGTGGTAACTGCCAAGAAAACATACACTGAGAAATAGAAAAGGCCAAAAAACTAAATTACTTACTTGTAATTTGCAAAAAAAAACACACAAAAATCTGCTTTTTTTACCTAGAATTTTCCGCACTGTGCATGCCTTTTTGTGTATGTGCGCAAAGCGCGTTTTCTGAAAGTGAGTCAACAAACATTCTGTGCGCACATCGTGAGACAGCAAAAAGTATCAATTTTGCGTTGATCTAGTGGTAATCTGAACGGTGCTGTATGTCTAGTTATTAATTAGCATCTATTTGAAACAATATATGAAATCCACTTTCTCTTTTTTATTCTTCGTTGCTCAAAGAGACAGCGGGGTGATTGGAGAAATATTTTGTACATAGAAAATCAAAATCAAAATCTGAGCCACCCAGGAACCCTGACACACAGCAATTCACAACGTATGCATAAACGAAATGGAAATGGCAGTTCCAAAAAAAAATCAACGTTTTGTGAAGTAAACATTTGAATCTGATCATACACCTAACACTGCCAGTCCTCTCGGAGGCGGTGTGGCCCACAGGCCCGGTCTAGGACCAGGGCTCTCCCTACGATGAATAATATACACGATTTCCCAGTTACTAATGTAGCTGTACTTGATAGAAACATTCTGAGTAATCCGGTGATAAATGATAAAGAGTGTGTAAGGTGTATCGGGGTCCAAAGGTTTGGTGGCCGATGGGATTTGATCCACACGAAACCGTGAAAGGAGGTTCCGTCAGTGTTGGGCGACGTCGACCCCACGTGCCTATGGAAGGGTGCGCGAAATGAGCGCGAGCATCGAATTGTGTCCAAGTCCAGTTGGCGAACCTACGGCGCAACTGCTGTGAACCTTTTCCTCTGGCACATTTTCAAAGTTCACTGGATACTCTTTTCCGTTTGATTGCGATATGAGCCGCATACATACAATGTCGCTACTACAAACATTTTATTTACTTCATGTTTCGTATAGCACATCAATCGACATTCGCATAAGTTAAAGTGTTTTTTTAAAGCAACAAACTGGCAACGATTATGTGTATCTGCTTGCCACATAGTCGTTCCGTTCCCGCCATTGCAAACCGGACCCTCGTTTGCATACATATCGTTATGCTGTATGATCGCCTAGCTTCAACTTTTCACCTTTTTGATAATTTTTGTTTTCCGCGCTTACACTAATCTCAACATAAGAACTTCAATAAAAATTGCTTTTACTTTCGTAAATGTCGATGTTTCCACACCCAGAATAGGCCGCGCACCGGCCAAGTTTCTAAGCTCAACATAAGTGAGAAGAAGCGAACCGAATAGGAAAAAAACCTTATGTGTGACAACTTTATCGAAATCCAAGTAGCAATACTTTTTGCATGACATCATCCCTATTGTTCATTGTCAAAGATTCATATGACCATCGGAAATTGTCACTTTTTGACACTGACTGACATGACATGGTTCCAGGTGGTAAAATGGGAAGAAACAGGATTCTCCACCGACATTTAGTCATTCAAAGGCATAAAGTGAGGAGTCACACGGGTTGTACTATATGATGTAATAGCCACATTTCGCTCATTTTATTAAAATTTTCATATATTTCCAACAATAATGTATAGCAAAAAGATTATTCAGAAAAAAAGTAAATAGAAACCCGCACTTGCTACATGTTCATAGTCATAGTCACATGGTGTCCATAACGTATTGTTAGACAAATTGTCACTAATTTTCCAGATACTCACCTATCGTTTAATCGAGGGATCGCCAACAAATATTAATCGACCAGTCGGCTCACGCCGCCTGAGGCGACTTACATGGAAATATGATTGGCTTAGCATGGGCATACTTATATACAAAGTTTCAAACGTAAATAGGAAACAACTGCATATGCATACTTCGATATTGAGCTGCGACGCTCTTTTTATACCCGAACACAAAAATTTGCATTTCCGTAACGCACATCGGTATGCAAATTAGGCTACAGTTACTCTTTTATATAATAAGAAGATATGCAAATCGCAATATCCACCACAGTAGATCTCAGCATCTATTCTACTGTATCTAGTTCAAACCCTGTGATAATATTTGATTTATATCCAGAAAAGTTCATAGTCACTATTGCAATTAGCGGAATATTTGCAATTATGGCAATTGCAGGCCTTCCTTTCTTTGTTCTTTTCTTGCAATGGTCACTTTTCACTTCTTTGTTTTCACGCGAAAGTGATAGGGAAGGAAAGGTGTTTCCCAACAATTGTTGCTTGCCAAATCAATAATACTCTTTCAAATAACACTCATTATCAGCTTTAAACATAGAGTGTATCGTAAATATCTACTACTAATAGACTCGAATCTCCGAAACGGGGCGCGGCGGTTTGGAAAACATAGCAACCGTATATTCCCCTCAAAAAATTGTGAGGATATTATCATTATTCTATAATTTCCAAAAACAAGCATCTCCCCTTATAGATAAAAGTTGGCATGCCTCCAATTTGCATGTTGACTCACGAGACAGAACGAGCAAAAGTCGCCCTTGATTTGTTGAGTAATACGTCGTGTTCTGCGTTATAAACCCTTTTGTTACCCTTTAGTTACGTCTGCGAAGAAGTAAAATACAGAGTACTCGACATTTGACTCAGAACGTCGGTCTATATAGTACAGTCCATATTCGTCTTATTTGCCGTCATATGTTGCGCTATCAACCCCAACAGTGGTTTGAGAATTTTAACTCCGTTTTGGAATTCACTTTAACCGAAAAAAAAAGCGAAACCTTTATAGTGATGCTCAAAGAGTCTTCGTCGATGTTACATTAATGTTTCAGTGTATATTAGACACTTATTCGACTCTTCGAAAAGGTGTATCGTAGGAGAAACAGTGAGATAACACTAATAAATGAATACATAATACATAACCTTCGGCTTGCACGGATTTATGCCATGTACTGTAAATCATCAGTGTTTTCTTGATCACATGACCACATGTGACAATTGCTTGGGTTGTGCAATATTTCACCGGGGCATGATAATTTCCCCCTGTCCGCTCATAACCTTTGTCAGAGGTAACGATGACACTATACTATGACTATGACTCGGCGGTAAAGTGGCCATTTGGAAAACAATGGCATTTCGCACGCCAGCAAAATACGTGTTGAATCACCTCTCTCTCTCTCTCTCTCTCTGTATCCTCTCTCTATCTCTCTCTCATCTCCATCTCTCCTGCTTTCACCTACTGTAATTGTTCCATTGTCTTTAGTTTAGTGGTACTGTTCCCCTGTGTGACCCCCAAGAGGTTGACCAATCATGGGCGGAGTCTAGCTATTTTCTTTCTTTCTTATTCAAAAGAATTACATTTCGTAGAAATTATTGTCCTCAATTTCCGTTATTCTCCTTCCCATACTATAGTTGAATATGCACTCATACAATAACGTAGTGTTCCTATACTTTAGTAGAGGCTATCCTTAGAACGCATCCCTTTCGGAAACAGCATTTTTTTTCGGAAACAGATCACTTCGTAAACTCAAACCCTAAAAATTAAGCTTCTGCTAAGGACCTCACACTAAAAAATAATTTCTGCGCCTACGCCTACACCGCGCCAACAAAAGTCTGGGTTTTTTTCCGGTGCGCTGCGTTCTCACTTATTATCTTTATTTGTACTATTTACCAACTTTTTATTTATTATATTTATTCAATAACACCACATGATGTGAATGTGCACCACTTATATGAAGTGAAAAAATATAATTTATTGGTATCGACGTCGGTTAGCAACATGGTATAATACAAACACGGATGAAATAGACCATAGCAAATTTCCCACCTTTCACTGTTTTCGCAACGCTTTTCCTTTCCGAGTCCTTGGTTTCCTCTAGATATATGTCTCAAGAGGCGAGACTTATGTCGGAGGCCAGTTCAATTATATGTTCATGAATAGGTCTACGACACTCATACTCGATCTATGTTCTTTTCTTTTCATTTTATATATCTTTGTTTTTTAAACATTCTGTTACACAAAATTATACACGTCAAGTCCAATGCAATTTGATGGTGAAAAATTTCGCATGATTACTGTACTTGTCTCACGGACTGATGCAAATACAAGCGATGTAGCTCATTGTTTTTGAGAATCTTAGCTCTACGTGAAACCTTCTAAAAACAGACCCGAGTTATTGTCATTCTCAGTTCTAGATGAGGTGGCGCAGTCTGTTGTGGACAGCTTCTGCGCTAGTGGTCGCAAGTTCGGATCCCTTCTTGGCAACTTTAAATTGTGAACGGATAAATCCCTCATTTTGCTGCACATCCAGGATTAGGGTGCGTTCACTGACAAGACTGACAAAATTGAGAATCAGTACATAAACATAAATCCTTTCAACATAAATTTATTTTTATTGAATGTTTATTGCATAAATAATTAGAAAAGAATACGTTCAAAATAATGAACACCTTTCCTAATTCGCTAAAAATAACTCATGGGCTCATGGGGTTTGCTCGGATACAGTAGGAAACGCCCAAACACCGCTGATTGGCTATGGAGGGGCTAGCTGGCTCGTGATTGGTTGTTACAGTTACAGTAGCTAAGCGAATCCCATTTTTTGAGCTATTTTGCTGGAATTTTTCTTAATTTTAATTTAGTTTTTCAATTGATATCACAGTTAATTAAAAATTTGTAGTGACTGCAACTCTTTCGTATGCAAAAAAAAAAAAATACAACAGGCAGTTTGTGCACTATGACTAGGGCCATTTATGATTTTCTAAGTTCTTCATAAATATGTTATTTTTTTTTAGGATTTTTGTCGAGAAAAATGCGCAGATATCGAATGTGGACCCGGATTTTTCAATTCACGTGGGTGTTTTCTTTTTGTATTTGAAAATATTTTGCCCTAAAGTTTATGTTGTTGTTGTTTTTTTCCAGATTCATTTCTTTGTTCATTACATAAGTCCGTCTCACTTTCTTTCATTTTCTTCTGTGTGTTTTGTCGGACATAAATCAAGGTTATTTCCTATTGTTCCTTCTCGTTCTTCAGATAATAATCTACAAGAACTCGGGACCGTTTTTCTTTCATAATGAATTCGACGTCTTTCCATTAACATTTAAACCGTTTGTTTGTTCATACACCTTACCATTAAGTTCATTTATGATGACAGAAACAAAAAAATTGAACAAAACCTGGTGAAATCAGAAAATTACAGGGCTGTGGACATGGCAATACATGGGATTAACACATAACGAAAGTTATTTGGCGCAAAAATATTAAAGCGAAATACCGGCAGGTTTTTGAAACGCATCGTGGACAACTGAATTCTTACCTATTTATTAATTTACTCGAATTTAGCTCGATTTTTTGTTCTAATTTCTGTTCATTAGCATAAGCTTCATGAGCACAAGAGCGCTGGTGTGCCCGATGTGTTTCAACAACCAGTCGGCGTTTTGCGTTAAACGTTTTTGTTATTACTATTTACTATTTTTCCCCTATAGCGCGGTTGCAATCGACTTTTACTCTACATTATACATAAGTATGCCTACATGGTAGGAAAGGTACTCATCAAAGATGCTAACCTTTCTTGTAAACGTGAGCAGAGGAGGACTAAGTGGTCATTATCAAGTTATTGTTCTCGCTCTCGCTCTCATTCTCACCCCTCTCTCTCTTTCTCGCTGTCGCTCTCCTTCTCACCTCTCTCTCTTTCTCGCTGTCGCTCTCTCCGTCCCTCTGTCTCGCCCTCTCTCCATCTCTCTTTTTCGGAGTAGCCATTCCCTTTGTTTTGTTCTAACACATCATGTTCCACTTTTCTTTGTCTCATAAATGAATTGCTATGTGAATGCTCTTAGTGGCAATCTGCTTTGCCACCGTAAAAGAAAATTTTTAATTGCTCCCGCTAACAACTAAATTAGCCCATTAATTACACGAAGTTTCATCATAAATTCGACGCTGAACCATATTTTAGACAAGATGTTTTGACAAATCACAACGGTTTTTTGGTTTATTCATACCACTTTGAAACTTTGAAGTGGTATTGCACGTGTATTGTGAAACCTATGTTGGACAACTGCATTTGGACAACTGCATTAATATGTATTTGGTTTTTCTTCCTGTTCATGCCGATTTGCATATAATGCATGGGAAGGCAGCTATTCAACATACATTTCAAAAGCCGGCTGTTTATTATACCGCTTATTTCTACAGTGTTAAAAACGGATGAAAGGCAGCAAACTATCGCTCGAGAAGGAGACACATCAGCGTCATCGGCAATGCGTGTCGGCGTTCCATCGCTCACTGCTAACGCACAACAGTCTTCTGGAATGATCAATACAGGTCAGCGCAGGTTGTATTTTGCCAATACCAACAATACAAAAAGAACAGCTAGTTTTTAAGATTTTTGTGGACCAACCAACTTTTGAACCCAGTTTCTTATTTGAATGGAAGATGATACACAAAACAATCACCTCAAAAAACAATGCCAGAGGGCCTAAAGAAGTACACTATAGTAATATTCATTTTTACTTGAAGGCGAGAGTGTAACTCCTTCAACGGCTCAACCAAATGGGCAATTCCCCACGTTGATACCCTTTCAACCAGAAGTATTGACAAGCGTCACTGAGGTGAGCATTTCTCTCTTTCTCTCTCCCTCTCTCCCTCTCTCCTTGTCTCGATCTCCTTTTCTTATTCGATCTCTTTGAAACTATTTTAATGGAATCGAATTGTTTTAGGGACCAATCCCTCCTACACAGCCCTTCCCTGTGTTGAGAACAACAACTGCAGCTTCATTTGTTGCACCGGCAGCACAAGAAGCTGCACAACCAGACAATATGACTCCTCCACTGATGCCACCCATTCCTTCAAGCCTCACAAATGTGGAAGTGAACAATTCAGGGCCTCCACGTACCGTTTCTAGGGTTGGTTTGTTAGAATAACGTATATCGATTGCCTGAGATTCACAGTCTATCGGCAAGTCATTGTAATAATAACAATAAAAGCAGACAAATCAGCGAAATGAAAAGCTAGGTACATAAATTATTTGTGAAGACATCTGTGTTCCACTGAGCACTGTTCTACGTGAATGTTTTCTCCGGAGACTGGGTTAGCCACATTTTTTTTTTTTTTTTGCAGAGGTTGATGGATGCTGACAAAATACTAAATATGGGTAGTTTATAGTTTATATGTGGCACATAGTGGGAAGTTAGGCCTCCTGAATGTGATCAGGCGTGTGTGTGTGTTCAACCTTTTTATCCTGGATGTTTCTTTTATACCAATGAAGGGTCCTATTGTAATTCTAGGTGCCTCGTATCCGTACCACCCCGGATCCTCGTATCATCCGACCTCCAGAATCACTGGCCTTCATCTCCGACTTTGACGAGGAATCAGGAAATGACATCGAGGCTGTGGTCATTCCAGCCAATAATATGATTCCTTTCGAGGTAGACAGTTTGGCGCTTATAAAGGACCATACAGTGGAATCTGGCTCATGAGCCGCGCTGATGAAAAAAAAAACTTTTCCCGTATCTTCCATGTATTTTTCTCAGTTCGGCTCCCAGTCTGCATCATATTGTCCTCATGTACTTTCTGCGCACCAGTTTAGTTCGTGTGTACTGTAAGCTCGTACGAGCCTGCACCAATGACGGAAAGGTGAAGAAGCTATGCGTTTTCAGAACCGGCAGCCTGAACCACCTCTTGGATCGGAAGGTCCACTTCCCCCGCTCCCTAAAGAAAGTGGCCGTCATCGACATCGATCCAACGAGAACATACCAACACCGACTGGGTGAGTACATATATTTCAGAACTACAGTAAGCACAAACTACAAACTACAACTTACTGTAAGGCTTTATTTTCTGTAGTCAACGTGTGCGAAACTAACACCCCGCTTGTCGCTTTCGCCACTAATGTTTCGTGTATGGTTTCAAATGTACTTTCCGTATTACCGCTTCCCGCTTTCAGCGATGTCGAGTGCTCATCTGGTGGATCGGCTACCGTACCCGATTGCAAATCAAAGGGTATTGCTGCGAAAAGTGTCGCGTCACGTTTAACACCACCCACTCCCAGCCCATGGCAACGAGCCAAGTGGCGCGACGATATTCAGAAAATAGAGGAAAGCGGACATGATATTCCGGAGGAGGCTTTTTCGACAACTGTCCAAGCTATTAATGAAATCGAACAATGGAATAATCCAGTGTACAGTACCGGGGATCGCGTCGAGACCCGGGTGGATAAAGCTTGGCATGGTTCCAATTCTGCGGAGCCTGCCCGAGTACACGCATCAAAACGGTTGCGAATCCATACGAGCCCTGTTAAAATTGGAGTGCAACCACTGCGAAGAGTAATTATCAGGAGAAATTTGCCTAGAAATAGGGTTCAATTGCTTCCGCCTTTACCATTAGAGGACAGTGATTTACTGTAGAATAACACGGTGTAATGTATACACACAATACTTTTGAGCTCGGTTGAAGAATAGTAGATGTAGATTCTCATTAAAGCGAAATACCGGCCGCTTTTTGAAACACATCGAGTACACCAGCATTCTTATGCAGCTTATGCAAATAAACATAAATTTGAATAAAAAATCGAGCTAAATTCGCGTAAATAAGCATAAATACGAAAGAATTAAGTTGTCCACCATGCGTTGCAAAAACCGGCCGGTACTTCGCTTTAAATTACTTACCCTGGTTAAACAATATTTGCTAGTGTATTACGCTATTATGCTCAATTCCAATTAAGACATCGCATTCAGGTCTGCAAATTTGCTCAATAATTTTGTTTATGGTTAGATATATATATTTGTTTTATGAGTTCATTGCTATATCTTCCTTTTTATTACAGATATAGAGGTTCAGGTCCATGGGGGAATGAAGACTTTTATGCGTGCTTTTTCATTTACAATAGACAAACTAAACAATTTGATTACAGCTTCTTTATTGCAATGAAAATGTCCTGCTGAAAATTGCAGGGACTTTTTCTATCTACGTACGCTAAACAACTATACATTTCCCATGACCTTGAACCTGGCCCTGACCCTGAGTCTAAATTAAGCTTTACCAAATATTTGTACATAATGTCAGAGAGAGATTCATTGTTTCGTTAATAACTTTCTTGCTTATGTTATGTGTACAATAATAAACCCAATCCCACTACGTGTACTTCAGTAATCAGTAATAAACACTTTTTTCTTTTTCTTTTTCTTTTTGACTAAAAGTGGAGCGCGGCAGGTATTCACAGTAAGTTGAACTTTTTTATTCTTTACAATACAGATTTTTTAATGCATATTTTTTTCTAGGGAAGGATACTCGTGGCATATGATCACAAATAATCCAAGGAATAAATATACTGTTTTAGTACATCTCCAGAGTGGTCTGTAACTCTTCTCCGTCCGGGACAAACACCTCCAGCAAACATAAAAGTATGATGTTTTTCATGTACTTTAATGATAGGATAACGTTATGTGAATAATATGCACGTCCATTGTAACATTGCATGTATTATCAATACAGTCCATGCTTTTCTTTATCTACATATTGACCAATAAATTCCTGCACGTAGAGGAAAAAGAGATGTAGTTTGTATGCAATATAATTTATTTCTTCCCTTTAGACTCCAAATTTTGCCGTTGACGGTTCTACCGGAATGCCACAATCCTTCGTCCCACAGGGACAATTTCAAAGCCGCTCAGGAGTACTTCCATCAAATACTCAGTTCCCGCAAGTGACTCCTCAAGCGGGAGGGTCGGGAGCAGTATTTCCGGGAGGCGTTGGCTTTGGTGGAACTATCCCGCAGCAAGGTCAATCACGTCCCACAGTATCTGAGACAATTGCTGCACCAACAGGGCCACCCTCGGCCACACCATGGCCTATGACTTCCGCTGGACAGGGCAGCGCACAACCAGTGCCTGACTTTAGAACTGCTCCAAGCATTTCAGGAGGTGAGAAATTAATCATTTTCTTTATACTGTATTATTTTGCATGTTGTCCTTTTACATTCATAATAGTTGCACAACTAGAACACTGAGGTTTGACGTGAATGCAGGTTGGACAATTATTCATTATTTGCATACTAACTTCACTAGTCTGGTTCAGCATTGGAACCGGTGGTTGACACGTTTCTCCACAGTTTGACACCGCCCCCTACCGAGATCCCGACACGACAACGCCATGAACATCATCAGAGTCGATCGACGTCAAAGTTGTCAAAGCGTCCTAAATATGCTGATTTAGAGGTGTGGCTTTGCTTTGCATGCCTTTGCAGTGTTTTCTATATGACCCGTAGGCACGGAAGGGCACAGAAATTTGCATATAGATTATATTATACGTGTACCTCTTACCATACCACTTTAATATATAATTCACCACGACATACTCCTAGTGCCAGTTCACTTTTGTGCTTTTTATTTAGGGCATGATCGGCACAATCGAAACCATGTCCCCGCCTCCAATAAGGACCACTTTAGCACCGAATGCAGACGGTGATTGTTGTGAAATGCTTTTGCTTTGCAGTACTGTTTTTTTGTCAAAATCGTAACATGCATGGATTTGTTTCGCATCACTCTACACCAATTTGTTCCTGTATATTGCATGTAGTGTTGTGTGTGGTTTGAACCAGAGTGGGGAAGGGGGGAGGGCTGCGCTACAAATTATTAGGTATGGGTACAGTGATACTGAGCGCCACACTAGGATTTTTAAAGGGTCAGGCCCATTTCAAATGACCCCTATTTATGATGATTCCATCTGATTCTCCATGTCAAATATAGTAGGCTAATTTTTTTTTCCAATTTTCAGTCGCAATATTCACACAGTTTTCAGCAGTTTACCATTGCCAGTCATACCCAACTATCTATCGCAGTTGTCACGCCCCTTCGCGCTGATTGGCCGATATCGCAGTTGCCACGCCCAATAGAGCATATTGCCCAATTAGCGCGAAGGGGCGTGACAGCTGCGATAAATAGTTGGGTATGACTGGCAATGGTAAACTGCTGAATACTGCGTGAATTTTGCGCTTGAAAATTAGAAAAATATCGTATTCTACTATATTTGACATAAAGAATCAGATGGAATCATCAAAAATAGGGGTCATTTGAAATGGGCCTGACCCTTTAAGCGGTTTTTGTTCTTGGAAGAATTTTTTTCCTCAGCGGTGTTTTTATTTGTCATTAGTCATAAGTCATAATCTTCTGCTTTTTTCCAGACCGTCTGATGCCACGCACAAGTTTTCTGATAAAACAACGAAAAGTCTTCAATAACAATACGTTTCAACAAAGACCATCGACAAACACTGAACAAGTAGTTGAGGTAATGGAATTTCAAAACTAACTGACAAAAAAAAACAATAGTTTTAAAATAATTAAATGTGTCTAAAAAAATTATGTGTCTTTCAGTAAAATTTTATCGTTCACTATAAGCAAAGGTAGTGGCTTCAGAAAATTGCTTGAACTCGCCAAGTGTGCAGACCAGAAAACAATACATAAGTTATGTAATGCCGAATCCTGTGTAACCAACTTTAAGTTCTAAGTTCTAACGATCCTAGTATATGTCCTAGACCGAAACCCCTTTTTTAGACCGGCCAATGCGGTGTCGCACCTTTGTACACTCCGTGTGTATCTTCTGAAAAGGCTTCGGAAGGTCTTCTAAAGTGTTGTCGAGACAAGAATCTTCCACCGGGCTGTCAAGCTCTATGCCGTTATGACGTCACACAAGCAGAGGTAAACCTAGTAGCATCAGCGCTATGAACATCTTAATCTAAATGTCTATGTTATCTATGTGAAAAAGAAGTAATTTTATTATCCAATATTATCCACCAATATTGAGAATAATGAGTTTTTTTTTTAATAATGGTCATCTCAAATATTTTAGGTTAAATCTGCACTCGACAAGGGTCAATGTGGATATCTACACGTGGCTCCTTTCCTTCAATGCGCAAGTCAAGGAAATGACAATCGAGAATGCTGCAGACACAAAGGAGTCAACACCAAGGCGTAAGTCCATGCTAAAATGTTTAAAGGGTTGGGTTTAAGGGATCAGTAACTTATTTTCGTATCGTTTGTACAAGGATAAATAGTTTTCTCCTATAGTTAGAGTAGAAAGTTTGTATTTACCGTATTCTAAATGCAGTCAGCGTTTGAAAAAACTGTCAAATGATTTTCAGTGGCCCTCAATGCGAACAATTCTGCCATCCCGGCCAGGGCATTGCACTAGGCATCCAACATCTCGTATGTGGAACTGTGATGATTGAGATGTTACAGTGTCATCATGCTGGAGTCAGGATTTGAAGTGAATGGGCTTTATCTATGCTATGCTTACTTTCCCTTTGTTGTATTACAAGTGTGTTTACTAATTGTTACAAATTGCTTTAAATTAAATTAAATCCTAAATTTCTCAGTTTAAAAAATAAACTGTAGCAATATCACCCGAATATGTATGGTTTAATCTCGAATCACTGGAGAACCACACTCGTTTTTTTGAGTAACCGCACATTTTGATAGAAAATTAGTCTGCGTAAATCCATATTTAAAGGGAGAGGCCCACGAAAAAAAAGTCATTCTTAATTTACTTGCACAGAATGTCCGGAATTTCAGAAATGTTACTGTGAAAACCGCATTTCTTTACGCCTAGAACTCGCAGAGTTATTCCTCGGCAAACTGTTCGGCCAGGCACCGTAGTCAGAATCAATTTTTCTCTTTTAGGGTATTAAAGTAATTGGAAACGCTTTGTTATAATGGTAGCAATGCTCTTCATTCGTTTAACAATTATTATGTAGAGAAAGAATGCTAATGGATGCATATAAACCGTAAAAACGTATTTTAACCTTTCTGACTACGGTACCTGGCCGAACTGTTTGCCGGGGAATAACTCTGTGAGTTCTAGGCGCAAAGAAATGCGGTTCTCACAGTAACACTTCTGAAATTCCGGACATTCTGTGCAAGTAAATTAAGAAAGACTTTTTTCTCGTGGGCCTCTCCCTTTAACGTAATGTACTGTGGTTATGGTATTTGCTTACTTACAAAGTCTTTTTGCTAGATCTCTACGTTCACTTTCACCCGACTACATATCACAATTTCGCTATGCATATTAATTAATTATTAATTGACTGCCTTAAAATTATTAATATTAATATTATTATTGACTATAATTCACTGTGATTATTTTAACTGATGCAAGCTGTCCATTCGAACTAGTCACACTCACAATTGTATTTAAACAGAACATATTGTTTTACGTAAATTTAAATTATGTGTTCTGCGTCCCAACTTATTCATTGTATGTTTGCTCTTACTGAATAAAGATTATAGAAAAAACGCCCAATAAATTTAATGTACATTCCAACGACAAGAAGTACTCGGGAATTTATTCCATACAGAATTCTAATTCATAATCATAATCAACCATTTAGAACATTTATTACTCACACAGTATGACATAACAATCAAAAGAGCAATCAAATGCTTTTAGTTATTCTAATTTGGTTTCAGTTATTATATGTAATAAGTAAACCAAGTAAATCAAGCACAAAAAATTCTAGCAAATAATAAGAACCTCATTTGGCTATGTAAACCACTAAGTGTATGTTTGATCACTGTTTGAGATTTGAGATAAATCACAGACATTGTTTTCCCTTCCACCAAATAGTTCATGAGATATTTGTACGACATTGACCCATATTTTATCTAGCGCAATGCATAAGAAGAACAAATTTCCAAATAATCCACATGAAGATTGCATGGATATTTTGCATTCTCTTCTATGTATTTATTTTCAAGTTCTCCATTTTATTACAAAACATCTTTCATGGACATTTAAATTTTATATAAGAAGTATATGAATTTTAAGGCATATTTTTCTCGTACAAAGTTTTATAATAAATGGTTGATTCTGAAAACCTGCTGCATGAAAAATTTCGTTATAAATATTTATGATAATGTGTATAAGCAACCAAAAAATAGCCTTGCCAATTTTATATTCATTCACAAATAACAATAATAAACCAGTGATTTCTGTCCATTTTAGATGCTAACGAAGCTTGTTATCCTATTCCTATTTTGCACAAATCTTTCAAGTGAATGTAAAGTCGATATAACAATTGAAAGTAATGCACCTAAAGAGTGCGCAGCTGAATTCACTTTCTATAACGGCACTATTTCACAAAGGTATCTTTTCAACTATTCATAAACATTTAGAAGATTTCATTTATGAATTTGGGAAGTAATAAACAATAAGTACATTAGACATATTTAAGTGTTAGTTCTACAAGTGTCCTGTATCAGCACACGTAAAAATACATCTAATTAGTAATCCTATGGTTTTTCTTTACATGGGGGTGAGCTTTACTCTTTGCTAAAGGAAATTGTTCTGTATTAAATTTGCCGTACATTTAGATTTACTAGAAGTCTGTGATCACACAAAAATAAAGAAAAAAGTGTATATTCACTTCAAATAACTTTCTCATTATTCCAGATATTTGATCGCCGGGAAAAATGCCAAAAAACCAGTAAAACTGCACTTGGAGGGAGAATTATGCGGACTGAAACAAACACAATTGCGAGTATGTTCTATTTGAGAATTTATTATTTACACAGAAAAGCGAAATAATTGCCGAAACCACACGTCGTTGGCCCCATCAAATGTTTCGCCGAAAAAAACCATCTGGTGACTGGTGCGTGACTGGTTCGTTACCATTTGGTGACCATCTGATGACGGTTTTCGATGGGTTTACCTATTTTCAATGCTTTCTTCACTGCATCGATATATCATGAGATATGGTGTTGATCCACATTTTATCTAGCCCACAACTATCTAGAACAAATCTTCGAATGAACCGAACGAAGTACTATTGGCTTGGAATGTTGAATTGTCTTCTATGTATTTGTTTTTAAGTCTTACAAAACATTATTCATATCATCGGCCATGACAGTTTGTAACGTCTGTGGAATTTTTTCTTAATTAGTGCGCAACCTACGGGACATCTACTTCGAGAATAAAGTAAAAATGCATTCTATTTCAAATTTTAGATCTACCGCAATAATAGAGGCGTTGGCACTTCGGAGGCATTTATTGACGGATTTGGCTCAATGTCATACACTGTGAGTTTTTGGGAAAAAATATAAAAAAATATTGTCTTTTTACTATTACTGTAACTGTAACAGCACAGAAAATAAGCAAAGATTCATATATAACTAAGGAAAGTTGCCTTCTAAGAGTTACATAGAAAAGCAAGAGGTTGTTGTTAGCTGATTACGACTGGTAAACCGTAAAAGTGGATTGATTCCTTCCACTAATATTGACATTCTTTCCAGGTTTTGGAGGATTACCACCCACGGGTTGGACATCGCATGGGCGTTACATGCTCATTTGGAGACTGCGGCGGACGCGGAAAATAATGAATTATCAGTTTTTTTAAAATAATACATAATAAAAGAATCTCAGACTATATATATCCTGAAATCCCAACACACACTTTTCTGAAACATTTACTGTCTTTGTTGCATGGTGTTAGTTGTTGCAAACTTGCATATCGATATTTTACAGAACACACAAAAGGTGTGTCAAGTTCACCAATTCTGCATCGCACAAACAATTCAGGGAAAAAATTGGACTATTTACATATACTGTGGCACGAGGTGGTCTTTTGACCGGGCACAAAAGATGTGCCGAAATGCGCTACAATCCCCTATCACGATTATCAATATTTAAAAGTGAGCGGAAAAGGAACAGCTTAAAACAAAGGTCTACACTAGGGATTAGAGAGGGTAGAGAGAGTGGGACGGGGGAGAGACACAGGGGAAAAATTTGCATATTGCGTCAACAACTTGCCTCGTGCTTTAAATAAATTGCGGTACAAAAGAGCACTTTTGTAGTGATCTTTCATTCACTCTTTTATGAGGATCGCATGATCATTCTTTTATACGGAATGATTTTTTTCGAAAACTGTAGCACTACGTTTCAGTGTGAGCAGATAACCAAGGAACAATTAATAATTCATTCCGTCTTCCGGTTCCGGATCAAATTCTATGTACGTAATAACTACTTTTCAGAAGCAGCATGTCAAATTCTCAAACCATTTCAATTATCACAATTGCTCTCCTCTCTCTGGCTTCCTCGTGTAATTACGAAGTTCAAGTTTATTCGATGGTTGAGCAAGACGTATACGCTCAGTTTACATGGTACAATGATAGCAAATCGCAAGTGTAAGTTGTTGTGAATTAACAGTCAATTAGCGTTTAGTGGCTTTAGTGCATCACTGCAACCAGTACGGCCGAATATACTGGTCGTTGTACTTTCTTGATCGACGTTGAGACGTACTGTATTGAATCCACCCTTTCCACTTGTTTTCTTCCATCGCGTACTGTATTGGGTCCAACACAATAGTTTGGCTGCCTCGAATGGAACATTAACCCGTTCTTGTAGACTTCAGAACTATTTTTCGCCATTTGTGAGTCGATCACGATTAAAGATTTAGCAAAAATCGCCAAAACCACTGACAATAAGCCACATAAGCAAAAGTGCTTTCTAACATACGTACTCTATTTTTTTTGTTCAGAATTGAGTTACACAAACCAAATGAGCCATATCGGTTGATTGTGTCGGGGACTGCGTGCTACGTGAAACCAATCACATTGACAACATATAAAGAGTTCCCAACTACAAATTCCCAGCCATTGGGAAGCACTTCAGCCATATTTGGGGGAGTGGGAATGATGTCCTATCAAGTGAGTTTGAAGGATTGGATGTCCGCAAAGAAAATTAGAATATCTCAAATCCGCTCTCGGGTATAAAAGGAGTGTCGGACTTTTTTGTAGTATCGCCTGTATAGTCGCCTCAGGCGGCGTAGCCATCTGGTGTAATTAATAAGTCATGCAAGGCTGGGCAAATCAATTTTTGAGACCAATATTACCGTACCTTTTGTTGACCTTTTTGTGCTCACAATCACAAGAACTGTAGCTAAAACCGAGCATTATTCTAATAAAACTGTATAAATGGAACCAGAACCATTTTCAGATCGGCATGGGCGGGCACCCTCGTGTGGGAACCCGGATCGGAGTATTTTGTGCGTTTGGAAATTGTGGACCAAGAGGGCGGAGATGATATATATATATATATATATATATATATATATATATATATAATACAACAGGAAATACAATCAGTGATAATTATGGATCTCATTGTTAGTAAAAAATTTCATTCCTGCACGATAAATCTGAAGTTTTCTTATGGAAAAATCTTTTTTTTTCCACAAACATACGCAAACTGACTTACGCAAACTGTATCTTTTGCAAATGTACTTCTTATGCTATTTTAGTTTCAGAGTTTTTTTTTCAGAGTTCAGAGTTCAGAGTTTAACCATTTTCAGAGTAAAAGTCTGATTTTTAAGTTAACATATGATAGAGTCCCCGACCCATTGAGTGAGTATATCGAAACGACTAAAGAAAAGCAAAAAAAAAGTTAACGAACATTATTTATTCGCACAATATAAACTTGCTAATAATACATACAATACAGGAATTAAATTACGTTATTATGTACATATTTTTAATTTCTGGTACAGTAGGCCTACATTTACATTAATTTGTAAACGTGGAAAACTAGCACACCCATTATTTCGAAGATCAAAAGTAATTGAGCAATTGGAGATGGACAGTAGGAAATTAGACTACGAACCAGTAAGGGTTGAATATATTTATGTTCAAATGGGAACATACTCCTTCTGATTATTTTCGTCATCTGATCATTTCTCTTACAAGAGTCATATTCACATACACAAAGCGCATTTAAAATTAGAAAACAAATATATAGATTTAAACTACAGTATCTGGTCTCTGAGCTCGGGGGTCGGTAGCCAGGCTACCCTGAGGAACACTGCTAATGCCGCCAAGTTTAAACATTCAAATATGAAAAGGAAGAAATGGTCGAAGCGAGTGAATACACGAGACCACTCCTGCTCCACCTGAAAGATGTCAGAAATTGCTAATTATGCAAAATTAAAAGCAATAGAAACAACTCGCAACTTCTTCTGAGTGAGAAGCAATTAGAAAAGCAATTAGAAACAACTCACAAATTTCCTCTGCATTTTCTGTTCTTGTTTTCTTCTGAATGACCGTTGTGTTTCTGCAATTTCCTCCAAAACACTGTAAATGGCAAAGAGTTCCGGACACTTCATTCTGAATATAGCAAAGTTATTAATTTGAAGACGTAATATAAAATTGACTACGTAATCCGAAAATTAGGAACTTTGGTCCTGCGGAACATGAAAAACTCTGTTCACCTTTCACATACACACACTGACAAGTCGGGTAGCGGCAAAACAAAACAATGACGCGAACATTTCGGTAGAGCCTGTACGAAAACGCGAAAATTGATGTAGACCCAGAAAAAAGGTGTGTGGCGATTTCGCCCTATGTTCGCCAGGTTTTCGCGAAAGGATGCTCAGTGCACTCGCGAGAAGTTGTGGAGACTCTGGTGAAAACTGGGCGAGGTGGGCGGCGAGATCTAGACGCATCTGGATTTTTTTCGCCGCGGACCATCAGAGTTCCGCGTTGCACGAGCAAACGAAGAGAACGACGCCGTCGCCAGTGATGAAGCGGAATATAATATATAGTATACTGTAATACTGTATACTAATTCGCAGACTTCCACTATTCCAATGAACACCTTGCAATTTATTTTGAAAAAAATTGGCCCCGGACCACAAAGTCCCTTGTATTATTTGCATTCACATATGCCTTTCAATTAGTGTACAAATAACGTATCTCCTTACTTATCCAAAGGTACAAGATCCGGCTTGTAAAACGATGTTCTGAATACTGTTTGTCGTCGTTTCCTAGTGGGATTCATCATAAATAACTGAAGGACAAATCGCGTCGGTACCAAATCTAAAAGATATTTTTTGGAACTTTCTTTAGAAACCTTCGGGGAAATGTTTTTCTTTTCTATGCAGATCACTATTATTGTGAAAAGTTACTTTTTTTATACAAAACTTCCATGTCACAGTGATATAAAAAATGTGCTTGACATAGCGAGATTTTAAAAATTTCAACCCTTTGAAAATAACTCATAGTATAATATAAAAAAAATCACCTTTATGTATATATTGCTTCGAGATTGCCAAGAATGTCATGGAAATACTGACTGCTATCGCACACAAACAGATCACAATGAGGATGTAGTAGCCTGAAGCACACCAAATTAATATTGACATGAAAAATCCTTAGTGTAATTGTTCACCGCCTCAAATGTCGTTTAATTTAAAAAAGTATACTTTATTATTGTAAGCGTATTTGAGTGGAATAATATATGGGTAAGTGTCTATGGGACGACTGCATACACCCACAACATTTGATTTGTATTATATACAAATCATATTCCATGAATTCCTGAAGAGCCATATAATGACACATAATCGGTGTGTATAGCGGGGAATACGTTGTCCTTTATATGCTACCACACATTACTTTTACCCCGTAAATAACTCAACTTACCCAATAGGGGAATAGCGTTACTCTTTGGCATAGCGCCAGCGACGATTCCAAGAAGTACGGTCATTGCAAGAAGACTGCCGAGACCCAGCGACACCTACAAGATTAAAGATGTATGCACTCATAGAAACAAGCAGATGTTTACACATCAACCAATAAGTGCTGAGTATGCCAAGACCAAGAGGGCCGACTGGGTTTCTAGGGTAATTGGGATACTCTTTATAAAACAACAGAAGACCTAAGAATCAGAAAACTGTTATAAACTAATGCCACCAAACAATACAACGCAACACAAACAGTGATTCGGAACACTACTAGGTGCTCTCTAAGGCATTCACATGATACCGTACGTTATCGTTAGAAGAGCTCTGAAAAGAATACAGTAGTTCCAATGCAGGGCGATGTCATGACCACTAAACAATTATTGTGGGTTCAAATAAATACAGTATACCTTTTCGCTGCGAGGTCCATCCGACGAGCCGGGAGAGAATATGCCGAGAATGGAGAGCGCAGAGATGAGGAAGGTCGGGGCCACGATTACTGTCAAATAGTAGATGGGACGACGCTGCAGGTGGAATATATAATGCACTTCCACTCGATATTCTCCTTCTTCCAAGAAGGTCATTTGTCTGACTGTTATGTTGAACAAGTGCCACTCCGCATTTCCCTGGAAAAAAACAATCAATCAATAATACGGGTTTAGTAATTGGAATACATGCATTCGTCGAATCGATTAAAGCGAAACTATGTGCTAATCGACAACCAGCATGGCCAGATAATCTAGAGGCGGTCAGAATTACGCTGGCTCTAGCAATACAAAGGTGTCGGAACCCAAACTGCAAACCAATTGCAGGAAATACAAAGCGCCCATCAATGAAAAGGATGTAAATGCGACAAGACCGAGGGATCGAGTGAGTAATGAGTGATGACACCTTTGCTTTTTAAAATAAACTCATACAGTTCCCTACAGTGAGGATAAGTACAGTACTGCACAGTTCGAGGATAATTACAGTACTGTACCCACGTACCGTATAGTACCGAGGATAAGTACAGTACTCATACAGTTCCCTACAATGAGGATAAGCACAGTACCGTAAAGTAAGAATCTCTCGGTGGCGACGACGCATTCACAATCATCTCTTCTATATTCAGAAGTGGTGAAGCGAGGGCGACCGCACAGAACTGAGAGTCGAAAGGAAACATTTCTGGAAAACAAAACTGTTTCCCGTGAACCAGACGCGTATTTTTTTCCATTATTTCTACAAGTGAAGATGACTCATTTGGTTGCTACTAGATAGATGTAAGCAAGGCGGTTTCTTTCTCACTTATATTTTCATAGAAAAGTAGTCGATTAATTGTCTTCTTCTTTGATATTAGAGCGATATAAAGACCGGTTTTTGAACCGTTTGAAACGTCATTCACGCGCACTATATGGGAATGCAGCGTCCATTATAAGTTTCAAAAACCGGCGGTTGTACCGCTTTAAATAAGAAAAGTATAGTAAATGAACTTATCACCTGTTTCAATACGACAAATGCACGAAAGTTTCTCGGGGAGGTTCACCTTGACAGCACCATCCGAATATACCTATAAAAGGGAAAAAGGGTAGGTTTATGTTGAATAAACCGTATTTTTCCTTAATTTGTGTTTCTGTACAACATACCCTCACGTCAGCCCGATGAGGAGTCAACATCTCATTGGTTTCCAGGCTAAAATGCATCATGTTTTTACTAATAATAAAAGGTAAAATACTAAACAATATTGTAGATTCTAAACATAAAATTTGATAACATCATTTGAAACGTAAAACGGACGCTGTTTTTCTACATAGTGTGCGCGATTTTGAGTCTAGTTATCGTACAACAGTTGGTACATTTCAAAAACAGAACCCTTTGATCATTCGTTTCAAGCATCACATAAGTATCCACGAAGCTTGTCTTTACGTTAGCGCCGTTAGCCCTTTGTGATCCTACCTGTTGTAGACAAATAACTTGGGCATCCACACCATATATTGGGGCACTATAACTTCCTTCTGGCCTCGATACTTTCCCGGGTTCCAGGTTAATCTGAAGTATATTTTTTCGGAGGACTAAAGGGTCGGGGCCACTGGCATCATTAACATAATATTGCTAGTATTGAGTTTTGTGTCATTTTTCCTTTTTCCACCAATTGTGATGCGTGTATTATTGTAATAAATGTTTCATGTTTAACGTTATACATGAGAGGGTAAATTTGTAAGGATTCATATATTTCCGTACCTGCAATCAAACCACCTTTGCGTATGGGAAATCACGAACGCAGCTATTTGCTCGTTTTCTCTCTGAAATAAATTCAAATTATAAATCAACAATTGCCACGAACATTAGGAATTGTCGTGAAATTCAGTATTTCCGTGGACTTCTTCATGTACTATTTCCAAAACTTGCATCGGATCCCCAATTATTCGAATGAAGAAGTACGATTAGTACATACGCATGCACTCTCTCTCTCACTCTCTCTTCCTCACTCTCTCTCTTTCTCTCTCTCCCTCTCTCAGATCTCTCAGAGAGATCTCTCTCTCTCACTCTCTCTTCCTTACTCTCTCTCTCTCTTTCTCTCTCCCCCTCTCTCCCTCTCTCTCTATCTCTCTCTCTCTCTCTCTCTCTCTCTCTCTCTCTTTATGCTTCAACTTTTTGTATGTTATTCGTCCCACCAATTATTTCCCTCAATATCTTCTCGTATGACCGCGTGTGGGTGCTGACAACGCGTCAAATTAACAACGCGAATATTTAAACATCTCGAATTTGGGATCCTGCCAGATAATAGAAAACGTGCTGGTTTCAAGAAGAATTGGGTGGTAAAAAAGCCCGTACGGGCAAATTCAGAGAATTTATGGAAATTAAATTCAAAGTGCTTCCTGGGTCTGGGGGTCAGTCTGGGTAGACAAATTATTAATCGAGTGGGATAGTGTAATAACTAATCGTAAAGAAGATGCGGTATAGCTGAATAGCCCCGGCAGGCTGACAATGAGGGGTTGTGCCAAATTTTGATGGTTGGAAATATCAAACAAAGCAAAAATCGAAAGAAAGCATGAAACTATGACTGGAAGAAACCAACGGGAAAATATATCCTTTTTCTAGTAATTTGGGTTGTGAAAAACGCACGTACACATACGGGCGCATACCACATGGTTCCGGAAATTCATTCCCCACTGTGTATCGGTGAAACACCAAATACGAATAATACGATGGTTCCGCATTTCTTGTTATGTAATACATCGGGAACATCGATTGGTATCACGTGCAAAGGGGGCAACAATCAATAAATACCCACCAATTCGATCAATATTCCGAGTACGATGGTCATATTGACCATAACGGGACCATTTGTGAAAGGAATAACTCGCTTGTCGTAGTCGGTGAAGATATCGCGTAGAATCAGCGAGGTGTCGTTGTCTAAAGCATATAAGAACTGAAACCATAATGTCCGTAATAGAAGGAGCTACAGTGTCCATGATCCATGATGGGTAACCAAAGATGCGGGTTCGATTCCCGCCCGACCGAAACCTCAATTTTTCATTTCGCAGTTCAAATTCAGTGTCCATGATGACAAATTATCTCAGAAGCAGCATTGTTGTGCAGCAACATATATCGCTTTCTGTCTTATCTTCCCCACTATACCTAACTAACTAACTAAATGTTCTAAATCAACACAGAAAACTTGGTATTCTAAGGTAAAACCTAGGCATTAATTTTGAATACTTGGCTACTTCCGCCCTCGCCACTAATTCAGAAAAATATCATTAATTTATGTCTATTCTTCTTTTTCCTAAAGAATCGCTCAAGCACCAATTCCGAGGCTAAAAGTCAATCCGTTCCTTCATTGTGTCAGCAAATATCAAATTCCGCCTCAACGGTCTTATTATGAAGAAATCCTATGCGAAAAAAGAACGTGAAATAACTGGAGAGCGCAGGGCGTAAGTAAGATGTAAAGTGTAAGTTTAAAGTCATATAAGAATCTGAATGCTAAGGGATCGAGTGAATGGACCACTGATTTCTGAAAGTACTAAATATTGAATGTTCAAATAACGCGTATGTTGTTCATTGTGACGTTTGTCATCCTAGTTTCATTGGAAATAGGAATGCGAGATGGAAATCGCCACCCAAAATTCGACTTGATGTTAATTATTTATGTAATTCTCCATCCGACAAGGATCATAAAACTAAAACCCTATATATAAGACTACCCTAAGCGTGTATCTATGTGGAAATGTAAGACCTCCTCAAATCAAAGTTGACTGTCGATTTTTGACGAAAAAAAAAGAAAGTGAAAATGTATTATTTCCTTCTCACACAGAAGCATACAATATAAAAAAAAAACTTAATTTTGATAAATAATCTCCACTTAATTTTTTTCGGCCAAAATCGATAGCCAATTTTGAGGTCTCGTATCCCCGCAAGGAGTCCATTTAGATTTAGGATTTAGGGTAATGTAACTTAGAAATTTATAATCATTCTTGGGAGAATCGATGTACGTTTATTGACGTATGGTATCACTTACTAGTTTGCCATGACAAATTTACCTCCATAAAAACGCCAACTATTAAAAGTACAGACTTACAGTGACAATTGACACTGAAATGAAGGCACAGGCACGCCAACAAGTTCCGCAATGACGTTACCATATTCCTGTACAAAATATATTTTGTAGTTGGTATGGCATAATGTTGCAAAGAAAAAATCCGACGAATACAAACGATCCTCACGAAAATAAACTTATTTTCTAAACAGTAAATACTATTATCAGTAAATAAACTGAATCATGTGCGTCATATTTCTATACTATGAAAATAGAACTCGATCAATAACGAGTTCCATTTGGCTGATCTCTCTTTTATTCAAATGTTTCGAGTTATACGTATGGTGACAGAGTTACTTAGGCCCTTTCTTAGGTCCCTTGTTAGTCCCGGTCTAGCGGCCTGGTCGGAGGAGGTCGACCAAGCAGGGGTACACGTACACAGGCACGGTACGGGGGGGGGGGGGGGGGGGGGGGGTGGGGGGGGGGGGGGGGGGGGGGGGGTGGGGGGGGGGGGGGGGGGGGGGGGGGGGGGGGGGGGGGGGGGGGGGGGGTGGGGGGGGGGGGCGGGGGGGGGGGGGGGGGTGGGGGGGGGGGTGTGGGGGGGGTGGGGGGGTGGGGGGGGGGGGGGGCAGGCACGGTACCGCTGCGCTTCCTCTCTCTCTCAGCAGTATTTCCTCCAGTTGCCGGATCATCGAAGGATTCGGGGTCGTCAGGTTCATAACATACTATGAGCTGGATCATGATGTTTCAAGTGCATGATACAAAAAGTGAGATTCGGTGACTGGCTTGTCCAATACCACTTGAGCGTCACTAGCATATCGTCCCGCCGTCTGACCCACTGAACCGTGTATAATAAGGAGATGGCAGTAGAACAAAACAAAGACAACTCTCAAATAAACAAAGAAGTCTTTTAGGCAAAACCATTCGGGTCGTTTTTTTCTTGCCCAAGAAGGGAAAACAGATGTACATGAATATATGTCGGTCAGACACGTTTTTATGGTGTGGCCCCGAATTGTGCTCTAAAACAAAGACACTGAATAACCTCATTATAAGCCAAACATACATATTAAAAACAGGGATAATGAAAAAGAGAGCGAGAGAGACAGAGAGACAGACAGCCAGAGAGAGAGAAAGAGACAGAGACAGAGAGAGAGAGAAAACCAAGATAAAAAAAGCCGAAAAAAAGCGAAAAATTGAAAGGCAAACACTTGAGATGAAGTCTTGCCGAGACAGGAAGTTTTTGATTTGTTAAATTGAATTTCCAACACGTGCGAGAAGTTCCTTTCAGAAACCGTCCATTGCCACAGATGAATTCTTGAGTTTTTATTCCAAGTAGATCTCGCCTCATCACTTACATAACATAGACAGTGAATTTCGTAAGCTTCTCGTCATTCGCAGAGAAAAAAAATTCACAGGTGACAGAATAGGGAGGCAGAGATAGAGAGACAGGGGAGGAGGGAGGGTTTTTGAGAAAGAAAAACAGAGAGGAAGAGAAAAAGAGAGAATCAAAGAAAGAGAAAGAGAGAGGAGGCGGAATGATACCAGGAAGGACAAATGACATGGAAATTTCTTAAAATTTAAATAAAAAACGTTTCATGAATAGTGTAAATATAACGTACGATCAAAGACGCTGAAGTTCTTGACTTAGTAAAAACTTGGCATGATTCGTTCGAAAAAAAAGTTGTTTTCTTTTTTGAGAGAATCTAAGGTTTGGTATGTATGTACAAACGAAGCGAGTAAGGCTCGAAAAGGAAATAAGTGATTAAATACATTACAGGGGTGAACTGGACGAGGAAAGAAAAATGGGGAACATATAGAAAATGCATTAGGCTACAGTAGGATAGGTAGACAAGAATAATGACGATACAAAACCAAAAACATGAATCTCACCGTCGAACTTCTAGTAATTATGCGCTTGCACAAACCACGTGTTGAATAAGTAATGGCGTAATTTAGCGTTCAAGGTTCATCGTTCAGCAGGAATTGCATCGTAACTAAACAACTAACTAAAGCGGTATGTCACGTGTCTTTGGAAAGTATCCGTCTTGACAACTGCATTTCCATGATGCAAATTCCGACCCAAACATGGAAATTTGCATATAATACATGCAATGCAGTTCTCTAGTTTAGGCTTCAACACGCTTAAGACGTAGTTGAATTATAGATTACGCACAATCGTGTTCATATAACTCTATAGTTGAGTTGCTTCTACTTACTTTCTACGATTCATGATTTTTGTTGCGAGGTCGAAGATCTCGACCTTTTTTGCTGAATAAATTCCCGAAGAATCAAAAAGATTCCGAACGGAATAAGGAAATCAGGATGACTAAAAAAAGGAGAAAAGGACGAGTGAGAATGAAGGAGAGAAAGAGAGAGAGAGAGAGAGAGAGAGTCAGAGAGTAGAGAGAAAAAAATAGACATAAATTCAGAAACGCTAAACAATTGAATTTGTCATATGAAAAGTATGAACGTAAACCAAAAGGCGGGGGCAATTAGTGATGCTAGGTTATGCGAAACTTGGACTTTTTTAGGGCCGAGATGAACGACTAATAACTCACTTCCTTTGATTGTTGCCTTGAGCAAGGTAAACGGCAAAGTAACTAATGACATAAAGCATCATAATTCAATAAAGTATAATATGATGCTAAAAAGACAGCGCCATATGTGCGCGCGTGCGCCAAGTGGCAACAACTGGAATTGCACACGCTTCGTGCACACTTCTTTGTTTTGTCTACTGCGAAAGCGCGAAGAGACTTGTAGGTGTACGGTAAGGCTCCAATCGCATGCAATACAACAAACATACTTAACATTAACATAACATAACATTTATTACGAACATAAAATGTCGCACACGTTTTGTCGAGGCAATACCACAATGAATAACTATGAAACGTGAAAATGTAAATCTGATTAAAATAAAAGCACCAAATAAAAACATTAGGTTTACAGGAATAGGCGAGGGTTACTCTCAATCATAAGTGAAGTTCTATGGACAAAACAGTGTCTGCGAACATTCCTAGTTCCTACTTGCTTGTTTCCGCAGAAAAGCATGGCTTTTCCATGTTTGCATTGCTTTCCATGTGTAGAGAAGTAAGTTTCATGATTTGTCGTTGATCCAGGTTCACCAACCGGTACCTTCACCTACTGATCTTCAATAAATGGGCCAAAAACAACTAGAGGACAAAAAATTTGAGTACAAAAAAAATAATCATTTGTGATTCTTCTGTAGTCTTTCTAGAATCCGAACGAACGCACACGTCTGTCGTATGGAAAAATTGGATTACAATGACAAAAGAGCTTCTAAAACGGATTTTCGCTTACAAAAAAGACATTCAATTTGTTCTATTAAGTGTTGCAAGCAGCGAGCATAAAACATAAGAAGCACGAGTTCGATGACGCAGCAAAATAAGGAAAATACTGCATTCTAATTGTAAGTTCGGAAGTATCTGCAGTGCATGACCATTTTATCTCATTATAGACAATAGGTTGTAGACTTTTGCGTAAACTTTGCACATGACGCGTTAATTATATATGACATTCAAATGTTTTCCTAAAATTGGATTCGGGTAAAAGTCATAATGAACTAGTGTAGTTTGCCTCTTTGAGATGTCTAACACCAAGGCACACTTCATCAGTAACAAACCCTATAATTATGATACAGCGAGAAAGTGGATGTGTAAGCGGAATGACATCGGCAAGCAAAATCGCAAGCCAATCCTATTCCGAGCGGACTTTAAGCACGGTCTCGGTGGAAAATGAACGCCGTTTCAATGCCGCTTGTAAAATTGACACTGCCCCCAAAAGGCTGGTAGGCGGGAGCAAGTCGTGCTCCGCTTTTCTGTCTACCGTTCTCTCTGCAACGTAATTTCTGATCATCTATGCTAATTACTTTTTAGCGACAGGTGTCATGCAAGCACTTATGCACGTCATCTATACTAAAGCACACCATATATGCATGTAGTGTCTGTACACTTTCAAATTTACGTCTGATGTGAGCAAAGAAATGCATTGCAAATTAATTCAAATTCGCCACTCAAGAAACGCAGGGGCGCCAGAAGTGCGCGAATTTTCACTTGGCGCTAATATGAGCGCCCTTTTAGGGGTTGAAACTTTTCCAATAATGTTCACATCCCGCGACGCAAAGCCCCGACATTAAAGTACGGTTCTCTTTGGAAACAGTTTGCTAAGAATTGACCTAGCTTATGCTATGTAGCAAGTTGCAAGTTCGGTGAAGTAACAAATGACCTTTCTTGGGATTGGGATCATTTTTAAGTCTTACTAATATTTTGTTGTTTTATCTTCATGTTAAAAAAACACACACAATAACAGATCATTGGAATTTATTAATTATAGCTATAGCATACTACCCGTACAAATAGTTATCGTCGGCTGGACCGTACAAGTACAACAAAGGATAAAAAGCTAAACTATCAGGCCTATTATTAAAACTGATCAACTAATTGACTCGAGAATCTAATATAAAATTGAACTTTTGTGGGCAATTACTTGAAAATTGTTTGCTTATCAATGATGTGAAGTTGGGTTGGAAATATGATGTGTAACCTGATGTACAAGCTATCTTCGGGTTACTGTATTGCTTAGTATTCAGATTACTGTAGACGGGACTCCTCCATTGGTTGTGGAATCTATCAGGAGATAGCGTCTTCCGATAGGCTCGACGGACGACAAAATCAAGTAAAGAAGACTCAGAAGTTGGAGATTTCCATGAGTCGAAAAGAACGCGAAAATGACGAGCACGGAGGAGAAAACTGAAAGATAGAAAAATTATATAATTACAAAAAGAAATGAAAAAATCCAGACGCATGGGTAATTGCTTGTACTATCTACAAGAGCAATTTTGTATGTAATTTTTTTGTATTTAACCTAGTAAATAAACTTTTTCTACGGAAATAAGGCGAAAGGAAGAGCTATGAGCCGGGTAACTGACGTTTCTGATTATAATAAAAGCGAAAAGGAACATAAATAGAATAAAAAGAATTCGAGCAAATTTGCATAAATAAGTAAGAATTCAGCTGTTCACGATGCTTTTCAAAAAAAAGCCGGTATTTCGCTTTAACGGATTAAATATCTCAAAACTGGCAGGATAAAGGGAAGAAACTACCTGTCCTCGGATAGAATCCTATGTAGTTTGTGTGTCAGTTCTTCACGTGTCACTCGTAATTTATCAACAATTAAACCGACTCCCTTGCTCTCCACAACTTTTGAATTCCTTGCGTGATCTATAATAAAGTGTCATAAAAGACAATTATTTCAACATACTGTAGCTTACGTACGGTAATTAGCACATAAAAACTATTCTATAATAGTAACACAATTGAACGTTACTAAATAACTTAATGTTCGAGCAGGCTGGTAATGCAGTGACTGTGACAGGCAGTGGGGAATCAACAAGTGACCCTAAACTTAGTTAGGGAACTAACCTTCCAATTGCAACCCTAAACAGCAAAACTTAAGACCTACCGGCAAAAAGTGGCATTAGTAGAAGTGGTCTTCCAAAAGAAACGGCTTCCAAAATACTACTCCAACCTCCATGTGTAATTATCGAGGCAAAGTTGTGATGGGCTGAATATGCGATGCGGTTTTCACAAAAATTGTATAAGGGAATTCCACGAAACTATTTTCCCGTGAGCCAACGCTTCAAAGCGAAATACCGGCCGAATTTTGAAACGCATCGTGGATGACTGGATTCGGATGTATTTATGCTAAGTGGGGGTCGCATTGGGATCGATTTTTTTTATAATAAATTATGCTCATTTGCATGATGCATTAAAATGAAGATCTCCACGATGCGTTTCAAAAACCAGCCGGTATTGCGCTTTAAATAACTTTGCACCCTAGCCTCCACTGCCTTCTCATAGCCCACTTACCCATCAGAGATAATTGAGGGATCCACTTTGTTAATATAACATTTTCATTGAAATGTTGACGCGTGGAGTTCAATGTTTCGTATTTGACAATGAAGTTTATATGCGGAAAGCGACCAAAGACCTGAAATAGACATTATCTTTATATGGTACCAGACGGCCATCGCCGCCTGAGGCGACATCAAATGCTATCTAAACGATACTTGAAGTGCGCATATTTATATGAAACGTCTGAAGCGTATATTCCAACGTTTCTGTTAAAAGATCCTATTGTGCATATTTTGTGAATAGGTAGAAAAAATTCGTTGTGGTCGTAATCACAAATACATTCATCCGGCCACAAACTCTTCTCCTTTATATAATAAGATAGTCCTAGGTCCTCGTTATAATTTAATGGTTTGTGACGGGTATAGTTGTAACATGATTTTTTCACAGCCATATGAAACGTATTGTGAAATTCAAGTGTTTTGTAGGATGTTCCAGATGTTAAACAAAAAGGATAAGAAAAAACAATTTCTTACTTGAAAGAAAGTTGTTCTCAGTTCCGTTGGCATATCTGAAGTCTTGGCGATTGAGCCAAATGTTACCAAAACAAAGCGACGCTCGTCCGCTATTACTTGCCAATCCTAAAAATAACTGAAAGATTTTTTACAATGCAAGTAATGTGCTGCGGTGCACAATGAAATGTCCGAGCACAGGCATAAATAGTAGAAAAACAACCATGGCACATTTTTTGCGGGGAATGCCACAGTCGCGCCAACTGTGTGCGTATATCCGAGCAGAGCAACCCCTGTCTTTGTCTCTACCTACCGTTGATTCCCTCGCTTTCTGTCACCTCCCGCGAGAGGCTGGGAGCCTACTCCAAGCGTTCGTGCGTCGAACAACTTTTCAAATGTTTTTTTGTACGGCACGCACCCTTCGCACACCCCTGAGATCCCCCAAGCGCCCGCGGCGACTGTGCAAAGCTTCGTGTTGAGACGCGCAGAAAATGTAAATACCAACGTGATCAAGTTTTGGCGGCCTTTTGTCCACAGTAAATCCCCCAACGTTGAAGAATAAATTGTTTGTCGGAGTGGGAAAATCAAACCAAGGTTGAACATTTGCAACGACAGCAGAGCTCCTCGCGGACAACTGAAATATTTGTTTACTAAACACCCCATCACAGATGGCATCCCCTAATGTACTCGAAACGGATATCTTCATTCCTACTCTATCATCTATCACTTAAATTCAACAAAAATCACCTCATCCAACCGAGTGGAAATTCCCTGCCTATGCCAGATTTTTGACTGTGGACCAATGGTCAAAAAGTTCATTACGAGCGCTATCACCTGAAATAAATAAAAAACAGTTTGGACCAAACATTTTAGCAATAAGGTTCTGTAGTTTGCAGAGCCCGGGGTTTCTCCGAATTGCGCCAAAAAACACTAACAATAAAGAAAATAAAAACAATGAACCTGTGCCATGACAAAATTGATCGTTCGTTCGAACAGCGTCATTTCATCACTGTATTGAGCGAAGAGTTCTGGAATAGGGAATATATGTTTATGTACAGCAGTAGAAAAAATAAGCAAAATAAGCAGTGGAAACCCCGATATGGCCCCGATTATTTTCGAAAAAAAAAAACCGATATGGCCCCGATTCTTCCAAAAAACCCGGATGAGGGACTTGATCGGGGCCATATCGGGGTTTTTGGTATTCCATGATGGTCAGTGTCAATGTTATATCCGACAATTCCGACATACCTGGCACGTAGCTTTTAGGCTGATTTACATCGAGCGTTTCCGGCTGATTCTGATATATTCCGGTGGCAGAGAGCCACACCTAAATTGTTTTTGTTGTTATACGTACGGTAGTCAATCCCTTGAAAACATACGAAAGGTAATGTCCCTAAAAGTTTCAGAGAAAACACTCAAACTCTAACCTTTGCTGGAACCCCGATTTTCTCGAACAGTCCAAAAGCACAGTAGTCGTATTGCTCCACTGTTCCCACGTTAAAATTTAAGGATTTTAATTTCTTCATCAGATCATAATCCTGAGAAATTGCTGAAAAAATGCTTGTTTCTTTTTTTTGCGTATGAAGAACTTCGACGACTAGTGATAGAAAAAATACAAGCAAATTTCGATTATTGACACAGTAAAGCACTAAAAATTTAGGATTTCATGTTTTATGTGTATTTTTGCAGAGCATTGACACAATGGCGCATTGTTACAAACACCGTAGAAAACATTTGACAAATTGAGGCGTTTCTACCACAAACCATAAGACGCTCACCATTGCACGCGTCCACAAATATTCCGGAAACTCGCACAAATTTCACTAAAATCTTCCAATTTAGGGGATTGGAATCCTCAAAAGGGTCCGGATTTCTCCATAACGTCTTGAGAAGTGTACCGTGAGCAACACCAACATCACGACGAATTACCTAGATAACGTAAACAATTATTAATTAAGTAAAACATTCAGTGACAATATTTGTTGCACTTACGCCAGTTTTATTTGATAGCAAAAGAGCTTGTGAAATGAAAACTCCACTTGAATGGAACTGACCGTAAAATTAGTATTCGTAGGAGAAGGGACGCTTTCGTCCACAGATATCAGTAGTAATGTCTGCAATTAAACGTTTCCATAAGTTTCATTCTTACTTAATTTACTTATATGCTCATAAATGTTCACTCTCATACTGGATGCTACAAGCTACCGTACTGCCGGTATAATTTTTACTCACATGTTATTCAGTAAGACTGCACGATATAATGTTATCATATCAAGGTCACACCTCCAACCAAGTTTAGGCTTAGCTTAGGCAAGTTTAGGTTTATATTACTCCAAGGTTATCACCTAGAATACAACTAAAACTCTTACCACAAGATGCCCTTTAGAAGTGAGCGCTTCTGCGATTTTTGTGTGAAATGCCACATGAGAATAAGATAGGGTTGGGGCATACATTAGCACATTTAAAGAGCTGGAGAAGTCTAAGACACTTAGTGTGACAAGCAGTTTAAGAACCCATCTTGACATCTGAAAGAGAGTCTTTAAAAAGTTGTTGACACGTTCTCTCAAATGTACACTGAACAACATTTTTGTGTAGCAAACACAGAACTGCATTCGTACACAAAGAGGTGTGATCAAAAACTGATAAAAGAATAAAATGTCATGATACCAGAATAGCACACAGGTTGAGTGCTTTAGCATCTTAGTGAGACATCTAGAGTAAAGCACAAAGTACGTAAGTTCAGTCTCGAGCAATTGAGGCTATTCGGGTATCTAGCTAGTCAGGCAGTCTCAGTTTCAATTCCATAACCGGTCAGCCCGGATTTCATTCAAAGGGACGGAAGTCAAGAGCGCAAAGCGGGACCTCACCCTATTATAGCCCACTGTTCCGGCTGGTACTGTAATTACCCCCGACTCTCGCCAGACCTCCCGGTATTCACACCAATCTCGCTTGCAACAATTAAGTTCAGAAACTGGTATTGAACCCTCGCCAGCGGCTGTTATTTTGGTTTACTGTAGCATTAGAAGGGCCATTTTCAGATAGCAGTCATAAAAAAACAGCCAGCAAACAACCATTGTTATCAAACCCAAATGCTAACAATTACATCCGCGTCAGCTAAAAAAAACCAAATTCACAGACCAATGACAGACATTTCGATGAAAATAACGAATTTTGGTACGACGTCCAACTATAAAATTGCCAAAAAGAGCATACTGTACTTTTTCTCACACAAATCCCAGTTTGCACGAACATAGAAATCACATCATCATACTACCATCGTCGAAGCTAGCTCAACAACAAAAGTGCGAAATGAAACATTTTACTTCACACATGCACCGTATTAATATAAAACGAACCGTGGAGACATGCTTCAGATCATAATCACAAATAAATAAATTAAAGGAAAATTAACTACAGTGTTTAAATCGAGTAAAGAATAGGAAGAGCGAAATAGAGACGAGATTGAATGAACCCATGATTCACACAAAATGGTCCAAAGTAACACTTTTAATTGGAGCATTTTTACATAAAATTTACTGGCCAAAGCCAAGGAAACTCATTTTCACACAAAGTAAAATCAGATGACAGGAAAGCTAACAAAATCAATTGTTCGAGATAAGAATGCTTATTTATAGAATTCAAAGTCATTCTGGTCTTTCCGGACCACGTTCTTGTAGGCCTTGTCGAAATCTTTCGTCAGAACAACGTAACGATTCTCACGAACCGCATGCATACCAGCCTAAAAACGTGAAATATGAACATAGAAATATGGTTAAAAAGACGAACTTTTTAAGTCATTCTCCTATATAATTACTATTTTCACTAACAGCATGCGTTAATATAATTAATGACTGCAATCTGTGACATCGTGCCAGTTTTGCTGTATGCGCAGCAATGGCGGAACTGCAGGAGTAGTGCCATGCTTCGCGCGGGACATAAGAGAAAAAGACTGTCGATGGGTACAAGCACCACACAGACACAAATTCGCGTAAGCTGGAGACTCCCGCTAGGTTGTGCATATGGCTGGAGACCGTTAAATTTGGAAAATAACTGTAGTTTACCTCCTGACAAACGGCGTTAATATCGGCACCCGAGATCTTGTCTGGTCGAGCCACAAAATCTTCCAAATCGACATCATCAGACAAATTCATCTTTGAAGTCACCGTGGTGAACACCTAAAAGTGAATCATTTCGCAAAAAAAATCTCAATTACCATGTTCCAGAACTAGAACAACGAAAACCACAGTACAAATACAGAAACTTTGCCGCAAATATGAACAGACACTCCGAGAACAATTTAAAGCGAAATAGCGGCCGGTTTTTGATACGCACCGTTACCTGCATTCCTATGCATTTATTTGA
The DNA here is from genome assembly GCA_036852015.1 of Pelodera strongyloides. Taxonomy (NCBI): domain Eukaryota; kingdom Metazoa; phylum Nematoda; class Chromadorea; order Rhabditida; family Rhabditidae; genus Pelodera; species Pelodera strongyloides. The sequence continues at coordinate 142,205 of JAANDG010000173.1, read as the reverse complement.
CACACGTTTCAAGAACCGGCCGTTATTTCGCTCTAAATGCGGACAAACTAAAAGTTCTATCGCATGTGGAATATGTCAAATCTAACCAACCAATCTCTTTTGTCTTCTATCGGGAAGAGGGAATTCAATCTTTCTGTCTAGACGGCCAGGTCTGAGAAGGGCTGGGTCGAGGGTGTCATGTCTGTTTGTGGCCATGATCACCTATACAAATCATTGATTAGAAAAACGACAAAAATGCGATAATTAAAAGCAAAATATATCAGTAGACCAAATACTACATAGATTACGTACATCTCCTACACCAGAAACCAGAAAGCAACCTCAAACCTCAAATATAAGTACGGTGACACCGTTCGTTAACGGCACGCACACCGGGGTCAATTATTAGTTCTTACAACTGTTACAAAAAGCGCTCAATTTCTTTTTGCGAATTGATACTTGCAAGGAAAACTCGCGGTTTTTGGCATACTTGCAAACCCCATAAAGCCATACTTGGAAGCAAAAATCGGCAATTTTTGCAATACATCGATACAAATCTTGCCGTAGTGCCAAAAGCTATAAGAGAGGCCGATGACTATAATTATAAACCAAATAGCCAATCAATAAACCTTGGACAAAAATTAAAAGCACCAAAGCACCCACCTTGACATTAGTTGACTGGTCGAATCCGTCCATTTGATTGAGGAGCTCGAGAAGGATACGCTGCACTTCACGATCCGCACCTAAACAATACGTTGGAAAGGTTTATATTTAGATATAGATATACTTGGTGATAAATGCACAAAAACCACCGGCGGCTAACTTTAATATATGTAAAGAGGAAATTTCGAAAAAAAAAAACCTCGCCATTACATCCGGAGGCGATTCGCGAATTTCTGTCTACTTATGATACGCTTCTGATATATTTTTCACATCATCGCTGAACTCCTCATTGAAAATTCTAATCCGGAGGTGGTTAGGCCGTGAGCTCACCGGCTGGCGTAGGAACCATACACCGTAGGTTCGACGATTGTGAAATAGGACTCAGTGTCACGAATCTTGTCATATCATAGATTGATATGTGATATGTTTCATTGGTATGAATACGAACATAAGTATTATATTACTCAGTTATTTTGTGCGTCCTTTTCTATATTTGTATTGTAGAGCTGATCTACTTTTTAATCTATTTCAGTGTAAGTGATAAATCAGCCATTCTTAAAGGATCGCAGTCACTACAAATTCGTATTTTTTATTCGCTTTTCATTAAATATTCAAATATGTGAAGAAAACTACGATTCCAGCACCAAAGTACGGCAAGGCGAACTCAGGGAGAGAAATCCCTGTGTATGCGTTTTACTAGTATACCGTAGTTTATAATTGCCCGTATGGAGTTTCATAATAAATACCCTGCAGTGATAAACCACGCGCAGGAGATAACACTGCAGACTGTTCACTCTCCAAGTACCCCTGGCAATTGCATATATGCACCGGCGACGGTCATTTACCAAAACCCATTTTCATTGATTTCTCTCCCTGCGTTCGCTTTTATGTGGCTTGTTACTGGCTGCATATTGTTTTAGAAATCTCCTTGCATCTAATAAAAACCGAATAAAAAAGTTGAATTTGAAGTGCCTGCCTTCCTTTAAAGGGAGAGGCCCACGAGAAAAAAGTGTTTCTTAAATTTATTTTTTACAGAATGTCCGGAAGTTCAGAAATATTACTGTGAAAACCGCATTGCTCGAAGCCTAGAACTCACAGAGTTATTCCAAATCAAACAGTTCGGCCAGGTACCGTAGGCATAAAGAAACGCGGTTTTCACGGTAATATTTCTGAAATTTCGGACATTCTGTTCAAGCAAAGTAAAAACAACTTTTTTCTCGTGGGCCGCTCCCTTTAAACCACCAACCTGTCTGTGCATCAAATCGTTTCGTCGCAATTGCATCAATTTCGTCAATGAAAATGATCGAGGGCGAATTTTCCTTGGCAAGTCTAAAAGAACAAACAACACTTACAAAGAGAAATGTAATGTTTTAACCAAACTCACAGACAGAATAATTAAGTCGCTTACTTTGAACTAGAAATATGAAACATATAGAAGGGTTGTCAGTATGGTTTTATACGCATTGCCATCTCAGGGTTGCCTTTTAATTACGTACTTTGAATCTAATCAACAAATCCTTATAAGCCACACAAACAAATAACATAAATTTGCCGATGGATCACAATCTTACAGCAAAGGAGAGAAAGAAGAACAAATAGTACCAAAAAGAAGGAAAAAAGAGGTGTCCCTACCTAAACACATCTCTGACCATTCGAGGACCCTCTCCGAGGTATTTCTGCACAAATTCGGATCCAACGACGCGGATAAATGAAGCAGCGGTATTAGCGGCGACTGCCTACAATAATTCGAGATACACTAATTTCTTAACTACGATAATTCGAAACCGAACGTGTAACTTTACACTAATTTCGTACTAAAATAATTCGAGATCTAACGTCGATAAAGGGTCGGCCCATAATAAGAATAATAATTAATAATGCACAAACTGTTTGAGTCTATACTAGACTAATTAAGATTTATTTATTTGAGAATCGTTAATCGAAATAATTTTAATGTGTTAAAAGCAAACCTTTGCCAACATAGTCTTTCCACAACCAGGAGGTCCAAACATGAGCACTCCACGAGGCGGGTCGATACCGATCTAATATTACCAGTTATTAGTCTCAAGACTGGATTTCGTTCTTTATTCAGGTAATGCAAAACATCCAAAACGACAGCATCGATCCCTCGCGGTATAATCTCTACACATACCTCATAGTCAGTTATACTTACTACGGTTTTTATTAGCTGATAATGTTACACTGTTTACATATAGCAACTTAATATTTGCAATTCGCCCCCCCCCCATAATTTGTAAAAGCCGCTTAAGCGGTCAGACTGAGACCTTTGCTAGTTCTTACTATATTTGTCTTCTTCATAATCCCAGGTCAACATAACTATATAACAAACCTGCTGGTACAATTCTCCGTGTGTGAGGGGAAGCTCGACAGCCTCTCTTACCTCCTGCTTTTGCATATCGAGACCTCCGATATCCGCATAGGACACATCGGGCTGAATATATTATTAGTCAAAGAAAGTTTAAAAAAAACATGAATACAGAAAGCAGATTTTGCCCGTTTAGAGCCAAACGCCTAAGAAACAAACTGTACGCTTTCAATACACATACATTGTGCATATGAAACATTGCTATAACCGGATGAAATATAACTACCCTCTCGGGCCGACTTACTCAAAAGGCGTTGAATACACATTCCTAATACATCCCAGGTAAGTCAAAACCAAACTTAAACAGAAGAAGAAATTTGAAATTATCATCTCAAGCAAAAAAAGACCTTCTCATCGGGGCGCAACATCTGAATGCTTGAATCGGCCTCTGGGGGCAGCACATCGACAAGTGCATTCGAATATTTGTGAAGCGCAACCGAGCAACCAGCCTTCAGAAGTTCTCGGTCCAGAATCGACAATACCCGTACGTAGTAGTTAGAACCTTAACGGAAAGAAGTAGTTCTGGGTACTAGACCACAAGGTAGTTAGAACCTTAACAGAAAGAAATAGCACTAGGCCACAAGGTATACACTGTATAGTGCTAGTGCACAATGATACACAATACAGAAGTCAAACATAATGAAAACCTACTTACGTTTTGAGATTAAATGTTGTAGCCTTTAGCCATGCAATTTCAATTAACACTGTTATAAGCACAAGTATCGTATGTAGACACATTTGTTATATCGTTATAAACTTTTTTTACAAATGCAAGATACTGGAAAAGTGTCAACGTATAGCATTAAGTGCAAAGCAAGCGAAAACCTATATGAATAGAGGTGGAGGCGCTTGACCGTAATCAGAGCCACTCGTATCAAGAACCACGTCACGAAGAGAAATCGGAAACTAACCAGTTGTAGAACCAACAATGGCATGGTCCTGATCGACAGCCTCGAGGAACTGACCGATCACGAGTGGAACCGATTGGATGCGCTTTACCTAAATATATAATTATTTAGCATGCGTTTCCAAAAACCGGCCGTTATTTCGCTTCAAGAAGCGAAGGACAACCTACTTATTGTTAGACCTGGGATCTGAGGCCGGACCCATGAACACTTTTTTGTCAGGGTGAGAGCTAAAACTCCCACCCGGGGGACTTATTTGCAGTACTTATTTGATTTCGCACCCTGAGTGACGGTTAAACTATCACCCAAAACATGCCAAACTCTCAACCTGGGTGAGAGTTCGTTTGTGGATCCGGCCTCCGTCTGGTAGAAAAAAAAACGAACCTCTTCCTGTGCATGGAGCAATTCCTTCTCCAAATTTCTTGTTTCCAACTTGACATACTCTTCAATAACATCGAGATGCTCGAGCTGCTTTTCAAGTTTCTTGTACTGAAACATATAAGTGTGTTTCGTCAAATAGCTAACCGAAGGCCACTGAACAGGGAACATTGTGAACAACCTCTCAAAACGGTTGCACTTTGTCTCATTTCACATAAGTGACTTATGTTATACTGGGATATAGATCAAGATCACTACGCGGTAGAAGTGTCACTGCCGAACTGAGAATATTGACATGTATGAGCGGGTTTCAAAAAAATTGTGAGATTATGCTCGATGCTAGAAATTAAGTGTAAAGGGCCAGAGCAAGAAGTTGTAAACAAATATAGAATACCTTCAAATAATCGTCTTCATCTACGTGGATGTCTTTCACGCCAGCGACTGACTCGGCCGAAACAGTGGAAGTTGACCGACCAGGGGCATCCTAAATACATAGAGGTGAGACCGAGGGCCAATTGAGAAAAACAAAAGAAGGCGATATGTTCAAACAATAATAAGAAATCTTATAGGCCGCGTTCGGGATTTCGAAAAGAAAGTATCGAAATAAAAAATGTCGTTCGCGATTGACGACAAGAAATGTTCCAAAACTGAATTATGCTGAACGCGCGAGATATACCAGACAGCCAGAATATTTCTTTTTTCTTTCTTTTCGGTCAATCCCGAACGCGCCCATAAAGTTCATAAAGCGAAACTTACAAAGATGCCAATTTCTCGCAGAGCTTCGGTAGCCATACCTAAAAAAAGCAGAGGGGTGATTTGTTTAAATATACACAAAAACTAAAAAAAAAAGACGATAAAAGACATATTAAAACAAATTTATTTGATTGTCGCATCAATTTTTTGAAAATCTTCAGTAGTGTGCATGCACTTCGCGCAAATGTCATCAAAACAGTTCGTGTAGTGTTTTACCGTAAGACAATCCACACTACAGCATCAGGTACTAGCTACCGTAACACCAAAAGCATCAAATTTGCGTTGATCCCGTCCAGAAAGATTTACGTAAGATCAAGGCTCGTTTGATCTTTTAATCGGACACACATTGAGATCAATCTTGCATATATTTTACGCGAATCATAGCTCATGCTATTTCCGTTCGAGATCCATATTTTTTGAGGCAAAGATCGATGTTAGATTTGAACTCTAGGGCTGAAGCTGTGCTTATTTCGTCTTTTCTATTTTTATTTCGTTCAGCCGGAATCAACATTTTTTGTTGTTTCTTCTCATTTTAGGGCGCGTTTAAGATGGCCGAAAGAAAGAAAAAAATGCGTTTTCGGCCGTTCAGGTTGGCCGAAAAGAAAACTTTTGAAAGACAATGCAAAAACAAGAGACGCAGAGAAAACCCGAAAAAAATTACTGTATTTTTTCATTTTCCCTTAGTATTAAAAGTTTTCTTTTCGGCCCTGAACGGAAACTGTCTCCGTCTCTTGTTTTTGCATTGTCTTTCGCCCATTAGGGCGCGTTTAAGATGGCCGAAAGAAAGAAAAAAATGCGTTTTCGGCCGTTCAGGTTGGCCGAAAAGAAAACTTTTAATACTAAGGGAAAATGAAAAAATACAGTAATTTTTTTCGGGTTTTGTCTGCGTCTCTTGTTTTTGCATTGTCTTTCAAAAGTTTTCTTTTCGCCCAACCTGAACGGCCGAAAACGCATTTTTTTCTTTCTTTCGGCCATCTTAAACGCGCCCTATGTTTGCTTGTTGACGACGGTCCGTTGGCTTGCTTTGTCAAAATTAACCTGGTGGTCGTACACAATCTCCTAGTCTTATAGACTAGGAAATTGTTCGAAGTGTGGCACAATTCTTTATTACTTTGTATTTGCAGTGGTTATGCCAAACACTCCCGGGTCCAAAGATGACGGAAATGGATCCGTTATTACCTTTGCAGAGGCATGTTTTATGAAATTTCTAGTTTAGAAACCAGCATGCAGTATTATAAATTTGTTCTGAGAGGATTGAGACTGTTTGCTGTTTATTACATTATTACATAATGTTTTACAGAATTGTTCTAGTGCCACCCGTAGTGGGTCCTTCGTTTTCGGAGTGTTTGTCAATAATGTGAACTTGTATCTTTTCAGGTCGTCGATTTGGACCAGGAGCGAACTGCTGACGTTCGGTCCGATGGCGATTTTGCCCGCTTGATGATTTCTGCTCATGTTGTCAAAGCTTTGAAGCAGAATGGATTTCGCTTTCCGTCGCCTGTGCAGCAAAAAGCGATTCCAACTGGACTCAGTGGTTTCGGTGTGTAGTTCAAAGCTATTATACTTCTAAGGTTCCACTTATTTAGGGCGCGTTTAAGATGGCCGAAAGAAAGAAAAAAATAGGTTTTCGGCCGTTCAGGTTGGCCGAAAAGAAAACTTTTAATACTAAGGGGAAATGAAAAAATACAGTAATTTTTTTCGGGTTTTGTCTCCGTCTCTTGTTTTTGCATTGTCTTTCAAAAGTTTTCTTTTCGGCCAACCCCAACCTGAACGGCCGAAAACCTATTTTTTCTTTCTTTCGGCCATCTTAAACGCGCCCTAAGTGTTCCGAGTTACGAGGATCAGTATTTTGATATTTTATTTTTAGACATGCTGGTTCAAGCAAAGTCGGGCACCGGAAAGACGCTTGTATTTTCTGTGATGGCTGTCGAAAACCTCCAACAGCTTCGGCAACTCCAGCGTTTAATTGTTGCGCCAACCAGAGAGATAGCCATTCAAATTTCGCAGACGATCAAGAAAATTGCTCCACCCTGGGTGCGTACTGGGTATGATACTCGTTTTTTTTGTCCTTCCCTGCTGTAAAAGCCAAACGAAAAAAACTGCTGAAAAAACACACACAAACCATTGTTCTGTGATTTGTGTGCAGTGACGTCGTCGATATTATATAAGTCTATTTTAGTGTGTTTACTGGTGGAACTCCGTTGTCGCTGGATATCAGCACTCTCAAAAATGGTATACACATCGCTATTGGGAGTACAGGAAGAGTCTGTCAATTGGTAAGTATAGTTATATAGTATCTTCAGTAGGAGAAGCATTCATCGTAAAAATTATAAATAATGTGGCTTTTGGTATTTATTGTCAACCAATTGGCAAGCCGTCGGCCGGTGTCTTCCTCTCAACTTCTCTTCCTTTCCTTTCTTTTCGTCTATTTCGTTTCAATGCCTTCCTTTATCTATATGAATGTCGGGATGTCTCTTACGTCTTGTTCCTTTCACAACATTTTCTTTTCCTGTTTCTATCTACTTCTACTTCTTCTCATACGGCAAAAAAGATATTTGGTTACTGTTTCTCTAGATACTTATTTTAGGTAAATGAAGGCAAACTGAATGTGAACAGTGTTGACCTGTTTGTGTTAGATGAGGCCGATCAATTGATGGCGGATAGCTTTGCAACTGACATTAAGTAAGTTGATTTTGTTGAATAAGATATAATATTGGTGCGTTTTAAAGGACAAGGATATCGTACGTTGTGCATCCAGCAACTTGTGGGAGCTTTGATTACCCCCATTTGATATGCCTTTCAATAATTACAATCTGAATTAGCATGTCAAGAATACACCAAAATACATGTCTGGAACTTCCAATTCTGTCGTTCAACAAGAATATACGTGATGTTTCACCGAAAGAAAGTCAATTACTAAGTCTTGCGCAACTCGTCGTTTTCTACGCATTTATAAGTAACTGCCTTTTAGAGTGACTAGGTCTTAAATTGTATCTCACCTTTTCAGTTTCCTCTTCTCGTCTCTACCCTCTGGAAAACAGGTCGCTGTCTTTTCGGCCACATATCCCCGAGGATTGGAAATGACTCTTTCCAAATACATGAAATCCCCTTCCCTTATTCGTCTCAACTCTGATGACGTGCAATTGGTGGAGTTTTTTTTCTTGTATGCGTCTTACTTTAGAATCATCAGAAGACCATATATTCGATCCGTCGAAGTGTGTCTTTAGGCCGTATCGCGGATCGGGATGTTTATATTTCCCTATTTAGATCGGTATCAAACAGTACGCCGTTCTTGATTACAACGACCCTACCGATGTTGTCGTTTATTTGCTGAAAAGGATTCAATTTCGACAGGCTCTTCTTTTTTGCAACTTGGCTGAAAGGTTTGGGTTCTTTGTTCATTGTTATGTAACTTGGTTATTGAACGTTAACTTTGTGTGTTTTGTGGACACGAATTTGTTTAGTCCTCTAATAAAAACATAAGGATGACACTATAAGGAACACAAGTCAAAAGGAACCTCATATGCCAGTGCAGTAAGCAAGTAAGCACATTTCCATATTATCGTTTCCAGTTGTGGTCCGCTCTGTGAAGCTCTAATGGCGCGCGATATTGACGCTGCAGTTATCTCTTCGCAAATGGATCAATCTCATCGAAATGCAGTCATCGATCGCCTAAAGAAGAACAATCTCAAAGTTTTAGTTTCTACGGACGTGGTGAGTGTTTAGTTGGAATTGTGACGGGCGATGGTCGGTGCCGGGTGCCGGAGCCGGTGTATTCTTGCCTATTGTGTGCTGGACCAGAGCTAATCGTCCAGCTTCAGTCCAGGCTCCAAGGCTGGACTCATGGACTGAAGCTGGACGACTATCACTGATGTTGTATGTATCTAGTATTTTACATTTTACCATTTGCTTTTGTTCTATTATCTTACTCAACAAACACTAATAATTTGCAGACGGCTCGAGGAATCGATTCGTCATATGTCGATATCGTGATCAATCTGGAACCAGCTGTTAACTGCGAGACCTATTTTCACAGGATTGGACGAGCGGCACGCTATGGTAATATTCCCTTTTTAAACCTTTTTTTTGTTTGATATTGTACTCCTGCAATCGTTGTCGATTTTGTAATGTGATGTCAAGAATTGCGGCAAAAAACATACAAAGAACTTAAATAAATAATACTAAAAACTCCACCTCATTAGGGCCAAGATTCTCAAAAAAAAGGCAAGAAAAATTTCATCGTTTGCTGCATCTTTGCGATTGCGATTTTTGTTGTGAGTAGGCTAAGGATTCGGTTCTAGTTTCCCAGTTTATGTTAGCTACATAAGTCTTTTACTATGCTACATCATTATTTTACTATTTACTTACGTTGCAGGTGCTCACGGCGCAGCACTGACGATTTTGAGCTGTCCGCGGATGTGTGCAAGATTCTGTCATTTGGTGAGAGATGGCCAAGTGCGGGCAAAGGTGTTTTTTTTGGCATTTTTTTACATTTCCAATTTCCATGCGTTCATGCGTATTATTCTCGGAAACGGTTTCCTTGCCGAGTGTTTTTCAAGATATTTGTGAGTAACGAATACTAGTCTCCTCTCAGACTGTTCGTTCGATCGATTCGATTCCTTCCGACTTGCCGACCAACCAGGAGTTTTTTGAGGAAATGGAACTGTTTAAAGTAGGTACTTTTGGGGATATATTTCAGTTTATCAAGCAGAGGCGTCTACCATAATTTTGCTGCCTTGGCCTTGTTAGTTTGTATCATTTTAAGGAAGAATATCACCATTCTGTGATATACTAAATACCATATCACCGCTTTTATTCGAGGTGTGTTAGTGTGTTCCATGATAATTTCGTGGCATGTTGACTAAGTTCTAATATAAAATCTAAAGTTCAGGCTTTCTCCGGTTCTGACAATGCCAAAGAGAGGAGCAAGCAGAAAGATTGGAATGCAAGTGATAAGAAAGCAGAAGTCAAACTTCATGACGGTCCTCTATACGTTCCTCCCAAGAATTCGGATGGAGAACGGTTTGTTATGTTTTGTCTTTGATTTACATAAAATACTGTTTTTTGTTATGACGTACAGTCCCCTGTGTAATCGCATGTGTTCTGAATATGGTTTGAATAGCGTATAGTTCAAAAATCATTTATGTAAATTTGGAAATGTTTTGATAAGTCTAAGTTCATGTTCTAATCCGGAATCAGAACATAAGTCCGGAATCGGAATCCGGAGGCGAATCGTGGAAGTGTGGATCATGCGTGATTTTTTGGACCGCTTTATGCCCAGACCCAATTTGCATTTGTGATTGTGATGGTTTATTTTTTTCATCATTATGTTTACTTGTGTTTGCAGATGGAACTACGAACGCGATCATATGCTCGACATACGGGAATATTCCGGGCCGGTGTCATCGGACTTATCCGATCACTTGAATGATTTGGAGGTGCAGTTTTTATTTTCAACATTTTTTCTCTTTTCTTTATTTTTGTTTTGAATTGTTGACTGATAATAATGATATTTTCTGAACCGAACGAGTGCTCATATCACAGAGCTGTGTCGCGTGCTGGCTGCTCTTTATTCAGTGCTATCAAACGAAGAGTTTGATGGTTCAGTTCAGTCAGTGGTTGTGTTGATTGTGCCTTGTGCCAGTGTAAATAGCAGACGTGAAACACCTACATTTGCTCCCTTCCCTGTACATAGCTGTATGGCTACAAGTGTTCTTGTGATTATTATTGTAAACTCACTACTATTCTTTTCTTTCAGCTATTAATGGGCTCGTTCTTTGGACGTGACTTGGAAAACGTTGCCAAAGATTTGAAGAGTTTGAGGGTTTCCAGGCAAGATAAGGAGAATCTTGGCCCTTATGAGGTGGAGTTTTTACTATTATTTATTTAAGTTCTTTGTATACTGTTATGTTGCTAAATCAATTTTTGGTAGGGAAACGTAAACGTGTAGAACGGTTTACTCGGGAGCTTTGCTTTTTTTTTTATTCAACGAACATTGTTTCTAGCAATTTATTTATTTTCTATGCTTACAGTTTTGTAAAAAGAACGATGCTGAGCTGAACCCTAAACCGAAGTTTGTGCCCAGCCGACTGAAGAATAAGAAAAAGTTTTATTTGCGGGGAGAATTGATCTCTATCAGAAATTTATTCTCGGCAGACCAATGGAGACAATTTGCTGAAACGAAGTAAGTTACCTAATCTGAATCTGAGTTGTCTGCAATAATTTCTAATGCGCTATACTGCTACCCTATTGTTTTCCATTGTGATTACAATTTTCGCGAATATAATTGACGCGGATCACTACAGCAGCATGTAAACATGCTAATTTGCTTTCCGATAATCCCGATTTCGAATTAACTAATCTTGTTGCGCAGGTTCAACCTTTCCGAAGAACCATTCGTGGATGACGTTCCTTCGGAGGCTGTGAATATGAAGCTATTCAATGAAAGATGTTCGGAATCCGATTTGTCGTTACCTTCAACTTCGACTGGGGATAAGCAGAAGCGTATTTTGTGCGGTGTTTCCTCTGAAAAAGAATATTCGCCGCCGCATGATCTTCCAAAGCATGAAAAGGTTAGTCATGCGTTTTTGTGTTCCAGAAAAAAACTTTGCATTATAGAGGTTTAGAGCGTTTCTTGGGAAAAGAAGTTAGTATTCCCTGTAGGCAGGCAGTCTGACGTCTTCTTTGACGTGTTCTATTACTATACCATCGTTTTTTTAGAAAGTCCTCTCCGAAAATGTGCAACGCTACTCGAGGAAACAAATGATTGGCATAACGAAGCTTCACACGTCGCAGGTGTGTTTTCCAGTTTTCCTTGTTGTAGTCTTCTTGGAAGTTGTGGTTGTGGTAGAACTTTTTTTCTTGACTTGTCCATTTCCTATCGTTCCGGATTTTGACGTTCTTCAGTATATATTTCCATTTCTAGTGGTGGCGTGAATATGTCACATCTCGTTTTGATACCAACGAAGACCCATTTGTGATGGACCCAGCGATGCGGTGTTCTGTGTCCGAGCAAATCAGAAGGCAACGAATTAGAGAGAAGAATGCAAGACAGAAGGTGAGATGAGTTGTGAGGCTAATTATTCTATGTGTTTGTATTCTTGTGATTTAGATTTAGTCGAGCCGGCTAATTTGAGATAACTCATCAAGAAACTGATCCTATTTTTGTGTAGTTTATGGCTCTTACCGACTTTTTATATAAATGGCATGTTGATGAACTGCTTGGGATACTAGTGTGCTCTAGCTTGGCTTGAGTGAGTTTATTTATGTTGTCTTAGGTGATCTTGGAACGGAAAAAGGCTGTGGAGCACCAGGATAAGGTGCTTTCCTCTGCAAGAACTCCTTCGAGACGAGAAGTGACCGATGTTTCTTGGGAATCCTACTGTACACGGGTGAATTCTGCGTGGAAAGATCGATTAGAAAAAGAAGCGAGCAGGTTGGTTATTTTAAAAAAACTTTTTTTGCATTGTACTTTGGGCTTTGGCGCCCTGTATCTGTATGTTTCGGGTCTTCTATGCATGACACATGTAGCTTATGTTCTCACATATATTTCGTTGTTTTTTTTTTTGGCTTAAAAATAGCGAGAGTAAAAATTTAGATAAAATTGTGTAATTTCAATTTGATATTTTTTAACTCGATTTTTTTTTAGCAAACCTCCAAAGTATCGTGCTGGGCCAGTTGTGGAGAAGCGCCTCGCGAGTGAAGAGTTTTTGAGTGATGTAGGTTTATTTTTTTGTAGCTTGTGATTGACTATTGTTTAGTTTGGGGTATTCCTATTTTTCTTTTACTTTCTTAAACGTAATAATTTAGGTCAAAAAGTGGAACTCTGTTCTTTCCAATTTCCACGAAAATTTTGCGTATGCTTGCCGGCTGAAACAAGAATTAAATGTTGAAACTGGATGTTCCGCTAATGCATCCCATCTGGAGGCTCAGCAGGTTTGTATCTTTGGTCTTACTGTTTGTCACCCCCTCCCCCCTCTTTAAAATCTCGGATTTTTTCATGTACTGACAAAGTGTTCGGGATGTCAGGACATGCAGATCGGAGGAAGTGAAGCTACTGAAAAGTTTGATCCAAGCGAAGTTTTGAATAAGCTTCAGATGCGCGACAACAAGAAAGCGTCAATGGTTGGTGATTTACGTGTAAAGGCGGGATATGAATATGGTCTTTTTATGCATAACTATACTTTGTTGTCTGTGAGACTGATTATCAAAATTAATCACTGTATGTGAAGAACTTCTAGAGCCGTTGCCGTTGCTTTCGTTTGAATTCAACAAATGTGTACGTCGATTTTTGTTCTCGTAGGGAATGGGAAGGTGATAAAATAGTTTAACTGGAGTGTAGTTTAAGTTGTCTCACTCATATATTTTAGGGTGGTTCACGCACATCCAGTTTTGTGGCCACTTCTTCAATGGAACGTCTGGTTGATGATATGGTTCGGTCGGACATGGAGACTGAAGTGAGGAAGGACTGGAAGGAGGACAGAGGTAGATTCTATTCTGTTACTGTAGTGTCGATACTATACAACCCGTATAATGACAACTTTCGTACACACACCATAGTACTGTTGGCAGCGCGCGCCTCGCTATTGTGAGAAGAAAAGTGTTGCAATCCCGTGAGAAGAATACACATTTAATGTTTAGATTATGTAGAACCGTCTCCTGGACCTCTATCTAAGGGTTCTGTAGCTAATAAATTGGTCCTGCAACCCGATGTTTCTGAAGTGGAGGACGAACACGATGTAAGCTTTTTGTGTATTTATTTTATGGTCTCCGGGTATGTGGTATGAAATAGATCCACGGCAAAATCACCAACTATCTCTGATCGCCGACATTTGCCTCTTTAAGGCGAAATACCGGCCGGTTTTTAAAGCACATGGAATCGAGTACACCAGAGGCCGTATTCACCAACACGCAGGGAGCCCTCCCCGGCCTCCCCAGGGAGCTAAAGAGTGCGGGAGAAGGAGAGATTCAGAGCGCTCGTGAGCCTAGGGAGGGTTCCCTGTGTGTTGGTGAATACGGCGTCAGTACTCTTATGCAGCGTATGCAAATGAGCATGAGTTATAATAAAACGTCTAGCTAAATTCGAGCAACAGCATAAATACGTAAGAACTCAGTCGTCCATGATGCGTTTCAAAAACCGGCCGGTATTTCGCTTTAACAGGGTTCCTTTTGGTCTTTACAAAATTCACGTTTTTGCCTCATTTTTCTTTGCCTTATCCATCGGCCAATAAAGATTTATTATTAAAAAACACGAAACTTGCTGAAAACTTCGACCCGGCCATTATAGTGATAAGAATCGAATTGGGGGTGCAGAAGAAACAACCGTTTGTTTCATCAATTTTTCAAGACCCGGAATTCTCGTTTAGGAAGAAGAAAGTGACGGATTGGAGGGTGTTATGTTTGACGACGCCACTTCGGAGATTAGTTCTGAGGGAGACGTGGAGGAATGCACAGAAGACTTGGACACTCAGATGTTCCAGAGAAGTTACGAGTACAATACTCACTTTGCCACTGTTATGCAGGCCTTTTTGAAGAGCTGTGCTGGCGGTGTACCGCCATTCTAAGCAAAGTTTTTGTTAGTTGTACACTGTACACGTACACCATTCATCCATACTTGAATCGGATATAGCGCTAACATAGTTCCCCCTCTTTTTTTCACTTTCCGTCCCAATTTTTTTTGCAATTGAGCTTTGTAAATGAACAAATTCTGATAATTGCTAGTTTGACTGGTGGGCTAATTATTTTGCATTCCATTGTTAGTTGTTTCTGTTTATTGTTGTTTCCCATTATTTGATACTAATTGTTGTTGACAGATTTTGCTCAATTACACACACTTTTTGTTGTCTTCACCGCCTTTGTATTTCTTACACAAGAACGTTTTCGAACATTTTTTAATTTCACCTTTTAGTGTTTAGAAAGTTCTTCGTATTTCAACTGCAAGTGCTTATGTTCATACTCTGTAAAGTTTGTTTTTATTTTTAATAATGTTGCTAAATCCGGTGTTTATGTGGGTATATCTATAAATTTTTTACTTTTTAATTTGTATGTGTGCTGCGCCTGAACTCTTGGTATTTATGACCATTCGATATTCCTAGCCTTTCTTTGTATTGTACGCCGTAATTGTTTTGTTTTCACTAATTACTAATCGATACAACTGTTTCAGTGAAAATGCCGGCAGCCAGCAATAAGAAAGCACCCGCTCCCAAGAAGGGAAAGGGAGGCAAGAAGGGAGCAGGTATGATTTTTCACTTTTTGTAAATTTTTATAAACATTTTAAAGCTACGTAGGAATAGGAACCAATTAGTGTAGTAAAGTGGCAAGCACTTCAATTTGTTCCTTAGTGAGGATTTTCTTCTCTCTACTTTTCTTATTGTTTGGGCTGTCAAGCAGTAAAGTAACCTACGTTTCTAAACCTTGTTTACCTTTTTTTATTCGTAATTGTTTGAACAGTATTGGTTTAGCCGCCGAGGATGATGACCTTGACGCAATTCTTGCTGAACTCGCTGTGGCCGATAAACTGAAAGCCGAGAAGGAGGCAAAGAATCCCAAGAAGGCAGCCAAGGGTGAGATTCAAAATAATTGTTTTATAAATATTCAAACATACGGGGCAATTTCACATTGACAAGCGTATAGAATTTATGGTCCGGTTCTACGCTGAAATGGAAATCTTTATGTTCTAATTTCTAATCCAGTGCGTCGTGCGGTGTCTCTCGGCCGATTTGTCCCGTTCCCTTATAGAGAAATTGAGGGTAGTGGATGGATAGGAAAGGAGAAAGGACCATGTCGAGCGTAGGGACAATACAAAATACAATACATATTCGTCTAGGAACAAATTCAGGGTGGAAACTGGAAAAAAGGGCTCTCTGATGTAACCCAAACTATGGAAAAAAACAAACTAAAGGAAAATATACGGAGTGAAGTGTTCGTCCTCCTTGATTCCTTTCCACCACAGCACATTCATATGAGTACGAGGAATGAGATTACTTTGGTATTGAGCATTTTGTATTTTCAGCCGCCGATGGAGCTGCCGATTCGCAGGTTGATGAAGTGGACTGGAAGTCCGAGATTGCTGCCATGAAGCCCATTCACGAGCAGTTTACCAACGATGAGTATCCACATGGTGGGTCGGGCATATATATAAAGGTTTATTGAGGATATGCAATTAACACATCTGAAAAGGTGACCCTAAGATACCATGCTTCACATTTGCTTACAATTCTTATTGATTCACTTTTTATTGTCTATTCGGCCCTTTCACACTCGCTACTGGTTATCTGATTAGATTTTGTATGATTGATTATATATTTCCGTTCCAGGACCCGAACATGAGTATTACTTGCCCGGAAAGGATGAGCGTAAGGCGTCGGACAGAATTAGCAATGCGGAGAAGAAAGCACTTGATGCTTCTCTTCAGGAAATGTGGCAGGTGTGCACTTATGACGATGATAAGGTTGATATAACGGTGCATCTTTATGTGATGGTCGAATACTGTACGTTTTGTTCCCTGTTCACATCGTACGTAAACTATGTAGGATTATGTTTCAAACTATTCTTTTCAGGATTACCGCCGTGCAGCCGAAGCTCATCGACAGGTTCGCAAATACGTCAAGTCGTGGCTGAAACCCGGAATGACCATGATTAATATTTGGTGAGAGATTATCGATTTTTATATAGAGAGGAACTTGGGGTTTGGCCTCAAATCTCTATTCTTTTTTACTTGTTTCTTCGAGCCATGTCAGCCCAAGAATAGTACTTCAAGGTAATCATGTCCCAAGCCGAGCTTCTAGTAATTAAAGAGACCGAAACTTGGATGTGGGTGATTCGGTTATCTGAAAATTGGGACATAAAAAGGATGTCTGAATTTTTTTGGACAGAAATTCGAGTGCTCAATCATTAAACGTGACTTCCCCGACTGAAGTGTTATTGTTTTGTTCAGTGAGCGCCTGGAGTCCACCTCCCGTCACCTAATTGCTGAGCACGGTCTGGAGGCCGGCCTTGCCTTCCCCACTGGTTGTTCTCTCAACCACGTGGCTGCTCACTACACCCCGAATGCTGGCGACCCGACTGTTCTCCAATATGGGGACATTTGCAAGGTTATGAATTTTTTCCCACTTTATGCTTTGCATGTTTGTGTTGTGTCAAACACTGATTGTTGGAGAATCGAATTACTTTTCTTATTTTGTCTCCTTTCCAGATCGACTACGGAATCCACGTGCGTGGTCGTCTTATTGATTCTGCCTTCACAGTGCATTTCGATCCGAAATTTGATGGACTGGTGAGTGAAAATAAAAATCGTTGTTTTACATTTTTTTTAAAGGGAATATGTAGGCACTCAAAATGAGCAAAACAACTGCGAAACTAGAGTTTCCACACCAGACATGAATTTAAGTAGGCGACTGAATATGTAAATTCGAATATTCTCATTTGCATGCAAATATGTCGTCGCTGTTACATGCTATATGCCGATGTATGCACACATATGCAAAATTTTTTGCTCCATCAGCACTGCCGTGTAAGCCAGGGGGTCAAGCAACGCGTTTACTATGGAAAATATGAACTTTGAAAATCATTTTCTTTTAAATGGGAAACTTTTAACAATTTTTGTTGTTGTTTCCTTAATGAGGAACACACATTCTATTAATACAGCTTAACTTCAAAAAGGGCATACATATTCCCTTTAATTCATTACTAGCCCCTGGATTTATACCTTACTTACACTCGTGATCCTCAATTTACTTTTTTACTTTACCTGAAATTCCTTGTAGGCTGAAGCCGTTCGTGAGGCTACTAATGCCGGTATCAAGGAAGCCGGTATTGATGTGAGACTTTGTGACGTTGGAGAGACAATTGAGGAGGTAAGTAGCGTCTGTAAATAATACATAAATCTTTTACAGTTAAGCTGAGTGTTGGGTCTTAATGGTTGTAGCCTTATCTGTCTGTCTACCCAATGTTTTGTGTTCGCAAGGCACAAGGAAGTTATTTGTAACGTTCATTTTAGGTGATGACATCTCATGAAGTGGAAATCGATGGTAAAACCTACACGGTGAAGCCGATTAGAAACCTGAACGGTCACTCTATTGGACCTTACAGGTAAAACGTTAGAAATTCTTACAAAGTTGACAGTTGCTTCAATATGTAATGCATGAGGCATGAGCGTGGCGTTTAGAGGTTATTTAGTGTTTACAATGTTTATTTGCAGAATTCATGCCGGAAAGACCGTGCCAATTGTGAAGGGTGGTGAACAGACAAAGATGGAGGAAAACGAGGTGAGATTCTAATTCTTCGCATAGGAACCTGATGTGCTCTTCTAACTGTGTGGGTGAACCGGTGAAGGATGTATATGGGGTGTGTGCAGTGTTGACGTGCGGGGAGTTAAATATAGTACATTCGGTTTTCTTTTCGACTTGATGTACAGACACTTCTTTATTTCCTTTTCATTCCAGATTTATGCGATCGAAACCTTCGGATCTACCGGAAAGGGCTACGTGCACGATGATATGGAATGCTCGCATTATATGAAGAACTACGATTTGGCCGAGGAGCACATCCCACTCAGGTGAGCACTTGTTAGCTAATAGGGATTACGGTACACCGATACTTATTCTGTGATTGTGTGAGAAATTGAGGTAAAATGTGAATTTGGCCACTGCATAAGTGCATATTGAGTCTAACAATAAGAGGGAATGGAATTTATTGCATTTCAAGTAAGTAATCAGTACGTTTTGCTGTTGAATGTTGGAATGTTTCTTTGAAGTATGTATCGAACTACACAAAAGGGAACTTGTATGAATGGTGTAGTGGTTTAGTAACTATTGTCTATGAATGTAGCTGTAGGTTCGTTGAGTGCTTCATCTCTAGTGTTATGTGAATACCATTTTATTGAGACATACAATCAACACACATAGACGTAAGCTCGTAAGCATGTAGAATCCAGGGTCCCGTTTGCTCGCGAAGTCGGGGATCTTCATTTTTTAGCTCCAAATAAGGCGGTGTCTCTTAGCCGATGTTATGCACATCTCAATTGTTTGCTTGTTTAGACTTCCTCGCTCCAAGCAGCTTCTCAACGTGATCGACAAGAACTTTGGCACTCTTGCTTTCTGCAGAAGATGGATCGACAGATTGGGAGAGACCAAGTACCTAATGGCACTTAAGGACCTCTGTGATAAGGTGCGTTATCTACATGTATCACTAAAGTGTAAAGGTATGGTAAAGGCATTTCCTAATGTATCATCATAAACACCGCATAACACAACATGTTGTGCGTGCACGATCGAGTGACTGTAGCAGACGCAATAACCAATCTTTCGTAAAGCCATTAATTAAATTAATTATTTATATCATTTATCACACAAATTGTCTGACTACGATTTGTGTTTTTATTGTAAAGGTGGATTGTTTGCAGGGAATCGTGGATGCCTACCCCCCGCTCTGTGATGTGAAGGGTTCGTACACTGCTCAGTGGGAGCACACTCTCCTCATGCGCCCCACTTGTAAGGAGATTGTCTCTCGTGGAGATGACTACTAAGGCAAATATGCCCATTGACATATTTTTTTATCGTTTTCTAGCGGATTAACTGTTGTATTATGGTCCGTCTTGAAGGTGTATGGCGCTTGGGTTTGAACGTATTTTGAACAATTGTCTGTCCCTCAATGTAAGGTGAGTTTACCGGAATGACACCGAATGGAACTCTATTTGCAAACCTAAACTATGTTAGCGCTATCGCGCTAACAAATGATATGTTACGTGGGGGATGCAGTTGTCTTACCTTTCATAAAACGTGCGCTATAAGCCTTTAAGAGCTGCATCGTGTGCTGGAACATTGACTGTTTTGTCAATCATATTCAGATATGTCCAGTACATCGGCTAATACTTGTTTCCACTATTGTTTATCATTATCAATTCCGGTTAGTTAAAACGTGTGCTTTGGGAGGCGTTTGTAATTGTTTTTGTTTCTGCACTAGTATCTGGTGGTAGTGGATCTCCCTCTTTAGTTTCCTGTTATGGTTTTTATGTTTGTTTTCTTCCAGTCGCCACCACATTTAGTCATCCAATGCTTTTCATTACTTCTAATGTAGTTGTGGTTAGTAACATTTACTAATGTTTCTGTGAAGCGGTTCATTGGTTGTTTACTCTTCTACTTGAAAACACATATTGATCATTCTGTAGTGTTTCTTTATCCATTCTGTAGTGTTTCTTTATCTTTATCGCATGGTTTCGGAACGTGGGAGCTTTTAGATGCTTTTCCACAACCTTCTATTGTTGTTCGTAAAGTTTCTACCCTCGTTAGCCCGCTTATTTGTTATTGACCACTAGTTGTTTTCTCGACTTGGATTTAGATAAATGTTTAAGAAAATTATCTTTTACTTATTTGGGGAATGGAATGAAGTGACCGAAAGAAAAATCAATCAGCCTGATCTCAAAAAGGGAGGTTGAGCAGAATATTTTTTGCGATGTGACTTTTGTTTTTGTTGCCACATCGGTCATATTAGAACGAGTAGAGAGGAAAAGGGTGCGCAGCGAAAGAATGGCGCCGTCGAAGAGGGGGCCACATGTGCGGCAATTGTCATTTCGCGCACTCCTTTGCGAAATAACAAGAAACTGTTTCCGAAATACCTTTTTTAAACTGGACATGTGATCTTTAGCCGAAATTCGCTACTAATTACGAGGACAATTTTCACGGCTTCCACATAAAAGGTTAGTTGTCATTGTCAGTGAAAAAAATGGTAATTTTAATCTCCGTGTACGGTAGGATGTAGAAACCCCATTTTGTAATGACCAAGTTTTCTTGAAAACCATCTCGAAGTGCGCCAAATAGTCATTGGCAGGTCACCAAATGTTTTTTCGGCGGAAACCATTTGGTAACCGGCTACAAGTGCAAATGATACAAAACTCCTCGAATAAGAACAACGCTACTGATGAAATACCTACCCGTGATGCTGAGCGGAAGCCTTCAAAAGCAGTGTATATAATACAACATGAAACCCGCGTACAAAAACAGGGTGCGCCACTGGGGCGCGGCGCACCACCTCTAGGGCGCGGCGCACCACCTCTAGGGCCCGCGCGGCGGGGGCGTAAGGGGTGCACTAACACCATATTGTGCACCACTGACACACTGAGTTTCACCAGTAAGTACAGACAGGTCCAAATACGCTATTCATGCCCATGACAGCAAGCTTTTGGTGTTTACCTGAAATGTTCACTCATGGTGAATTACGAATCCTTACCTTCGACCAAGTAATGCTCATTACTCCGCTAAATTATAATGTTCACTTGAAACAAAAGCTGCGCAGGTTTGTTTGCAGGGTTCGTCAGTTTCATGAACGCTATTTTGTGAATCAAATCGGGCCTTCCGAATTTTCAAATAAATAACGACTTTTGGTCTCCAACATCTGGTTTTCGGCATTTGTAAGACCATATGGTATCTCACTGCTTCTTAGTTGTTTATCCCCAAACAAACGCTCTACTGTGATCCGCAGTAAATATATAGATTTGGTGGAGTCCTTCGTTTGCAAATCTTTTCCTTGAGCAACCGTGTTCTTAGCTTGCCCCTTGTTTTTTTTTTCTTCTCTGAGAAACTCATGCGCGAAATATAAACGGCTTGTAAATTGCACGCTGATAACACGCCGCTTACATGCCAACTTTCGCTATGAAGTGATTTCTTTCATTTGCAAAATGTTTTAATCTTATCTATCTCTCCGGTAAAGATTTTTTTGCTGTTACAGATGATATATCGTTTTCTTTTCCTGTTACCTGTTAGGCAGACATTTCAGAGAAAACCTATACTTACTGAATATCGGAAATAAATCGATTTCTTATCAATAGCCAATCAATATTCTTACAATTTATTTGAACTTTATATGCAAAATCTTATGGTCGGAATATATGATTTTTAATTTAAACCCTAAAAACGTTATTGTCTTTCAATACTCACCACTGTTGTTTGCACATACAAATAAACAGTCCTGATTGTCTTTTCATAAACTGATTAACTTTTTATATCGTTTGATAACTGATTTTCTATATTCTTTCAACACGACACACAAGATGTCGTTTACTTGAATGATGTTTTGAAAAAAAGCTTTTCTCCGCGTGCTGCTGATGTCCTTGACATGTGATAACACAAATAGATATGATTTACTTTACAAAACATCAGCACCTAAAAATATCAACACCACAAGTTAATCTTTTCTCAGCATTTCGCTTTGGGCTTTACGATTTCCGGTTTTTTCATAGCAGTAAGATAAGGTTCTTTTTTATATGATACGTTAATAGTATAAAATTCTAGAGTATCTATATCTTGCATTATTTTTTACGCCAATTGCTCTTTCCGGCCATAACATTATTATACTTACAGCGTGTATGTTTTCAAATCAATTTCAAATATAAGTTAGTCACTTGACTAATCAATTGCGCCTTCAGCACTTCCCGAAAACACTAGCATTCGTTTAGCTATAATAAATGCTTATTTGAATCTCTCGGGACTTGTTATATATGCTTCTCCCACTTACCTAACAGCTATTTCAAATAATCATTCAGAATGCGTGTTCTCATGCTAATTTTGGCCCTAGTGGTCGTCACATTTGCATACAGAAGACATGTACGAGATTACAATTCCGATGAAGATTCGCAATTTGAGGTGAGAAGAGTGTAAAAATGTTACTTCCAAGTACTGACAGTGAAAAGGTTGGCGTGCAAGCGGCTTGAAAATGGCATGGTTTCAGCGCACAGAGTTGTACGCCGTTTCAATTTACTATGTCATTCTTTCCACGCCGTTTGCACGCAGCTTGTTCGCCACAGTAACGTATGGTGCACCTTGTATTTGTGGAAAACATCTCGATGTAACGAACTTGAGTTTATAATAAACTCCACCGTAATTCAATCATATAAATGAGTCGAGAGCCTAGCAACCAGTAGCAGTAGCTAACATAAAATTATCATTTTAGCGTTATCTTCGTAAACATATCAAGCATCGTATGATGGAAGAAAAGAATGATTCAATCGACAGAGGACATCATCACCACCACCATGGAGTATTCCCACTACCGCCGTTCCTCAAGGTGGGATATTCCATTATATTGGTTGGATTGGGAGCTTTTGCTTTTAGTAGGCTCGAAAATTAGGTCACTGAGTTGCTGTACTAGTGAAGATAGCAGAACTGATTCCTTGATCATAATTCATAATGAGTTGGCGGCACATAAACCCTCTGAAAGCATGATAAACTCCCGTGCTTACAAACAATAATGTGGATAATAGACACAGAACTTGGAAGGTCACTATTCACTATGTCTTTGCGGCGTTTACTTGTTGGCTGCGGAAGTTTCTATGATTTCGGAAAGCTCGAAAAAATCGGTTATCGATTTTTGAAACTTTCTAGAATATTTTTGTTTAGCACTGCACAAAAGAGGCTCGGAAGGAATATATCAAGATTCTTATGGATCTGAGTCTCAGTCGACAAGAATTCTACTACAAAGTGGAAGAATGGAAGAAAAAACAACCAGAAAAGATCCAGGTGGGATTTTTGCATTATTGGAGAAAAAAACGTGTTTATGAATTTATCGTAGTCACGTCTACGAATACATTTAGAAGAGTTTAACTGTGCTTTTGCGTTTTCAGGCGGCCTATGTCTATGTCTCTAATCCAAAGCACCTCGTATATATTGTGCCGCATCACAATAACATAACTAAAGTATTTAAATTCAGAAAGAAGTCGATAAATTCAACGAATTCATGAAGAAGCACATTGAGGAAATGCGTCACAATGCCACGCACACTGTGCAGGAACTTCCAAAGGTTTGGAAGTTTTCTCAAAGGTTCTAAATTAAATGTTTGAAGGTTAAGAAAGCCCGAAGAAACGCGTCTACTACTGTTCGGTAGGTATCTATATAGAATCTCTAGTTGTTCATGCTCTCTTACCCAATTTGTGCTTTTTATGATATGTAGACAAGTTAGTATGTCCACCTTTTCCCATACAACGTCGACAGGTCTGCCAACCGTAGCTATGAGCAAACTAAAATATTAGTATGAATAAAAACATTCCGTTTGTTGCAGAGTAAAAGTAATATGGACTCTATGCTTTACAGATATTGCTCGAAATCGGCAATATTGTCGGCGACATGAATATGCCAAGAAAGGAACAATTTGAGAAGGTTGGAAATATTCTTCGAAAATGTTTATTTTCTCATCAATCGTTCTTTTTTTGAATATGTTACGTATCATTTGGGAGAACATGTGGGAATGTAGGCGATGTAGGCCCCCTGTGATAAATACAAAATACGTTTACTGCCGCGCTTTATGTTTTTTTGAGTTCAGTTTGTACTTAGGAATTACTTAATAAATATTTTTTTTAGATAAAGCAATCTTTGAAATCGACTGACCATCAAACTGCCGAGTTGGCGCATGCCTTTCTGAGAATCTTCACTTTTCATGGACGTCGGGGCGTCGGAGTTCCCACTCATTTAGACACCGAGGATAACACTTACGGAAGGGAGGCAGAGGGAGAGGGACAGCACAGGATGGTGAGAGAGTTACAGGGAGAATATTCGATTATAATTATAGACGTTCAATGGCTAATTGATTATTTGTAAATAATTACTACACAAATTACTGTCCGATCCGCAGTTCCTTTGAGGTCCGCCCATTTGTTTTTCATGCTCTATTATCCATTTTTATAATTATAAAAGATAAAACGTCCGATAATGTTTGATTTTTTTCAGTACCGTCGCAAACATTACTTGAAGAAAATGGAGGAGGAATTTCTCTAAATCGAGTGAATAAAATGATTAAATAAAACGTTTTCTTCCATTTTTCTACTTTTCTACATGGACTAAAATCCGGATTTTGAACTGATCATACAAAAACTCCGTAAAACTAAAAACCATGAAACTTCTTCATTCTGCCGCAACTTTCCATGTACATTTGCCGAATTTGATAACTATCAAAAATACCATAAAAAAAAGTTTTCATTGAATTATGTTGATGACAGTTTTTTGTCACTATTATGATAATTGTTGTGTTAAACGATGATGTGTAGTCTATAACACTGTACATATGTTCTTCCTTAGTTCAATCTCCAGGAAGTAAAAAGGCTTGTCGCCGACACACCTTTGTGGATAAACAGTGCGTCGAAGGGACGCGTTGCGAATCAAAAACCAGAAAGATAGTACTCGACGCTAACGGACATAAGAAGATGTCTCATTTAACAGATGTTTTGTTTATTTACTATCTTCTTAGGTGCTTGTGCTTCACAAATTTATTTGTTTTCTCCTCTATGGTGTGTTATGTATAGTGTCTATTGTCTATAGCGACGAGGCACTCCTTCAAAGAGTCCAGTAAATATAAAACCCCTAATTCTAAGGTGTCAACCAATGAGTGGAAAAGATAATGTTGTACAGAAGGAAGATGGTCATACTTTGGTATTTCGTGTTTCTACATCGGAAATGGAAAACTTTATGAATACGTCAATGTCAACCGAAAATAAAACAACAACCTGTATGAATTGCTCCAAGTTTACCGTTTGGAAAGAGGAAATAAAGAGCTTTTGTGGTGAGCGAATATATTTCTTATTATTTTGAGTTCTTCTCCAACTTTTCAAGAACAGTGTACTTCCACGGTTCCGCATGTTCTAGTTTCTGTCATAAGGGAGTGTTTTGGCACTAATGGTAAGAATCTTTTTGGAGTGTTATTCTGCCGCGCAGGAAAAAATATGGATTATTTTTTTCGTGTACTTACTTAAAATTGTTCTATATGGTTAAAGCGAAATACCGGCCGGTTTTTGAAACGCATTGCGTACACCTACTTTCTTTTGCAGCATATGCAAATGAGCAAAAATTAGAATAAAAACTAGACCCCAATTAGACCCCACTTCGCATAAATGCATAGGAATGCAAGTACTTGAGATGCGTTTCAAAAACCGGCCGGTATTTAGCTTTAAAGGATCGCAGTCACTATAAAATCGTCCTTTTTCTTCGAGTTTACTTGTATTTAGTAAAGAATAGAGACAAATACTTTACCAAAACCGAATAATTTGAATTCGAACTCAGGGAGTGAACAAGTAGAAAAGTAGTTCTACTTAACTACCGCAGGATCACGAAACGTGTTCATACAGCTGCTTCCCGATCGGGAGTATGCAAATTATTTCGGCAAATATCTGCATATTGTATCTTTACATATAGTGCAATGGTCTGCGGGCATATCACTACACGTTTCATAATCCCGCGGTAGTTAAGTAGAACTACTTTTCTACTTGTTCACCCCCTGAGTTGGAATTCAAATTATTCGGTTTTGGTAAAGTATTTTTCTTTATTCTTTACAAAATTCAAGTAAACTCGAAGCAAAATGATGATTTTGGAGTGACTGCGATCCTTTAAGCCATCTCCTACGCCAAGTATACTTACCCAAAATATAACTCTTTTCTTCAGGAGTCAGCACAATACATGGCCTCCTCCGTGCGTATCGGGATCAAACTCCCTTCAGACAAATGTGGATTACAATTATATTTATTTGCCTTATTTTGCTGTTCACACAATCTTTCCTACTGATAAACGACTACTTGGAAAAGCCAGTCGTATCGCAGGTAAGAAACTCATCCGTTTTATAATTCTATCACCTTTTTACTTTTATATATATTGACACAAAATCCAAACAGGGAATAACAAGAGACACAATAAATGTTAGGGTTCTCGTTTTGATTCTCAACAGTAAGGCATAGGCGATGATTTAGCCTATGTTTTGGGTCATGATAAATAGTGGTACAGGTTGTTTATGGAAGTACGTGTACGGTTGACATTGACGTATTCATAAAATACCGTAAAGAGATATAGCCATAGCAATTGATAAATTGCCAATTGTAATGCTGTTAAAACGGAGTTAGATAATAAAATCCTTCCCCTAATTCTTTGCAAAGTGGTAATTGAAACCATTCTCACTCATTGGTAGCGTAGGTGCTTACGAAAAAGACCTCTTATTTTCATACCTATTCGATTGCAGGTATCGTTTCGTACCGCCGATGCGGGGCTCAAGTTCCCACTGGTAACGCTGTGTAACTTCAATCCAGTCCGGCACAGTTACATTGAAGAACTGAATAAAACTGGACACTTTTCTGAAGGATTATTCCATTATTTGGTCAAAGCAAATGCCGAATTGCAAGCATTTTATGGAACAGCTGATGTGAGAACTTTAATTTGCCTGATTACAGTATACATAATATACATATGCCAGACGGATATCGTCGCAGAGGCGACTTTCCAACACTACGCTGCGCGGAACTCCAAAGCCTCACAAAAAATGGGAAGACTTATAAGAAATGTCTGAAACGTGAATGTAATAAAAGTAAAGTTTGTGTTGCTAAGAGTAGGACTACTTTACGACTTTACTTATACCAAATGTTTGAAACGTAGTAAAAGTAATGGCGGATTTCGTTGCGGAGTCCGTTACAAACTCTTCACCTTTATATAATAAGACTTGGCTAATTGCTCGCCGTAATTGCTCTCATTTCAGCTTGACGATCTGCAACGCGGGGATAAAGAATTTCAAAATTTCCGCGAAAATTACAATATGTCATTCAATATCAACGAGTTTTTTGAGGATGGAGGGTAAATTTGCTTTGAAAATTTTGCTATAAAAACAAAGTTTATACGACAACGCCGGTTTCTTTGCATAAGATGCACTGTACGAAGTGTTGTATTAGAATTACACCGAAACATTTTAATAGGAAGGGCTCAACGTTTATGACAAAACAAACTATCTGTATTCCGCTCCATTGTTTAGAACTTTGGAGGCAAAGTCTCAACCTTGATTGATACCGGCCGGGTTTTGAAACGCATCGTGGGCAAAAGAATTCCTTCGTATTTATGCTAATTTGCTCGAATTTAGCTTTTATGCTCATTTGCATAAGCTGCATAATAATGCTGGTGTACTCGATGTGTTCCACCGACCAGAATTTCGCTTGTTTTTGCTTGTGTACACGTGCAGCTCTTGCGGAGCTGGTGGCCACAAAACAAAACCGACAAACAAAAGAAACCGACAATATCTTCTCCTTTTTTCTTCTGAAGTGAACCCTCAATTTTCAGCTACAAATGTAACGATGTTTTTAAAATTTGCTCGTTTGCCGGGCAGAAATTCAATTGTTGCGAACATGCAAAACCTGTTATGACGTCACTTGGGAGGTTTGCATTTTTCTTTCTTTATTTCGGGTGGATTTTCACTTCATAATCAATAATTTTTCAGCAAATTTATTTTCTAATACTTCTGAATTTAGGTGTTTTACCATCGATATTTCGGCGCAGGGATGGTTCACCAAACAGTTGTCGCCTGGAGAATATAATGGGTATTGATTTATATTTTATTTTTTATTTTTTAAGTGTTGATTCCTACTCATGTATGGTTACTGTATTTTTGAGATAACTGAAATCCTGCCGCCTTACCAACAGTGTAAAACTTTGATGATGATTCTTTGTCCGTTTGCGATAAATGCCCGCGCAACATTTTTGCGCGAGTTTCGCGCCGCGCAACATTTTCGCACGAGTTTCGCGCCAAACTACGTTTTTTCGCTAGGCTGACTGATTAGTTTGTTTAGTATCGCACTTTCAGGTTGCACTTAATTCTTGACTCGGGATTGAACGAAATCCACTCTGGCATGTGCAGTGAATGCAGTGAGCAATCGCTTATTTTCACTATATTTGTTATGAACTTTTGTTGGCAATATCATAATTCATAATATCATAATGTCATATCATAATATCATAAAAATATCATAATGGCAGCAAGCAAAAACACCATTTTTTCAAAAATAAAAAATAAATAGTAATTTTGTGGTTTAGACGAATCCAGCGCCGTTTTCACAAATTCATTCGAAAACGGATTTCGGTATGTTTCAATCAGCCGTTTTGAGTAGTTTTCTAATGTTGGCTGTATTGTTAGCTCGAAATTAAGTCATCCACACACAACGCAAAATCCACCTAAAGGTTAGTATACATTATTTGACAAATGGACTCGCACCAAGCTATTTAGCTTTAGCTTCATATTTTGACCAGATTTGGTTTTCATAGTATAATATATAAGGCCTGGATTTCAGGTGTTATATTTCGTTAATATTTTATTATTTATCAGAAATGATCATTCAGTTTCTACGTTCACGACCGCGAAATGGTTTCGTTTATCACAACTGAGGGGATCAGTGTTAGTCCTGGGAGCAAGTTATACTCGAGTCTAGAAGCTGATAAGGTGACAATATTTACAGATTACTTAATAATAAAGATTTGTTGATTACATAAAGATTTATTGATAACATAATAATCAATAAAATATTTGTTGATTATTTATATGATTTGTTGGTTTGATTGCTAGATATTCGTGTAAGTCTTTGTATGAGTTTTTGTATGAGATATTAGATATTTACTAAAGAAATGTACCCGTGCTATGGGTTTTCAAGGGGGTGGGTGGTGATATATGTATGTTTCAAGGACTAGGATTAAACATAAAATATTTCAATACTTTTCTTTGGCATATTTCAAGTAAGTTAATTCACACTAGTAAACATATTGTTTTAGCTATAAACATGTAATATTTATTATTAAACTGTTTTGTACTATTAGTTCCTTCGTCTACCACTCGATAATTGGGGCCGTTGTTCTGATTGGTGGCCCTCCCACTTGCCCGCCTCGCTACCGTACTCAAGGAAGAACTGCCGAGCTGCATGCCATGCACAGTACTTCAACAGGGAATGCTCATGTGCACCGTATGTGTACAACACTATGAGAGGTTAGTTATTACTGTAGATATCTCACTGATAAACCTTACGTCTGTAGGTCATGAGAGGGCGATGCGCTCCATCACCAGTAACTTGCTTATATGCCTGGGAATAATGTTAAAAAATCAGTGAGCCGCCACGGCGCCAGGAATGTGCCACACGCGCGCGCACAAAACACATCAGTGCGACCGTTATTTTGTGGCTCCACTCTAGCTCACTCATGTCGTGCGGTCGACGTGTCGCATCGTCATATGGTCTAATTTTTTGTATTATTTCAAAAATAGCTTGTTACTTTCAGTGTACAGAACGTGCTCTCCCATTGAACTTTATGAGTGTATGACCAAGACGCTCAACTTTAATTATGCAGGCCGGTTTGTTAGAAAGATTTCACATATGCCCTCAAAACATCGTCTTTTTATTTTCAATGATATAAAGGCATGGAATATTTCATAAAAAGTTAATTATTTAATTACATATTTATTTACTTATAATTACTGTATTGTAGTTAATAAAGGCCCATTTAGGTAGCGCGGAGATGGAAACATCTTGTCGCGACTGTCATATAGAAATCATGCAATATCATGCATATAACTCGTATGGATTTGGTTTTTCGCGTGGAGCACTAAAATGGCTACGGGAGACAAATCGAAATTGGACAACTATGTATATTAGGTGATATTTTCAAACAAGTGAGGTATTTAAATAAACTGCAAACTGAATAAATTCTAAATAAAATGTATTTTCAGGCAAAATTTCGTGATGATAAGTCTCTTTTACCGCGATCTTTCTTATACGCTATTCAACGAGGAAAAGGGCAACTGTATCTCGTTGGTCTTGAGTGGGTTTTTACTTATTCTTATCCTATCGTAGAAGAATCCTATGCACACTATAAGATATGCAATTTTAAAAGTTGCGTATAAAATAACAAAGTTGCAGGCTTCTGCTGAAAGTGTTGTATTTCATGCACGGGCACAGTATTCACAGAGTTTCGCTCTCTGAGGCGGAATTTTAGCCCTTTCCATACACATACTTTCGCGAGATGGAAACATTTAGTTAAACTACCGCCTCTGCTGAGCATCTTACTTTCAACTTGTGGGTAATTGTACCTAATTATTGCACCCTATGTTTTCTCTTCTGCAATATTTTCTAGTAATTTCCAGGTCAGATCGGAGGACTAATGGGTCTCACGTTCGGGATGTCCGTGTTTTCTCTCGTTGAATTGATCATGTTTTGTGGACGAATCTCGTGGACTGGACTTCGTGGAAAGCACAAAAATAAAGTAAAATGATTTGTTGAAAGCGGCATGGCACGTGGTTTGTGAAACAAATGCTGGACAACTCATTGCATGTAATAGCCAAAGTGTATTGTAACTAACGGCTTAATTAATTTCCATTAACGTTACTAATCGAGCTGTCTGCCACTTTCCGTTAGTACATTAGTTCATGTGCATGCTGATAGGTGATTATCTTATAATTAGGTGACTTCTGACCCGTCGCAGCCTGCACCTTCTTATTCAAACGTGGAACCTCCCACTAGCCAACTAAGAGCCCGATTGAATTCTTGGATACAGGATATCGTCCAACGAAGGCGACCCCAGGTGAATTACTACTGTTCCTAACAATAAAATAAGATGCAGACCCTAAGGATTTTGTCTGGTGCTTAGAACAACTTTTGATTTGAACATGTCTGTTTTATAATTTAGGGAGAACAGCAGAACTCTACGCAGCAAATGGAAGACAATTTTCCTGGGGCTGGGGAGCTTGTACGAAAGGTCAGTTATTCCGTGTAAATACACATGTTACCGTATTTTCTTGTATTTATAGAATTGACTGAAAGATGTGTTATTACAATTATCTTGCCTTTTGTTACAGTTTTATTCTAGGAATTATACTAACAATATTAGATCAGATTAGGATTTATCAATATGTTCCTCGTTTGCAATCAAATCTTTTTGCTCGTATTTCTGAAAATTTAGTACATGTTATTTAGATAGAGATCGAAGTCAAATTACCCTCTACTGCCGCCTCTGAGGCTTCACATTATGAATTGACGTGCAATAAGTATGAAAATTTCTCACTTTATAAAAAAAATGACCAATCGCTTTCAATTACAACAGGCTTCGTAAAACAAACTTGAGCTAACTAATTTTTTTGTGAAAATTTTTTTATAACAAATAATTTACCAATTAGGTCAATAATGTTTAATGATGGCATAATCGGTTAATGGACGCTCAAAACATAAAATACGAGTTTATAAATTATTTCTTGGCATCAATGATAGGAGATAAGGTGTCATTTTTACGGGTTTTATTTTGAAGCACAACACTAAGAAGTGTTTATCTGAATATTACCGGCGTAACACTTTCTTATCTGAAAAATTTCAGAAACGCCGTGGAAAATGTCGACAAATTTTGATTTTCATAAATAAATGGATAGCATAATAGACCAGCCAATATTTAATATTTTATTAGCTTTATACCTTATGAATGAGACTTATCCCAAAGGTCTCATATAGAAATATTTGAATACAGTTCAATAATATTCTGTGCTTTCTTGATCTAGTTTCTTATTCTATATCAGTTCTGAATAATTATCACAAAGCTCTTCTTGAATCTTGTTGCCGTTAGTCTTTGAATTGTGTGCTACGTTGTGTACTAACAGATGTTCGTTTGCTCTGGGCAAGTTGAGTGACAGTAATTTGTAGGATCCGTGATAGTAAGCGAATTTAAAGCGGTATAACAACCGGTTTTGATTTTTGGATAACTGCATACGCATGCGACATGTATGTGCACAAACTAATATGATTCGAATAAAAGATCGAGCTCAATTCGAGCTCGCTCGGCATAAATACATAACATAGGAATTTAGGTGTCCATCATACGTTTCAGAAACCGGTCGTTATGTCGCTCTTACTGAACTGCATGTAGTATATAATATGGGGTATGGCCCATGGCACTAGGAACATCGTTTGCTTTCTTTATGTGAAATACACGCTAGTTCTCATTATATTTATATGGTTTGCCATTTTTTCCACCATAAAATATATTAAAACATTGTGACTTTCTCTTGCTGTCGAAAATTCTATATTATGTTTGGGCTTTTAGGGATAAGGCTCTATGTTTAACGTCCAATAGATAGGAACGCCTTATTTGTCAAACCACTCAACTAAACAAACAAAAATATTCCCATTCTTATCTTCTTATCCAAGAAACACACGTGTTAATCATTTAATTTACGCACTTATAATGTGCATCTATCGCTTTTCTATTCATACGATATTCCTTGAATTTGGACCTATATCTTAGTGTAAATTGAATATTGTAAATTGTAAATGCTATTTTTGGCTTGTTTATTTATCATGCATCCACCCACGATTCTGTGCTTTCAAATGATGAATTTGAAATGAATTTTTTTCTGCCAAAATTATTCCGATTTCTTTTATATTTCTTTTAGTAATCTACGTTTATTTTCTTCCTTCTAAAATATGTAATATGTAATTTACCAAAAAGTTTCTTTCCGTTGTTTCACGCAATAAACAAATTATTAACTTTAAATAGTGGCATGACATGACAGTGCTGTGTTTACTGACAATGAGTAATTTATGACACATAATATGCAAGTGTTTTGAGATCCAGGATGTCATTTTTAAAACAATTATTCACTTTTTATTTGAATGATTTTCATGGGAAAGCAATGTCCTTTGACCTTATTTACTATCATTTTGTTCAATCTTTTCTGTTTTTGTCTCTATTTTCTAACGTCCAGTTTAGGTAGGTCGCAGACCACAGCCTCGCGAAATTAATATATTCAACTAACTTAAATATTCCGTAAACTAATAATGTTGGAAACTCTCGGTGTTATTCCGAAATTCTTTATTGGAGCCGCGTTTATGTTTGTATTTGGCGGAGCCTTTGTCGGTGTTTCATTGATTCTACACAAAACCGCCAAGGTGAGCCGCTTTTCACAATAATATACTATTTTCAACCCCACTTTTAGATCGAACGGAGATTAGTTTACATAGTTTACTTACACAATGGAAACCACCGAACAGGTCAGATTTAACATTTTCCAGAAATGAAGAATATACTGCATGTATTGATTATTTTCTATATTTATCGATTAACGTCCCAACGAACTTGCGAGAAAATCAATGTTTGTGTTTTCTGTGTTATTTGTGGTTTTTTTTGCAATTTGCACGAAACGACTTTACATTTGGCAACGTGGCATGTGCTTTGTGAAACTTTTTATGGACAACTGCATTACCCAGATATTTAACATATGCAATTTATATACCGTTCTATACTCGAGATGCACCGAAGGGCACAAAATTTGCATGTAACATATGGAAGAGCAGTTGAAGCATGCGTTTGAAAACACATATGTGCTAAGCATTCTAAAAGCAGATTGAGCTGGTCCTTCCTGTAATTATCGTAGTCTAGGTTTCTTTCGATCCCGTTCGTTTCTCAGTGGAAACCACTTGGAATGGTGCCAAGGTCGACCATCCACCAATCAATATGTCCATGCAATGGAAATCAGCTGACGATGCCTCGGGAATAAGAAGACGAATGGTGCACATCGAATTTGAGGTAAATGAGGGATAGTGTACTTCAGTTAGTATTCTTTTTGCGCTTCACGCGCTGCCTCTTTCAAATTGTGATGGCATTCGCATTCACTGGGAAATTTCAACACATTGAGTTTTTCTTGGGACTGCCACTGTAAGTTAAAACCTGGAAAGAATGTGTTCGAATGCGGTGTAAATTTTTTGTTCCAGTATTATTTTCTTAAAATATATACCCAAAATCGATGATATAATAATATAAAATAGTGAACTACGCTGATTAGTCTACACATTTTACGGTTTCTAAATCCTCGATATTTATTTATAAATACGTCCTAATAGAATGCCAATTGTTCAGGCTCCTTTCTTCAACGATACGCCACCTCCATGTGATGCAAATACACACTGTCCTGGGGTAAGAAAAGTTAATTGACAATGAGTAGAAGTCAAGTGACAGGACAATGACAATGAGTATAAGTCATTGTCCTGGGGTAAGAAAGTTAATTGACAATGAGTAGAAGTCAAGTGACAGGACAATGACAATGAGTAGAAGTCATTGTCCTGGGGTAAGAAAAGTTAATTGACAATGAGTAGAAGTCAAGTGACAGGACAATGACAGGTCACAATGACAATGAGTAGAAGTCATTGTCCTGGGGTAAGAAAAGTTAATTGACAATGAGTAGAAGTCAAGTGACAGGACAATGACAATGAGTATAAGTCATTGTCCTGGGGTAAGAAAGTTAATTGACAATGAGTAGAAGTCAAGTGACAGGACAATGACAATGAGTAGAAGTCATTGTCCTGGGGTAAAAGTTAATTGACAATGAGTAGAAGTCAAGTGACAGGACAATGACAATGAGTAGAAGTCATTGTCCTGGGGTAAGAAAAGTTAATTGACAATGAGTAGAAGTCAAGTGACAGGACAATGACTGTTCTTAACCTTTAGTTAAGACTAATCAATATCATTTAACGTATAATTAACACACATTTTCTTCCATTATTTTGTCTAGAATCACATTTTCTTTGTTATCATTTCCAGTGAATCATCCAGACATCTATTTCAATTCCAAATTCGCAATAACGTTTATGTTTTCTTTTCGTGACATTTAAAAGGAAAGACATTTTCATTATACTCATTGCTTGAACACATTATTCTGATTGCTTGGCGATTAAAGGTTGGTTTTCGTGTTTTAATAAATACTTTAATATTATACTCTCAAGTTTCAATAAATGGCGACCGCGTAATTCGAAACCTTGTGAGCATAATAATAGTACATTATTCATTGCATTTTACATTTTACCTCGTTCAAATTTGCATTTGTACATTCGATAGATATATTTCTACGTTGATATCTTGTGTTACATTTGATATTTGCTCGTTTGATTCAATCTTTCTGCCTCTTTTGCGTTGCTCAATTTGATATCCTGTGTGAACCACGTATCCATATCCCTTTTGCGTTGATTACCTTTCGATTCTTGCGCGTCCTTATATCTCAACATGTCTGGTCCCATTCGCTCCTCTATTGGCCGTCTGCGTAAACGTCTCAACACTCTACTCTCGAATTTCCAATCCTCCCAAACTTTCCAAAAAGATCCCAAGACCTTGGATTTTGACGAACTATCTGAATTCTCCACCAAGGTCACCACCTTTCTCGCATCCATAGAAAATCCTTATAATGATCTTAATGACAATCACTCGCGTTGGTCGACTCTGCTTGCTGCACTACGAGGTGCTGAGCAAGAAAAGGAGTCAAAAGTTTATGATGACTATCTATCCACTTATGGCGATTATCAGGATATCCTTGATCAAACATCCACAGTTTTGGACACCCTGCGCGCTTTAAAATCCTCATGTCTACATGAATTGCATAATTTCGAAGACGATGATCGTCGACCATCCACACCCGCTGCCAATATCCTCAACAGTGGATTCACTGATCCTCATCCACCCCCCAACTACACACAATCACCGCACCTCCCTCCCCTCACTATCCCCACATTCACTGGCAACCACTCCGAATGGCCTGCCTTTTGGGAAATCTTCGATACTAATATTCATTCACGTCCTCTAGAGAAATTCCAAAAATTTGGCTACCTTCTCACCTATCTGAAAGGCCCACCTCGGGATCTAGTTGACGGACTACCTTGTGATGGTTCGAATTATGACATAGCCATCAAAGAACTTCAATCTCATTATAACGATCCTTCCATCATAACACATCGCCTCCGCCAAGAACTCATCACTATCCAGCCCAACGGCACATCCAATAGCGATCTCGAACGCCTAGTCAATGCTCTATTCCGCATCTATCTTCGACTTGACAACCTCGATGACAATCCAGACAACTCGACAAATGCGCAAATCATACAACAAAAATTCCCCCGACGCACCATGGCTACCGTACTCCGCAACTTGGGTACTACCCAATGCACCGCAAAACCACTACTGGAAGAACTTCGCAAAGTTCTTCGCAATGAAGCTGCTATCGATCGTCTTACCAACGACAACGCACCACGTACTCACGTCTACTCCGCAACTACCAAGGCACATCCTCCTTATCATCCACAACCTCCCAGGCAACAATTCTCTCGATCCATCCAATCCCGTTCACCGCAACGCTCCCGAAATCTTCAGTGTCACTTCTGTCAACACACTTCCCATTCATCCGCGGACTGCCGTCAATATAACTCCGCCACTTCACGCAGAAATCAAGCCAAGCTGCTGCATCTTTGTTTCAATTGCCTCGGCACGGGCCATCTCCTTCCCCAGTGCAAATCCCGATTTTCCTGCAGGCTATGTCACCAGCGACATCATACTTTGCTCTGCTTCAACACATCAGCCACTACAGCTCGTGAGCCACTTTATTCGAGTTCTCCAAGGACCTTCCCCAAAAATGGACCGTCTCCAGTTCCACCCTCCGCGAAACATGTACGTTTCCAAACTCCCGACCGTCGTCCCTCAACGCACCGGTCGTCACAGCGATCTACTCATACTCGCCCACAATCTACACACGTCGCATCTGATCACACTCATATCGATGAGCCACTTCAATCGGAACATATCCTGACCACGTCCTGCGACAACCTACCCACACAAGGCAATACTCTCGCTGATGTACTTCTCATGAGCACTATGATCACCGTCAGCAATCCGGAACATCCGGAGAAACAACACGATATTCTCGCATTCTTCGACTCAGGCAGCACTCGCTCCTACATCACTACAGATCTTGCTGATAAACTAGAACTCCGCACTCAACAAATCGAACATCTCTCTATCAATACCTTCGGCACCATTGATTCCACGTCAATCTCGGCCAAACGGCACACTATCCGTGTTCACAGTGCCCAATCCAACTACGAAGTCGCTCTGAACGTGACCTCCGTTCCTCACCTTACTGGAAAATTACGCACGATCCCGTTACCCAAACAGGATACGGATCTTCTCCCTCAACACATTCCCCGCTCCCAAACCATCACGGAACAACCCAGTATTCTCATCGGAAACGACTATATGTGGGACTTCATTGAAGATATGGACATCGTCTCCCTCCCTTCAGGGTTTAAACTTATCAAAACCACACTTGGAGACATCATCACTGGCAGAGGAAACTTATCCTCTTTCAACACCACAATCACCTCAGTCGACACCTCAACCGATGATATCCGCTCCGCAATCGAACGCCTCTGGTCCCTCGAAAGCGTCGGCATCACTGACGATCCTATTTCTTCTGATGACGACATCTGTCTCCGCATGACAATGGATACTATCCAACGCAGCAAAGAGCGTTACAAAGTCAAATGGCCCTGGAAGTCAACAACACCAAACATCTCATCCAACCTTCAACTCTGCAAAGCACGCCTCTCTGGAGTGTACAAACAACTCAGCGCCGACCCATCACTCCTTTCCCAATACACTGCGATATTCACCGAACAAAGCGAACTCTGGATCATCGAAGAAGTTCCTCTCCATCAAGTGGACGGACCCTATGTCCACTATTTACCCCACCATGCAGTCATTACTCCACAAAAAACAACTACCAAAGTGCGCATAGTTTACGATGCCAGCGCCAAACAAAAAGGATTCGCCAGTCTTAACGAGTGCCTCTACCGAGGTCCAGTGTTACTCCCCAGCCTCTGTGGCGTCCTACTCCGCTGCCGTACATATCCTATCATCCTTATAGCCGACATCCAAAAGGCGTTTTTACAAGTCGAACTTGACCTTCCGGACCGAGACGTCACTCGATTTCTCTGGCTAAAAGACATCAACAAAGGACCTATATCCGACAACCTCATCACTTACCGCTTTCAACGCGTCCCCTTCGGTATCGTCTCCAGTCCATTCCTACTGGGAGCCACCATCCTCTTCCATCTATCACAATCCAGTTCTCCACTATCCAAATCAATACTCCGCAATCTCTACGTTGATAACGTGCTTCTCCACGCACAGTCACACGACGAAGCCATACAACAGCAAATCGCAGCGAAACAACTTTTCGCAGAAGCTGGCATGAACCTACGCGATTGGGTCTCCAATAACTCCACGTTCAACGAGTTCATCAAACATACGGGTGAAAAAATACCTACTCACATGAAGCTTCTCGGTATCTCTTGGGACATCACGAATGACAACTTCCTTATCTCTTCAAAGAAGATGGACATCCAAGATAATACGCCGATTACGAAAAGGACCATACTCCAGTACATCAACTCCTTGTTTGATCCTCTCGGATGGATCTCCCCCATAATGCTATCCGCAAAACTGTTCCTGCAGACACTTTGGAAAGCTGAACTCGGATGGGACGATCCACTTCCTGAGCATCTATCCTCCAACTGGAAAGAAATTCATGCGACATCCGAAAACCTCGACTTTATTATCCCCCGACTCCTATCCTCGAGCACAACAGTTTCATCATCTCACACCCATGAACTCCACATATTTACCGATGCATCCGGAAAAGCCCATGGAGCCGTCGCATACCTGCGTACACGTCACGCATCATCTACTACTTGCAACCTCCTCTTCTCCAAGAGCCGTCTCAGTCCCATCCACAAGATGACCATTCCTCGACTCGAACTCACAGCCCTACAAATCGGAGTCAAAATGGCACACTTCCTGCATAAACAACTGGATATCCCACTTATCCATACATATCTTTGGACCGACTCAAAATGCTCTCTGGAATGGCTCGTGAAAGACGACCTTACAGTGTACGTCAAAAATAGAGTTACCCAGATTTGCAACGCTCCTTCAAATACCACCTTCATACATATCGGAACCAAAGACAATCCAGCAGACATCATCAGCAGAGGATCGACAGCTTCCCAACTACAGTGCAACAGCCTCTGGTGGCATGGACCCTCCTTCCTGCAATCAAACTCCGATATCCCTTTCGACGATTTCAAACTCGTACTTCCCTTGCACAAAATCAACAATCATCCCCACACATCTTGTATTGCTGCACCTACTCCTTCTCCAACTCCTCTCCTCGACTACACGCGCTTCAGCACCCTGGATCGATTACTCTACACGCTCGCGTTTATCCTCTTCTTTATCCGACGCTGTACAAATCGGACGTTCACAACACCAATACTTGCACGACCTTTATCCTTTCCGAAAGTATCCACACTTCGAGAACAATATCTTCCGTGTTTGTTCTACCTCGCGCAACAGGAGCAACCACCCAACAACCTCGACATCCAACAACTTCAACTACAACGTGACGATACTCGTCTATACCGATGTCATGGACGAATAAAGAATGCTGATCTTCCCTACAGCACCCGATTTCCTATTTTTCTACCAAGACACCATCGGATAACCCATCTACTTATCCTCTCCACGCATGTTTCCCTTCAACACGCTGGTGCTAATCATGTATTATCCGCTCTCCGACAGAACGTATGGATTCCCAAAGGACGCAGCACAGTACAAAGAATAATCCGCAAAGAATGTCTACATTGCCGACGAACCCAATCCCAGCCATATAAACTACCACCCTTTCCTGATCTCCCACCCGAACGGAGCATCCCATCCCGACCATTCGAGAATATTGGTATCGACTACATGGGCCCCTTCACCGTATACAAGGACCATGACAGCTCGAAAGCATGGATCTGCATATTCGTCTGCATGTTCACTCGAGCTATCCACTGCGAAACCATATATACTCTCTCCGCTGAAGGCTTCCTACATGCTTACCGTCGCTTCATCTCTCGTCGTGGAAAACCAC
Organism: Pelodera strongyloides; assembly: GCA_036852015.1. Taxonomy (NCBI): domain Eukaryota; kingdom Metazoa; phylum Nematoda; class Chromadorea; order Rhabditida; family Rhabditidae; genus Pelodera; species Pelodera strongyloides. The sequence goes on along the minus strand of JAANDG010000173.1, from coordinate 101,606 downwards.
TCCTCATCAACTCGGACAATGGAACACAATTCAAACTCGTAGCATCCACGTTACAAGACAACTACCATCTATTCCTCGACCCCTGCCAGGAAATGCTTCGTCTTCGCTGGACCTTCAACACCGAACACGCACCGTGGCAAGGAGGACATTTTGAACGAATGATAGGTGTCTTCAAATCATCTCTACGTCACGCTCTTGGACGCAAAATATCCGATCACACACACTTCGAAACACAAGTGCTAGAAACTGAAGCCATTGTGAATTCTCGTCCACTTACCTACGTACCCAACGACCTCACCTTCGTGCCGCTACGACCAATCGATTTCCTCTTACCCAATGCATGCATTACTGCATACCAAATCACAGACGACGACGAACGCGACGACGAAACATACGATCCCGATCCTTCACCACAAACCCGCCTTTTGGAATTATGGAAAAAATCTCAACGTCTCACCCATTACTTTACCTCGGAATGGCGCCAGCAATATCTTCTCACTCTTCGTGAACGCTACAACAGGCATCACCCACAGCAACACTCCGTTTCTCCACTCGCTCCAGCCACTGGCGACATAGTCCTCATCGAAGACGACTCTTTACCAAAAACACACTGGCGACTCGGACGAATCCTATCCCTTTCACCCTCACCAACCAGAAGCGCTACTCTTCGCACATCCTCCAAATCCACTCTCAACCGTCCTCTCAATCAGCTCTATCCACTGGAGTTCAGCTGCGACCAACCAGTTCCCCACACAAACAATCCTGCCCAACCTACAACAACCACGAAACCTTCGACACTACGACGATCGCCCCGTCTCCAAGCCAAGCAAGCTATCTACTTTATTCTCACCATCCTCTGCCTTCTTCCGGTCACGGTTAGTATGCACTCCTTCGAATGCACCAACGAGCTTGTGGATGCTTCAATTATCTTCCAACCAACCTGTGCACTCACCGGTGACGTCGTCTACAAACATGAGGATGGCTATTGTTGGAAACCATACATCTGCCCATCTCAGAAAGCACATGCGCTATTCTGTGCCGAGAATTGCACCTGTCCGCAATGGGCAACAGCATGCACGACATACAATGGATTGTATATCCAGTGGACCCGCGACAATCCATTCATAATCAACAAAACCATTACTGAACACCAAGCCCCAGTCTGTTCCTGGAACCCGTCCCCAAAATGTAGTTCGACTGCAATCAACGCCATCTGTCATAAAATCCAACTTCTCGACAATTCCATGCATATTATCACTTCACTCAATCTGAGAACTTCCGACTTCACGACGATTGATCCACCCGTATGCTATGGAAACGACACCCTTCCGAGTGGAACTCCAACATATTGCCTCACTAATACCTGCACACCTACCTCGCGCAAATTCTGTTACTACAATCAGTCCCCGCTCCCCTTTTTGGTCGGACAAACACACAATGTACCATTACGCGCATATGGATTGTTTCTACTATCCATATCCTCAAGAAACGCCAAATATACAATCATTCTGCACAGATTGTTCTTTCATCTGCACACATCATGGAGTCATCCTACGTGCAGTCCCGTACCCAAGCCACATCGAATTCTGTATTGACAACACATGTTCCCTGGTGAATCTCCACGACTCTCCACTTCCCGATAATCTACTCCCTATCCCAGAAGACTACACCATATTCGATTACACTATTCGGATACGCATGTGGAAAAATGGCGTTCTCCTTTACTCCGGCAGCAAACAATGTCCAAAGACACCACTATGTTCCCTGATTCGATGTAGGATCTGCCGCGACTTCTTCTATCACTTCAATGAATGTATCACCACGACGGACCTTCTCACTTACATACCAATCCTCATTTTCGTCCTTATCCCAGCACTCTCCATCCTCAACCACCTACTTCGCCTGATCTTCCTTGGCTCCCGCATATGCCGAGGAATTGCCCACATAACGTACCTGCTCCTGCCACTCAAGATCATATGGAAGATCGTTACCTATCCACTCGAGCGCCTACTATCATTCTGGCACCCACCCGCAGCACCCACACTACATCACCGTCAACGCCAACGTCGACCACGCAGACGTCTTCCTCCACTGATCGCTCTACTACATCTACTACTCCTTCCACAGATCCAAACATGCGACACCGTTGCCTATCTCGGAACAAACGCTTCGAGCTGCTCTATCAATGAACTCAACCTACTCACATGTACTACCACCGCTGCACACTTATTTACCATTCCATCAACTACATCCACCATTTGCCTCGGCATCACTTCACCAATGGGTAACGAACACATTGGCTACATCAAGATCAAGCTTCATCAACTCAAACACATCTGCAACGTGAAGACTCAATACTACACGCGTGACCATTCATTTGAAACACATTCCATCAAGAGATGCCCCAAGATGGGTCCCTGCACCGGCACTCGATGTGCCGACCTCAAGATCACAGATTCCATCGAAGACTTCAACTCCAATATCAATTCCGCTCCGGGATTCTCCTATTGTGCCGAATCTTGTGGCTGCGCTACATGCGACTGCTTCTTCTGTAATCCAGGATGTCTCTTCTACAGGACCATAGCTATATCCACGTCACCCACAATATACCGCATCTTCACATGTCCAACATTCCGAACCATACTTCCGATCCAAATGGACCTGACAATCAACGACGCGACGACTACGTTCTCCACTACACTATCCTCTGGACTAAAAACACAACTAACTCAGGACATCCACGCAACACTCGTATCCCATTCAGCCGCACCGGCCCCTATCCTATCCTCATCCTTTCTCGAGAATCTCCACAACCAACATATCGCCCTCGTCAATGCTGCCCCTCGCGCCAACCCCGTACCTGGTCTTATTGGACAACTACAGTGTTCCTCCCAACTACACGCGTCCATATTCGACTGTCGTTTCGCACCACACACGTGCACTTGTCATACATTTGAAACGAAAGCCAATTGCCACTGCCAAACCATCCAGCTTCACTCTGTCTTTACCGACACGGAACGTCTCTTGCCGCTCCACATGGAACAACTCATCCTTCAGTCTGACAACTCAGATTTTCTCTCTGCTGTACCCACATCCAGCTCCAATCTGCAACTACAACTCGACATCACCAATCTACAAAGCCGATACTTCCACCAGGACAACTCTTGCAATTCAACCCTCACACGATTCGAAGGCTGCCATTCTTGCATTCTTGGCGCAAGAGCCACCATCACATGTACCACGGATTATGGATCCACATTGGGTCACCTATCCTGTGCCAATCACCACTTCACCATCCCTTGTGAATCCACAAATCGATCCACAATCATCACTCTTCATCACGACGTATCCTCTCTGGACATCATGTGCACCATGCATTGCCCACATACTGAACAAACTCTCCACGCTACAGGATACCTCATCACGCTCAACGCCAGTTCTTTATCAACGGCTTTCTCCCAAACAAACATCGTATCAGTAGCTCAGAACTCACTTGATAGCGTATCCACTTGGTTCACTAATATGGGCACACACGCATATTCTTGGCTCAAATACACAGTCTCCGAGGACAGCACCGAGGACCACTGCGATCACAAGGATAGATCTCGCTCACCTCGACGTCGTCAATCCCCAGAAATATCTTATCCACAAGCGGATCACCCATCCACTCGCCGTCGTCTATCCCCAGATCGGTCTGGACGATCTACTCAGAACTGGAGAACTTGCACATTCTGCGCAAGATCCAACACACACCCATCGATGCACTGCCCAGAACTAACTTCACCGTCGCAAAGACGACACTTCTTAAAAGCACGATCTAGGTGTTTTCTCTGTATGAATCGGCACACATTTCAACAGTGTTTGCACTTTAACAAGCGCACATGTCTCTATTGTAAAAGTCCCTCACACAACAGTGCCATTTGCCCCCAGGGTCAGAACCTCGATTCTGACATCACAGACTATAACATTGCACATTATTCGGACAAAGAATCCGCCATTTTTAATAATCCATTAAATTAATTTCATTCCATACCACACAACTCACAACTAATTTCGTTTTTTGGGAGTGTTCTTAACCTTTAGTTAAGACTAATCAATATCATTTAACGTATAATTAACACACATTTTCTTCCATTATTTTGTCTAGAATCACATTTTCTTTGTTATCATTTCCAGTGAATCATCCAGACATCTATTTCAATTCCAAATTCGCAATAACGTTTATGTTTTCTTTTCGTGACATTTAAAAGGAAAGACATTTTCATTATACTCATTGCTTGAACACATTATTCTGATTGCTTGGCGATTAAAGGTTGGTTTTCGTGTTTTAATAAATACTTTAATATTATACTCTCAAGTTTCAATAAAATGACAATGAGTAGAAGTCATTGTCCTGGGGTAAGAAAAGTTAATTGACAATGAGTAGAAGTCGAGTGACAGGACAATGACAATGAGTAGAAGTCATTGTCCTGGGGTAAGAAAAGTTAATTGACAATGAGTAGAAGTCGAGTCAGTGGACAGCTGACCACTTCGCCACCTGCATAATGCACGGCTTATATGTAGCTCCAACATTATTACTAGATTATCCTGGTCTTTGGGTTTTCTCAAAAATTCAATTTAAGCTTTGGGACTACGAAGTGGTAGAAGTATTCTTTGCCAACGAGAAAGATGAATACACCGAGATTGAGGTTGGACCGCATGGAAACTGGCTCGTTTACCTATTAAGTGGGGAGAGGAAGATCTTCAACTATGGTATGCAGTTCAATATATTTACACACATGCATACACATACACTCGCACAAACATACACACGGAAGTTCGAAACAATTTTCAAATAAAAATATGCGAAATTCAGATCATGTATAAGGTATACTATTGTGAATTAATGTTCAGCAGTGTAGGCGACGAGTTCCAGATGACAAATTCTCGACTTCTTCGGGCGAGAGGCAGAAGGGAAGCGGGGTGGTCCAATGGTTAGCCGTTAGCCTCTAACGCACTCGCCCGGGTCGAGTCTGGCCCGTGACAACTTTGAAACCACCACCCGACGAGGGAACCATGGGCGATTCCAGGTTCTGGCCCGAAGACGTCGAGCAATTTGTTAACTGGAACTCGTCGCCTACCGCTTGTCAGGACCTCTGCTATCATGTCGTTGAGACACTGTATTGAACCACCCTTGAATAAAGGAGCGCGCTCTTGTAGTGTAAAAGATGTATTTATTTATTTATTATTATTTTATTAAATAGTGTTGCAGGCGAATTGCTAAAACTTTCTGTGAAAAACACTCTAAATGTAACTTCGTGGAAGGGCGTTTTCGACATTCCATTGGCATATCTTCCACCAAGTAAGTTTGGTTTCGCTTACATTTAGGAAATAAACTTGGTGTAATTGGCAACAATGCGGCGGAATGACTTGCAACTGAGTGCGCCGATCTTCTGCCGCTTGCACGCGGAGATCCCGCGTGGAGCCGGCGTGTTAGACGTGCACGCGGCTTGTGCGCAACACTTGCGTTGCTTTTGCCTGTCATGAGTAATAATATTGGCTTCACTTCAGATGTTTCTAAGCTGAATATATACGGAATCCATGGAACTGGTAAAGACCGAGTTTATGAAGCACTAGGACCTGCGGACCACACGCAAAAAGCGCCCGATTTCCACAAACTTAAATTTTTCGTGTAAGTTTCTGTTTTTTTTTCGATTTATTACAAACTATTTAGTACTAAAACCCAAAGGGTAGATGGACCAGACTCATACATATTGACATATAGACATGCTATCTAGAAATCTAGTATCTAAGAGGTACAACAAACATATTATTTTTTAAACTACAAACATATTATTCAAATTTTGTTCGATATCTATAAAAAAAAAGATAATTTGAGATCCCATCCGTTTACCTTTGGCTACTGAGGAAGAAATTTATTTAAAAAAATATATATTCCAGGCCCGTGGATAGTACGAAATTCATTCCCGATCCCTACGGCAAGAAGGCTTACAAAGATCCTGAGCTAGGAAACTTGTGGGAGTCACGACATAAATAATAATTATTCAAAACTTCATTGTTTATTGTTTATAAATAATCATGTCATAAGTGATATAAATAATAAACATTATCTTTCTTTTTGTTTATATTGCATTATGAGCATTTATTTCGTCGTGAGTTGTCGAATTAGTCCTAAAGAAATGAAGTCAAGCATCGTACAGTAAGTTCAACTAGACTGGAGACATAACTTTCTTTTATCGTTTTTCATAAACACTAACTCATTTGTCACATAATTGCTGGTCTTTGACTTTTACAATGGTCATCGGTGATGGACAGCTGACTCACAAATTGTACATGGTCAAAGGGGCTAAAAGAAGATTTCACTCAAATTTCTCTATCCACACCCTTTGCCTTGAAAACGAGCATTAGTCATCCAAGCAATCGATATCAACACTGATATATGTATCAAACTTAATATCACTCAAGCTCAAGAACTCTTACATTATCTTTTGTTAATAGCCGCAAAAATTTATCACACAGCTTCACTGAAGAGTAGAATACAATTGTTTATTCGTTTTCGCAACAAAAAAACTAGCAGGTGCGTTGTTTATCTCTAAAAACTATACATTAATTTATCGTATTATATGTATGTTCTACATTATACTTCATGTCTATTCACACATCGCTTAAGCAATATCAACTGTGTAATGCAGAATAATCTTACACACTGGCGGTGTCCTACACATGTGCTCTATACTTATACTTGACCCCAGTCCAGATAAAACTCACTTTGGTTTAAAACATATTAATAATTCGTTCGCTAACGTTTTTCCTATATAACCTTATAGTTTTTTTAGTGTGGGACAAATAAAATGTCACAGCAGTTCTTTATTCTATTTTTTGGAGCGTAAATTCCTATTTTTGCACATATTCATTCTTCCACAAGCAAACTTTTTTCTTTTCCTACTTGGTATGCGAGATAACACGTAACTATTTGGCATTCAGGGCGTAAATTTGCTCTTATTAAACTTACCCTTCGCTTTCGTAATTAGATCAGAAGCTAAATTTACAATATTTTCCCCCACATAGACATATCATTATCGACGAAGTTTTGTACACATTTTTACTTTTCTATTTACTTTGCAACTTTTTGATTTTAAAAACTTGCCAAAACACAAAAAAAAGAGTGTATTTGTTTCTTTTAGAATGCGATTCGCTCTAGAGGTGCATTTTAGTTTCTCTGCTTCGAGCAAATTCAATTTGTCCACTAATTTCTAATTTCATTTCATACTTCATAATAATATAATACACAATTTTTTCTAGTTAATTTGAACGACGAGTAAAATGATTGGATAAAAAAATTTGGTGATCATTTGCTCCATTTCATTTGACGATCTCAATTCTTGCTCTATCTTGAACAGTTGTTTTTAAAACAAATGTTGTAAGGTAATTAAGCAATTTACTGATTGTGAGATTAATTTGATCTAAGAAAATTAATTAGAATGCTTGCTGAAAGTGCAATCTGTCTGTATCGATTTCTGACTTGATTTCGCAGGTATCTTAATTTGTTTCATTGTTTTAGGGCGTATTGATTTTGTTTAATGATGGTTATGGTAAACATTTACATTTTTCTGTAAGTAAGGAACAACAAATACATTTCATTGGAAGGTTATAAATTAAAAAAACTCATTTCCTCCATTTTTTGCGTTAACATGAAAAATGCAATGTAACTTCTTATAACGTAGTTTATAGCTTCTTCGTTGCTCACAATAAAATTATGTTTTCATCGTATTGACATACTTTTATTATCTCTAAAGTTAGTGTTGTTAGCAAGGAAAGTATTTCGTCATTACTATTAATTTTTTTTTATTGTTGAAAACATATAGGAACGTCATTTTAGCCTTGAGCACTTGTAGTAAAATGACCCAAGAAAATCGCGCAAAAAATGTCTGTAATTTGATATATTTTGAAGGAAGTCGCCTTCATGTGAACAACATCTACTATATACAATTCTGCTTTTTTTCAACAATTTTTCTGAAATTGTAATTTCCTTCCGACAATGAAAATTTAATTTGCCCGGGAATTCCATCACGGAACTTTTAATTTTTTATTTGCGAACAATTTGTAATGAATATTCAAGGTCAACAAATTCACTAGACACATGTTGATACAATTGATAAACATTTTTTTGACTATTTGTGCCAGATGTACATATTTCTAGGTAACATTTTAATCGGAAAAGCGAAAAAGGACGTAAATTAAGGCTACATTTTTATTTTAAGTAACTTTACTAGATATTTGTTAGTACTTTTATGATAGTGTACAGTAGGCGTGTGCAACAAAATAACTCAGGAATATTTGAATAGTTCCGTACAACTACAAAGACAGGTCTGCAAAGTACACTTGTACACTGGACTTTGGTTAGTAATTATCTTCAATCTCCAACCCGCATAATAATTTTATGTAAATTAACTTTGCTGCACGTGTTTTTTTGAGGTGGGGTGTTCACTAGACTAGAGATATAGCTTTACCTTTCCGGAAAGACGACAAACAGTTTGTCTTTTTTGTCGTTTTTGAATGGGCGGCAATTGCCCGACCCCTTCGCTTCGGAAACAACCGAACTTATCGCAAAAAGAATTTGCCCTTTTGCGAAAAATTACCGTTTATCGAGAAGGTTGCAAAGGCCTTTGCGATAATTCGAGATGAAATTTTGGCGATAATATTCTCTTTGCGAAAAAAAATTCGTTTATCGCGAAAACTGCCAGTAACTTGGCGGAAAAAGTGAAACTGAAAATTGCACACCATAATTTTGCCGTTTGCCGCCAAGAAATTTTTGGCGATACCGCCACAAAAAAAAAAAAAAAAAAAAAAAAAAAAAAAAAAAAAAAACAAAAGGCGTATTTTCTTATCGCGAGAGCAATTCTCTCAGCACTTTGCCCAACTGTTTCCAACAATAAACGGTATTTCGCTAACATCAATATCCGATTTATTTGAATTTTTGCTTTCTTTATAAAAATACTAAAAAAAAGTTTTATAAGATGACAATTTTAACTTCTGCATATATCAATAACTTGTAATTAACTTTCTGAGATAGTAATAAAACAACATAGTTAATCTGGTATATAAGTATCGAAACTGGTATAGACCGTATAGAAGTGCTTTACTAGGGACTCGAAAGTGCGTTGTTTATCTCTTTTACAAAGCCAATTTGATTGTCTGCTCCAGTGGGGAAAACACCCCTGATTTCTTGGAAAATGCAATCTAGCACGTAAATACGTAAATACGTACATAATTATTCGTTTTCGACAGACTAAGGTAACATATGCAAATTAGGGAACATACGTCAGCTACCCCTCACGTGCCTAATGCAAGGTGCTAGTTACAGTAGTTTTAAGTTGGGTTTTCCAAAAAGGTACAAATTATGATCCTAATCGATAAACTTCGCTTTTGGGGTCATTGATTCAAAATATCATAGTGCCACGATTGTCGATTGTTAATATTCATGAATTGGACCCTTTTTGCGTTATTTGTTTTTCTTGTACATCATATGCTTGCTTCGTTTTAAATCAGCATTGTGGGCTGTATTCTTATTATTTAAGTTTACGTTTTTACGTTATTCATTGGCAATTTTTTGGAACGTAGATGTTTGTATAAACACGCTGATATTATCAGCCAAATTGCCAACGAGAAATAGGTATTTATGCATATTTTTCTGTGCTACTTTGTTTTTTTGTTTCTTGTAAGAATTTTTTTAAAGCGGTATAACAACCAGTTTTGAAACGGATTTTAGATAGCTGCATTCCCATACATCATATGCAAATGAGTATGATTAGAATAAAATTTCTATCTCAATGGCATGAATACATAGAAACGCAGCTGTCCATCTTACAATTCAAAAGCCGGCCTTTATTTCGGGATACTCAACGTGGCAGCCGATTATTCACATCAGTGTTCATCGAATTTAAAACATCAAAGAAAAAGAAAAGGTTTTTGGTTGAATTATGTTGCCAGGCTACTGAAGTTACACGCAACAATGAGCATTTATGTATACATTTAGATATTGGGATAATATATTGGGACGCCCACTGAATCTAACATAAACCTTCAGAGGCTTTTTTTACAGTAGAGACTGTCTATGTCTATGAGTCGATGTTACTTTTAGTTATGATGCTGATTCCCGGCCATTCCCCATGTATATACACATTTTCTATATTTACACATACTTATTAAAAATGAGTATAAATTACCTAGTTGTGAGTATAAATTACCTATTACCTAGTGGTTTGTTGTGGCCGTTTTTTGTTTTGTTTATGAAAGTGTTCTATAATATTGAGCATGAGAAACAAGATACGATTTTTGTTTTTCGATGTTACAACCGCATACTCACTCACGAAAGAGAGGGAGTGAGTTAGTTGCTTGGAATTTTGGTTACTCGCATTTGTGACTTTAATACTTTAATCTTTGATTTTATTTTTAAGACTGGTCCCAAAGGAATTGTTTTATTTACACATAAGTCTCATTGTAAGCTGATCCTTATTATTTCAAAATATAGGCACAGATACGGTACACTGTTCAAGAGAACAAAGTTTTTCTTGGCCTAGGTATTACATGTTCATACTCTCTAGGGACAACAAGATGTTCTGTGATAACGAGGGCGTATTTCATGTTGGTCCTTGGTGTAGTAAATTTACTTCCGATTACAATTCCAATCAGTGCCTTCCGGTGACTACACGTTTCGTTGACGACGATATATATACCACAACAAACAACAGCTACAATTACGCAACGGTTTAGTTTACCTTTATTTAAAGCGAAATACCGGCCGGTTTTTGAAACACATCGACTAAATTCCAGTAATTTAGCATAAATACGTAAGTCCCCGATGCGTTTCAAAAACCGGCCGATATTTCGCTTTAAAGGAGAAGGCACACGTTACTTTAAGTACGTACGTACGCCACTTACTATTCGGGATTAGTTCCTTGTTTGGCATTACAATTAGTCAGAGACTTTTAGAATTGAAATTTTTTTGTGAAAACAGCTCTTATTTTCGCCGGTGTTTTGGTTGTAGTCCTTCACGCTACATTCCCTTGTTTTCGTGGAATAGTACCGCGAGAGTATTTCATTTCAATTATTTGAAAACAACTTGAATCATTGGCTATCGGTGTTCCTCAAATCAGTTTTTACTATTTTAGAGAAAGCCAACATACATAGCCCGAGCTTTTCGTCAGAACTGAGCTCAAGGAAGCAGTTACAGTTTATTAGAAATGATTTGTGTTAGAACTGAGCTAATAATATACGTATTGTTAGCATGCCGTTCGCTAGTGCATATATGTATGTAATATGTAAGAGCAGATGTATATGCTCTTACATAGGTTTTCAATGTAGCTAGAGTTTTCCTTTTGTTAGGTAGACATCAGCACGGTATCAAAAATGTCGAAACCATCACAATGTAGCGGCAGGTTTTTGAAACATACGCTGGACCACATCATTCGCATATGTTGCATGCAAATGAATAATATTATAATAAAAAATCGCCCAGTAACCAGTATCGCGCAGGTATTTGCTTACACTACATAGGAATACAGTGACCAGCATTCGTTGCATAAACCGCCTGTTATACTGCTTTATTATGACCGATTTCAATATACGCACGGGTTGCCGAGTTATAAGTTACTTGCCTTCTGTCTTATATCATGCGCGTTCTTTTCTCGTAACTGTTTACACAAGTCGCGCATGCTACAGTACATTTTCTGTCCAGATACACATTATTACCGGGCAATTATTCACTATGAACAACAACTTCCGTTTTACATTTTTCGTGTAATTATCGTTTGTCTACTCGCGTCTTCTTGATCGTATTCTGTAGTGTTCTAAGTTCTAGTGTAGAAAACTAGTAAACATTCAAATCGAGGCCCCGTGCTAAACATCTGTCAAACGTTTTATAATAGTCGAGTATGCAATCTGCATACTAGAAAGAAGGAACTTTCTCGTACACAAACACCGTATTAAAGGGTCAGGCCCATTTCAAATGACCCCTATTTTTGATGACTCCATCGGATTCCCCGTTTCAAATATAGCAGGCTGAATTTTTTTCTAATTTTCAAGCGCAAAATTGACACACTATTCGGCAATTTACCGTGGGCAGTCATACCCAACTATTTATCGCAGTTTACAGGCGCCTTCGCGCTTATTGGCCAATATCGCAATTGCCACGCCCAATAGAGCACATTGCCCAATTAGCGCGAAGGGGGCGTGACGACTGCGATAAATAGTTGGGTATGACTGGCAATGGTAAATTGCTGAATACTGCGTGAATTTTGCTCTTGAAAATTAGAAAAATATCGTATCCTACTATATATGACATGAAGAATCAGATGGAATCATCAAAAAGAGGGGTCATTTGAAATGGGCCTGACCCTTTAAGTGCAAAGTCATCTAGGTATTATGTTGTAAGGTAAGGGCATCTGACAAATTCAAAGTAGAAATGCGCTTGATCTGCTCTGATACTACTCATGCTTTTAGTACGCAATATTGTAATAATAATTAATTTTAAAATTTGCAAGAACCTTTTTTTCAAGAAATTGCTTACAATTGGGCAAGTTGGCCTTGAGCGGATATTTAAGCTAATAAATATTAGTAAAGGAGTTGTACTTGAGGTGAATTATCTTTTTTTTCCTTAAATTAACGACTTATCCTACTCATATTTATGAATAACGTAATTATAAGGTTTTCAAGCCGCAATCACAACCACTTGTGCATTGATGCTTGTTTTACACTATCCGCCTACATTTCGGCAATATAGAATTGTAAGTTTTATATGTGCAAATTAGCAAATTGTGCGTAGAATATGGGTGTGTGTGATATCGGTTTCACAAGGCACGCCTCAATTTACTTGCACAGAATGTCCGGAATTTCAGAAATATTACTGTGAAAACCGCATTGCTTTACACCTAGAACTCCCAGAGTTATTCCTCGGCAAACTGTTCGGCCAGGTACCGTAGTCAGACTCAATTTTTGTTCTTTTAGAGTGTTGCAGTATTGGAAATGCTTTGTTATAATGGTAGGAGTGTTCTTCATTCGTCTAACATTTAGTATGTAGAGAAAGAATGCTAGTGGATGCATATAAACCGCAAAAACGTATTTTAACCTTTCTGACTACGGTACCTGGCCGAACTGTTTGCCGTGAAATATCTCCGCGAGTTCTAGGTGTAAAGAAATGCTGTTTTCACAGTAATATTTCTGAAACTCCGGACATTCTGTGCAAGTAAATCGAGGAAAACTTTCACGAACGATATACGAACGATACGGTTGGTGACTTGAGGCAAAAATGAGCATATATAAACGAGCACTTGAGCTTGTTATTTAATATTGGGACCATATTTGATTTTGAGTTTTTTACACTTGACAAAAATAAGAACAAACTAACGATCGTGAAGTGACCCCAACTTTCAATCTGATACAAGTGGCTCACACTTACACGTTTTTGTCACTGCATTCCCACCTAATTTAAAGCGAAATGCTAGCCCCTTTGGAAAATTTGCATATGATAAGCAAATCCTATGTATCCTATGCTAATTCTGTACGATTGCCGTGGAGGATCGTACAAAATTAGCATAGGATACATAGGATTTGCTTATCATATGCAAATTTTCCAAAGGGGCTAGCATTTCGCTTTAAGGTTGGATCAATCGGTTAAAGCGAAATGCTAACCCCTTTCTTTGGAAAATTCGCATATGATAAGCTAATCCTATGTATCCTATGCTAATTTTGTACGATCGGCCACGGCTATCGTTCAAAATTAGCATAGGATACATAGGATTTGCTTATCATATGCAAATTTTCCAAAGGGGTTGGCATTTCGCTTGAAACTGACTTTGTCTGAGTTTGTTCCGTTGAAAACCTCTTCTTTCAATAAAATCGGAATCGGAAAAAGTCGTTTTCTTTGTCGAAGAAGTAGACGACCAATTAGTGAAGTATTCTCGTTGCATATTTAAGGAAGGTACTTACTCTTTGGCTGGGAATATTAGCCTCTTTTTACCTCTCTTTCTCTCTCTCTATCTCTCTCTCTCTTCTATCTCTCTCTCTTTCTATCTCTCTCTCTATCTCTCTCTCTCTCTCTTTCTTATTTTTTCTTCTTTCTTTGTAAGGGATCTGAATGAACACCTCGTTAGCAAAAAGACGACTCGATAGGCGTCAGAAGTTATACTACACGTCAACTAGTCCATAACAAATAATGATATGACAATTATTACAATAATTTACCACGCACAAAGACAATCAAAGAAAGCAATGCATCGTATATTATGTTTTAAAATAGAGAAAATAAATAAAAACTAATAAGATAAACCATGCGCTAAAGTCCGTGTCCACTTGGTCTAGGCGCAGACTGGAACATGATTTGTATGGGAAGGAAATTGCCCAGCATATTTTTCACAAAACACGTGTCATAACGCTTTGAAACTAGGAGTTACCACTTCCTGTTATAAAAATTTTCCCAAGATATTTTTTTGAACTTGTATTTGTCATGCAAAAGTTTCTGGTGCCTTTTTCTCACATACATCGCACCGCAAAGTTTGCTGTATACTTTTTGGACTCGTTTAGTGTACGCGAACTCAAATCCTGTCCTTGCCATATTTTGTGTGTGCTGCTTCACTATATGTTTGCTACCAGTATGTTTTCAATACTTTAGCTTAACATGAAATCACTCATCTCCAAGGTTGTAATTATATGAAATCATTTTCTCATTTTCTAAATAGTAATAATTAATTTGTTAGTTTGGCATACAAGTATTGTAATAATTATCGCCCTAATAATTACTCGCATTTGCACTTTTTTAGTAAAACATGCAACAAAATTCCGTTTGGTGCCGATCTCTTTGAGAAACTTTCGTGCAAATTTTGTTATTTTGATTGCTAGGAATGAAAGGGAGGGGTTTTACTTATTTTTATCAAGTGTAAAAAAATTCAAGGCAAATTTGGTCCCAATATCAAACCACAGGTTCAGTTACTCGTTTAGTTTTGCTCATTTCTGTTTCAAGTCCGCGAACTTACCGTATAGGCTACAGTAAGTAGAGAGAGCAATAGAAACAAGAGAATGTTGGATAATTTGAATAATGGAATGGGTAATTTTGCCAACCAAGGGCAATCCACGACTCTCTTGTTTCTTGTTTCTATTGCTCTCTCTACTTACTCTAGCCTATACGGTAAGTTCGCGGACTTATATAAAAATGAGCATAACTAAACGAGTAGCTGGTGATTTGATATTTGGACCAAATGTGAGTGTTGTGAATTTGAGTTTTGTAGTGAGCTAATAATATAGGCTTGCGCAAGTATGTAGTGACTTCGGCTTTCGTAAGTAAGCTTAGGAAAGCACATTTTTACACAGAATAATTTGAGTTGACAAGTAAAACACACCACATACAGATATTTGATTTGGATCTGATATTCAACGTGTCTGAGGACGTTCCGAAAAATATGCTTCCACCAAATAATGAAATAATTCACGCAATGCCAATTGGCCCAGGAGAGGATTTAATTTGTCTGACAATGAGGATATTGCTTGATGAATTGCTTGTCCCCTTTTGCTTCCTATAAATTCATTCGGTTTTTCACAAAAAATTATTCTGCTTGTATTTCCGCGACTCTCCGTTTTTTCGTTTATGCACTGTGTTCAATCCTGTGCGCGAAATACACAGATGGAGTATAAATATAACTCATGGGAATGTAGTTGTTCTGCATTGTGCGTTAGAAAACGCGTGTCATACCGCTTTATCATGAATACATAGTAGCATAGTTGCGTGCTTATTATCGAACCCCTGACCCAACTAGGTACAGTACCCCGCACTGCACATTCTACAGTACCCCGCACTGCACATTCTACAGTACCCCGCACTGCACATTCTACAGTACCTCGCACTGCACATTCTACAGTACCTCGCACTGCACATTCTACAGTACCTCGCACTGCGCACTCATCTTTCGATCTGTCAATTCTCCTCTATTCCTTGATCTTCCGACCTTTACTTTCGTGGTATTAGTAGTTCTTTTCATAAGTTTAAGGTGTTTAAATCCAACATTATCTAAATTTTAATGATTATGCATGAACGAACTTGGCAAATGAGGAAATTTCACGCGACACGTATGAATGAACGTAAATCGTAAATAATTTGATTCAACTAGTCAGCGTGAGAGCCTTACAGAACAATGATATCATCTTGGTATGATACAAAATATCTTACAAACCCCCGCGTTACCGATACATGCTCGCGTTGTCTGTGACAACGCTCATGACACACATGAGGGTAGCGTAAAAGTGTCGTGCTTTGGTATGAATATTAAGTGAGTTCTTTACCGTCGAAAACAAGTATAAATGCGATACTACCAGTTTTGTAATTATAGATTATAACGTGGATTCACAGTGCCGTCCTAATTATGCATAATTGTAATTGCCTCCCATCGACTTATTAGTATTAGTACAAATATAGGGTGCGGTTTTCGTCCCACACACTCTTTTCTTTCCTTATTTCTATTTCATCAACGGTTAATGAGCGGATGAGTAACTTGTTAATAATTACTTTGTTTTCCACGCTCATTTCAATTGCTGAGGCTCGAAATTAATTTTCTCATAGTGCAATTTTCGTTGAAACAAAACACAAACCGGGGTTTTGCCTAATAAACCACAATCGATGTAAATTCTTCGCTCTATCTCATAAACCAAGTAAATTAGTATGTTAACAATTCAAACTGAGCTAACATGATCCGGATAGACATGACTGATTCAAGTTTGGTAGTTCAAGTCACTCCATATAGGGTGCGCCGAGAGTGCGCAAATTGCAATTGTATGCTTACACCATTCGCGCACCATAGATAGGGAAAATACGCCATATATAACCATATACAAAATCATCAACTAGTACGATCTAGTTTTCCGCATGATTTGTTTTTAACTGAAGATAAGGTTTAAATTCACTGCCCGCCTGTGTGATGCCGCCTCGCTATTACTGCACACATATCACATACATTTTATAGGATATAGGACGTTTTATTATTATCACATGCATCCAAACTCACGAGTATATCAATATTTTATGCTCTTTCATCTTTACAATAACGAAGTTATGAATGATCCAACACCGTTATGTTGTCCGCGAGGGTGTCTAATTGTGCCAAATATTCATTCCAAATTCCAGATTGACAGGGCATGTTATCCAGTCAGACCTCAATTCAGAAGTATGTTTTTATCCTCTATACCTTTTTGTGTAGGCGCCACGCTATTTCAAAAAGAACGGGGTCTTTATGCGAAACTCTCCTACATAAATTGTCTGAATAGCCGGTCATTATTCGAAGTTTTCTCTTTTCGGACTCGGAAAACTTTTCAAACTTTTCATCGTTGGAAAAGGTCCTTCGCACGTTTTTAGCCAAATTATTTTAATGTTGGCTCTAGGCTCTAGCTTGTTTCTTTACCTTTGTGAAAGTTGACGTAGGCCAGCTTCATTGACGAAACTCGGGTGATGCGCCGCGAAACCTGAACGCGAAAAGTTGTGCGCGACGACTGTACGTAATTGCGATGCTGCAGCCCAGAGTGCGCGGCGACTTCGCCCTATATTCGCCGGATTTTCGAAGAAAGTGACTGAATACATTCGCAAGAAACTGTCGTAGTCTGACGAAGACTGGGCGAGCTCCTGTTCGCCGCGCATCGTCAAAGATTTGCGTTGCACGCAAGTTCCATTGATGTGCTCCATGGCGCTGATTTGTTTCCCTATCTTATCTTCGGATTTATTAATTACATATCTGTCGAGCCGAAAAGTATTTATGTATGAAGTATAGAATCCCTGTTCCTGATGATAAAGGTGCATCTTCATTTTTACTTTCTGTGATCATAATCCCAAATGTTCAGGAAGCTGCTGACCCAGCGAATGTTATCTCTTATACAATGCGCTGTGATTCCAATTTCCTCCAAATTGCTCTTTAGAAAGGTCAATTAGTCTCTATGCACACGTTTTGTTGAACTCTTATGATGCGTAGCCAATACTCATGGTTATAGTCTTTTAATAATCAAAATGTTATTATTAAAATGTGTTTCGGCCAATCGTCGTTCTATTCCCAAAAATTGTCCTAAACCTCAAGCAAAAAAATCTTTATATATCATCATCAGGCGATTCCAAAAAAAATTACATTAACATAACAAACTTGCACTCCTTGTTTTATTCGTGAGTCAATTTTTTTTTATTCGGCGATTCTGCTTCAAAACACACAATTTCACGGCATTACGATAAATACGGAGATAAGCCATCATTTGGTGAATTTCGAAATTCGTTCGTGCTTTCCAAGAAAACAATTAACAATTGTTATCCACAATTTCCTTTCTTGGAGACAAGTGTACTATTATTTTCGGTTTTATTTTCCTCTCTGTTTGACTACAATGAATGATCGTTGGTTGGAGGATCTGTGAAATAGAACTCTTGCGTTTCATGGAAAATTTGGTAGTCTAGCGGAACAGAGCAAGGAATAAATAATACTTCAAACAGTCTCAAAAAGCATTCAATTCTCCTAACGAGAACGTTTCCTTATTGTTCTTTATTTGCTAAACTACTGAAAAATATATATTATCTCAATTTTGCAATGCGCTACCTAGTCATTTTCCATAAGTCATTCTTCTAACTGCATAATATGACCATCAAGGAAGCTCGGCGGTCGCGCCGCGCACTTGCAGCGCGAAAATCTGTGCTGCAGGTGTGCCAACTAGTATTCTGCAGTGCGCGCACCCTTCCACGCACCCTACGGATCCCTTTTTTGAGCATCTTAAGCCATCTAATTGCGGTGTTGTTTCACCTACCTCAGACTTTGACCCCATCTTATTTGGCTACCAAAACTGTACACTCATAATTTTCATTTTTTTCTCAAGAAAAAAAATACAAAAGCTGTTTTTGATACAATTTTTTCATAAATCTCCAAAACCATAGTCAGTCATACGGGGATCGTACTTGCTTATCTCTTATTTGCAAGTATATTATTTTTCCTTTGCACATGTGCCCTTGGGGGCTGAACTGAACAATAAATACAACGTCAAAAGCACGGTGCGATTTAGGGCCCGCCCACAACTGGACCACACCCTGGCAATTGGTCCACTGTCTATGTCTAAATTGACAATATTGTCATAAAAGCTTGTCTGGCATATTTAAGTATTTATATCGAAGAGCTTATTTTGCTGACAGCTAATGCTTTGAACAGAATAGTCAAACTATGCATGTATTATGTCATGAAACATGAAATTGATACCTCACAAATATTCGTCACGAAATACTAAGGCAATGCTTCTAATACCTCGAAAATCTCGTTTTATTATCTTTTATGTAAATATATAATCTTTCAATTACATGACTAATCAACTCTATGGACTATGGATCTTGTCGAATTTTCAAAAATATTTCCTTTTTTATATAAGTCACAATTCGTGTGAATGTAGTTCTTCTTATGAGAATTTTTCACTTGTAGCTTGTAGTCGCGTCAAAAGGGAGTTATTTCTTTCGATGTTATTACCACTTTTCTCATTGCACTCAACAAAAGGTAAACAATCTTTTACTGTAGGTTCAATTATTAGGACATAAATATAGACATAGATATCACAAAACTATGCGTCGGACTCTATTCGAACTCGGGTCACTTTAGCGGAGAACAAAACTGCTATCCAGTAGGCCATCCAATACAAAACACAACTCAATTAATAGGTTACAAATTGCCTTTAGAGGATCAATGATTAAGGAACACTTCCCAGCTTCCAGCTTTGCGCCTCTTTGTGTGTGTTTGAAATAAATGAAATTCAAATGAGTTGTCTTGCTTAGCACATGGCAACGATGTTTTTTGTTTTCCGGTTCTCACTTTCACATTTTTTATTGATGAAAGACAACCCTTTTTTAGTCCTCTTTCCCTTGTCTTTGCTGCAGTTGCAAGTAATTAGACTATTTTTACCCGTTCTCTGGTGTACGGTATTTCGGTGTTAATATAGAATATAGACGCGAATGTTCCAGGTACAAATCCTGTTCTTACAAGAAAGACTACTGTAGCTTCAATGTCGAGTTCTTCTGTGGGAACGTCGACCTTTTCTTCGATAACAACAACATCTGAAAATTCGAATTGGACCGAAGTGAAATGCGCTTGGTTTGATGAAGTGACCGACTTACAGGCGAGTTATATATTCTAATTTTGAAGAGCGGTGCTTCGTGTGCCGTCTGGTGTCACGATGGTTAACTGGCCATGTAAAGCGCACAGTGCACATTTTCGATTCTTGTTCCGGTCATCATAAGGTTTTGTAATTCAGGTATGCACTCTTTTCATTAAAGCGAAATATCGGCCGGTTTTTGAGACGCATCGAGTAGCTCAGCAATCTTATGCAGCATATGCAACTGAGAACTAAATTATAATAAAAAACGAGCTAAATTCGAGCACATTAGCATAAATACGTAAGAATTCAGTACCGACCGGTATTTCGCTTTATGGTAATTCAAATGACCTGTTACGACAACACTTTTACGTTTATTTTCCTTGTTAATTATCTTGACGTGAAAATTCCTTTGGAACCCATCAACTTCTGTTTGCAGTCTGGAACCCTCCTTGCATAATTAATTAATATATGCCAATTACTATGAGACTCCCAATTGCTTTATGTAGTTGTTTATGGCATAATTTTGGCAAATTGTGCCTTGGTTATTGGCTCTTTAGTATTTTTCTTGAATATTTAGCACGAGACCCGTGAGCACGTGCGGAAAGTCTTAATTATCGTGTTACTGAAGCGTATTTTTATTTAGAGAGCACGCGTGTAAATGTAAACGGTTAGGGTACAATTAACCTTCTAACGAAGCTGACCATTAGTATTAGTCATAGTTAATTTTTCATGACTGTACATCTATTCCACATATATGATGTGTGGGTTTTTTTTACTTAATTTAATAACTACATAATGCTCCAAAACATGAGATACAATGCTGACATATGCTACGTGGCTCAATCTGTCAGACTCCTCGAATGACTAAAGCAATGACAATTATGTTCCCAAACATCTTTATAATGTAAATGTCTGATTACACGTCATGTAACGTCAAAATGTGTGGTCTACATACTTTGTGTAAGTGTGCATTTTTGGTTAATCCGGTTTAAGTCTAGGGTTTACCAGTTGTATCATAATAATGACAACTTTAGACAGTGGCGTAACTTTCAGCGGAAGTCTTTTCTAAACAAAAAAAAAAGTTTCAAAGTGTTTTAGGGCCGAAAATAGGTGTACGGGGGGCAAATTGGGGGAAAGAAACAGAAAATGTGATTTAAATTCACAGCGGGAGATAGAGGAGGACAATTATCCAACTACTAAAGTGAAAGGAAATGACGATTAGAATTAATTGCTTCCTTTGGGTGGCAAACTGACAGGGCAATTACAATGAACAAGTGGGATAGGTTGGTAGATGGGTATCTACAGACGTCTACAGTATATTAGAATACAGACTACACAACACACCACATCTAGTGATTATTCTAATTTTCTGTGGTGTGGGTTCCCCATGTACTATGACTATGTATGTAAAGTCAGCGAATGAACCACATTGGAATTTTGGAGTTTTGTTGTTGCACTACAAACCTACATTCAATATCGCTTTAAAATTTTATGATTTTCTTGACAATTTTACCACTACCCGCGAATATCGACAGCGTCCTGTCAAAGCTTACCTACTGTACCAAAGAACACTCAGAAGTAATATAATATGCTATATAGCGCTGTTGTTTACCCCAAAACGGGATTATTTACTTACCTTTTAGTGAATGCGCAATAATAATAACTTTTGATGATGGATAATACACCAAATTGTTAGTAAGAACCTTTCAAGTTACAGCTAATATGTGACCTATTTATTTTAAAGCGCACACACTGAAACAATAGAATTTGCCGTGTTTGTAATCCGAACATTTTGTTGTTCAGCATACCTGCATACCCAAACGAATGCTTACTGCTAATCATTACTAACTATTACTGCTATTGTGGTGAATTGACTATTTTACCCGGTGTTTTGACGTATTTATTCTATATTTCAAAAGCACCACAGAACGGTATAAGTAGTCATAATTTTTGTAAGCATAACATTCTAAATTATATGTTCTTTATCTTAGAATGTGAATTATCAGAAAAGGTGTACGTCAGTGAATACACATAGCGAACCGAGCAAAAATAATTCACCCAAATTCAGCGAACATAAAACATACTGTATACTCGTACTTTTGCTAATTGTACTGTTCTAAAAAAAGAAGTACTTCGAGGCAAAAACTGCCAAAATTAAGGGTGCGACATTACTATTATGTTGGTTTTCCACGGGAGAGTATTCCTCAATAACAAACGTCAAATTCTTATTTTGTTTTCGTGAGAATCTACATCATAGTAGGCGAAATGTGCACGAGTAGCAGGGATTGAAGTACCTTTTCTTAACAAACATTTGGTTTCTGAACTATGTATGAAGACTAAATAACACATGGGTTCCGAATTATTATTTCCTGTCAAACTAAATAAGAAGGAACTTGATTTTTCAATGTAAATTGATGAGTACAGATGTCCAAGCAGTTTGTGTTTCGTCCTCTCCATTTCTCTCTCTCTCTCTCTCTATCTCTCTCTCTCTCTCTCTCTCTCGTTCTCCCAATTCTTATTACTTTTAGCTTTTAGCATCCCTCTATCTTTTTCTTCTCTCGCTTTCTTTTTTCTTACACTTCTCCCCATTTCCATAAGCTTTTCCAGTTTCAATCATAAAAAATGTTTAGCATAATAATCGAAAGAAATGCTGGAAATTAGTGGTGATCTGCCAATTCGTGAGCAGGCAGTGTACATATTTTCAAAGAAATATCTATCAAAAATTCTACTTATTTTCGGAGTGCACGTACCCTTTTCCATGTTCAATAAACAAACACCGCCCTTGTCAAATGCACGCCTTTAATTCTGAGTAACATATGAAAAATGAAAAGAAAAAGAAAATCGGTGATCAGCAATTAATGAATAAAAAGAACGAAATTTAAATAAGTAAGACTTCGGTTTGTCAAGGGTTTTACTAAGAATTTTCCCAATTTATAGAATTCCTACTACTGGCGGTCGCAGTTCGATGGCTATCTCGTCTTGGTCCTCTACGCAGTCGTATGCTCATTCGGTGCATTTGCAAACTTTGTCGTACTCTTCGCTTTCATTAGAAACGCCAATTTAAGGAATATACGGAACAGGTTAGTTACACGATTTATCTCTGGGTTTAGGTAACTTGCAGGTCTGCGATAAATTCAGATTTCGCCATGGTGCAAACTGAGGAAAAAGTGAATATATTAATCATAATTTATTTGCTAATTGCCCTTGCAATGCTATTGCATGCTCGATCTAACTAGGAATGCAAATAGTCTGTGTGATGAACCTTCCAACCACGTATTTGTTTTCTTTTTTTTTTTTTTTTTTTTTTTTTTTTTTTTTTTTTTTTTTTTTTTTTTTTTTTTTTTTTTTTTTTTTTTTTTTACCTAAATATAAATATAACAAAGCGTGGGATCAACGATTATATCCTTTTGTCTTTTTGAACAAAACAAACATCGCATTTTATGTGTAAACAAATCCGAAGCATCTTCTTGTTCCGGTGGTGTTAAATTATTGAAACAAGATACATTGAGTATATAAAATATATGGAACTGAAAAAACTTGATTTTATTTAGCCATTTCTTGAAGCAAATATAATTCCAAAATGGGAACCAAGAATAAAATAGCTGCACCACTGTTGCGAATTTGCGCCTGAGACGTGAGAATGAGAAAGAACTTCGCATCGGTTTTCTCCGGTTTTTGGTTTCACAACTAAAACTCGCAGAGTTATTCCGCGGCAAACAGTTCTGCCAGTTACCGTAGTCAGAAAGGTTAAAATACGTTCTTACGGTTTATATTAGCATTCTTTCTCTCCATAATAATGTTGAACGAATGAAGATCATTCCTACGATTATAACAAGGCGTTTCCAATACTGTATGTCCTAAAAGCGCAAAAATCACAGGAAAACGGAAACACGAAAAAAACACGGGTTTTGTGAAAAAACACAACGAAAAACCCGAACATGCTCCAAAAAAACACCGATAACTGATGATCCGTGTTTTTTTCGACCAAGTTCCGAGCTTATATGGTGTCTGCACCAAAAAAACACGGGTTTTTACCAAAATCTGAAAAATAATACGAAAAAAACACTGATCATGAACGGGTTTTTTGATGATCATGTTCCGTGTTTTTTTTTTGGTGTTTTCCATTTCCTGGTAACTGGCCGAACAGTTTGCCGGGGAATAACTTTGCGTGTTCTAGCTGTAAAGAAATGCGGGGTTCGCAATAATATTTCAAATTCCAGACTTCCTGTGCGAGTAAATCGAGGAAAACTTTTTCTCGTGGGCCTGTCCCTTTAACGTCTAAATTCTCGCTAAATGAGCAGCTATATTCCTGCTCACCATTTGTGCTAGACACTTTAAATTTTAGTATGTATGTTTATTGCAAAAGTGACCAATCTAATAAGAAGCCCTTCTTTTTAATAAAGTCCTCTCAAAAGTACAACAACAAGAATCAAATGGTCTTATCGAATGGTTTAGTATGTATGACATTCGAGCTCATATTTAAAAAAATTATTGGATTAATTACCCGGATCTGGGGGGTTGCTTTTTTATTTGTACTTTATTTAAAGGGAGAGGCCCACGAGAAAAAAGTTGTTCTTACTTTGCTTAAACAGATGTCCGGAATTTCAGAAATATTACCGTGAAAACCGCATTTCTTTACGCCTAGAACTCGCAGGGATATTTCACGGCAAAGAGTTCGGCCAGATACCGTAGTCAGAAGGGTTAAAATACGATTTTACGGTTTACATCAATCCATTAGCATTCTTTCTCTTCATAATAATGGTTAAACGAATGAAGATCATTCATACGATTATAACAAGGCGTTTCCAATACTATAATGCCCTAAATACGCAAAAATTGATTCTGACTACGGTACCTGACCGAACTGTTTGCCGGGGAATATCTCTGTGAGTTCTAGGTGCAAAGAAATGCGGTTTTCACAGTAATATTTCTGAAATTCCGGACATTCTGTGCAAGTAAATTGAGGAGAACATTTTTCTCGTGGGCCTCTCCCTTTAAAGTCTGACTAACGGCACTTTTCTGTAATGAATGAGTAATGTAAATTTCCCAAGGGGGACGCGCCGTAGTTTTCTGTTAGATTCTGTACCTCTGTAACTGAATAACTCTCCATAAAAATCAAAATATTTGCAAAACATATTTCCTCCAAATTTGTACCATGACGAATTCTGGCTAACGAAGCGCGATGCTTTTGCTTGTCTCTGGAGATGTTACTTCCTTATTTTTTCTGTTTCTATCTACTACAATGATGCTCACCAAAGAATGATGCACGTAAAATATAAAGATGAGATCAAAATAACGCAAGCAAAAAAAAATGAGTTTCTGCTTGAATTGCCTTCACCATTCATCTGAACATCTTGGAATGTGAATCTAATTGCCTAAATTCGTAAATATGAATTACCAAAAATTGACAAAATAAGGTACCATAGAAAGGGGGCAATCGCATTCATATATGTATGGTACAATGGATCTATTGTAACAAGTGATCTACAGTCAGGGTGACAGGTTGTTCGTCCAATAAACAACACCGTAAGCACTGTAAAACAACAACAATGAGAGTGAATAAATAAAAGTCTACACCTAGCAATAGATTAGGTCCGCCTAGAATATCCTATATCATATTCGTGGAAGTGCAAGTTTGCGTAACTGTAAGGTGCGGGTGCGGTACGGTAGTTACTTGGCTAAATTATCTTCATATTTATGTAGTCTTTCAACGAGTCTCATTTCAGTTTCATCGTGAATCTGGCGTTCTCGGACCTCCTCCTTTGTGTGATCACTGCGCCAGCCACTCTCTATCTCTCCGTCAATCTATTTTGGCCATTCGGAAATCTGTCATGCAAAACGGTATGTCTACTTGGTGCGAGTCGATAAGAAAACAAAGTGTGTCTTGCCATGACTCAGACCTTTAAATTTTAAAGGGTCTCACAAAAAGCCTCCCTTTTCCTTTTGAAGAGAATTGGACACATTTCGTACAAAAATGTATCTGTATAAAGGCCCAACAATGAATTGAATGAGAACAAGTAACGCGATGTTAGCGTTGAAACTGCTATATCAAGTTGGACTTTGCGCATTTTACTTTTTCTTTGGAATGCATACAGATACTTATGAGATTTATTCAGTTGGCCTCTGTGCAAGCAGTCAACACTTTCGTCTCATCTCTAACATTGGCTTTGATAGCACTGGACCGAGCTCTGCTAACGCTGTGCCCTGTTAAATGGTTGGTGATTTCGAATTCGGAAGCTGTTTAGACATAGTTTTAGTGCTTCCGCATTAATTTCGGACCAGTTTCGGTTTTTCTAACTTTGTTGTATTTTGAGTACATTCGTTGAAACGTATCATGCCCTAGGTTATACATTTGGAATTGCGTGATGTGCGTTTCGCACGCTAGCCATATGGCTTCGGTAAGCGGTATGGTCGCTCTCGTCCTGACACTCCGTATTTATGCTTATAACAGTTTATGACAAAAGAATTTGTTATACTTGGACCATCAACAACCATCTAAACTTCTAAACCCAATACCCAATATTCCACCGCTCGCGTTCAGGCGTCTCGCCTCCACGGCTCCCCTCGTCTGCTACTGTATCGTGTGGGTGATGTCCGTCCTCGTAGCGGTACCGTACTCAATGGCCGTCAGTGCCGAAACGGTCACTTCTTTCGAACCGTGGAACAAGAAACACACGGCAACTATGGTAAGCGTTCGGGAAATCAGCGGATTATTTTTTATGTTTAGTCCCAGATGATTTTGAAGCTTAAATATTCACCGATTTGAAGAACTGTCCATAATTCAAAAATCAAAACATATATGAAAGTTATACTCAGTTATGCATTTTGTTGCCACGTGATGCCCTGTAGTTGATGGGTGTGGTGGATTTGCCTACTTACATTTATAATCCGTTTATATATCAAGGGTACAAGTTCAAAATTGTAATCCGCCGCTGTTGTGATGATTTTAACTGCGTGGCACTTAGTATGTTTTTTTTTCCTAAAAAAATTTCCCTAAAAAAACTAAGGTCGAAAAATCAATGGTGCGGTGAATGCGACAACTTGTCTATGAAGAGTTACATTGATGTAGAAACTCAACTTTGTTACCCAATCAAATTTATAATAACTTTAAAAATTGTCCTATAATTATGACTCTGAGCACAGCTGGTTTTCTGACTCTTTTATGTGTATTTTCACATTTCATTAGTTAGACGAGGCCCCCGTCGGCAGAGAGTCGAATTCCTATAAAAAGAGCCAAATCGCGGTAATATAACACAGATTTTACGCTCATTCAATGCATTGCCGCAGTAAACAGATGTTACCGGGGAATAGTAGCTATAAATAAGCGTGGGGAGTTACAGAAAGTACATAGATGTTTGGTAGGAGGGAATAATAAAGGGATCCTCAAATCTGCGACTTTGACGAAAAAGACCTAAATATTAAAGATATTTTTGTTAGCTGTGTACGGTATTATTTTTTTTTCAAAAAAGTGTGCTCACCGACCATATGCTCTTCCTCTAACAATAAGTTGAAACTTGAACATTCCTAAAGTGACATAATAGCTTGAATTCGGGGTGATCTAGTACTTTTCATTAGGGGGACTTAACAAAAAATATGAGTTATTACCGTACCTTACCACTGGAAAGACAAGGGAATATGGATAATGGCGTTATGAATGGTCACGTACAATATTTTATTTATGTTACCCACGCAATTCAAAAAACCGCTTAATTTCAGCTCAAACTGTGCAACAAACAATTCCCCACAATTTGCATGGAGAACAAGGACACGTGGGATCATCTGCCCTTCTCAAAATTAGCATACTCACTTACCGT
Source organism: Pelodera strongyloides (assembly GCA_036852015.1). Lineage (NCBI taxonomy): Eukaryota > Metazoa > Nematoda > Chromadorea > Rhabditida > Rhabditidae > Pelodera > Pelodera strongyloides. The sequence continues at coordinate 73,653 of JAANDG010000173.1, read as the reverse complement.
ATTGGCCATACAGTATCTTTTGCCTCTCTTCGCCCTCGCCTATGCATATGTGCAGATTGGATCTACTATTAGGTAAGTTTTCTGAAAACCTTTTGTCTGTTTCGTTTATGCTGTTTGTTTACTTATTTATATTTTTACGTTCCCGAGTATTTCAGGCGTCGCGGTCGCAATTCTCGCACAATGGACCAAAATAGAAGGATGACAATGCAACATAAGAACAGGTACAGAATTCTGTTTATTTCAGGGTTTTCCAAACTTCATAATTTCGAATTGTATATAACGAAAAGGGTAACTCAGCAAAATCGAAATTCAAAAGTCCACCTTTGCAGGCGTGCCCTTCTCCTCCTTTTTGTGCTCGTCATAACATATGCCGTCGCCTGGGCGCCGATGAACATCTACAACGTTCTCAGTGGTCTGGAAATGATCCAATTTTCTCAGTATCGGTGAGATATACTGCATATTGGCTATGTATTAGATATGGAAATGATGATAAAATAGTCATGAATATAGAAAAAGAAAGCCTAAGCCTAAGCCTAAACTCGTGAAACAAGACAAAGCATCATGCACTTGACTGAATTCACTTATTATTTAGTTTTGTAAATTGCTATAGAAATATTGAGGTTTGGGGACGACAAATAAATAAAATTCGATTCAAAATTTAAATTATTCGATTTTGTGCAATCAAACTGTTCAGCTACTTGTTCTGCCATCTCGTTGGCATCTCATCGGCGTGCGTAAACCCGATAACTTACGCCCTCGTAAATGAGAACTTCCGTGCGGCTCTCCAACAGACATTATGGTCATTTTCCATTTGCACGCGGACTTCACCAGGGGAGAATGTTCACTACTCGTTCTCAAGTTATGCACACAATAAGATTGTAAGTTTCTTACTATTTTCATCATTTAAGCGATATTACGGTCGGTGTTTGAAACGAATACTGCATTGCGATGCATCATATGCAAATGAGTTTGTTTAGAATAAACAATTCGAGCTCACTTAGCATCAGTAGTTAATGCAGTTAGTTACCCGGCATACGATCCAAGACTCGGCTGTTATAAACGTTAGAAACCGTTAGAAAACACTGCAATAATACATCCGTACAATGCAAAAAGCCATATGTCTATCAATCGAACGCGTGACGCTAAAAGTTTATCCTCTATAACAGTGATGCACACAGATAAGGGTTATGTCTAGCCGATCAAAAATGGTACGAATCATTGAAATGACATAAATATACCAATCCATTTCTTTTCAGAATCGTGAAGCCTCAACATTTGTAACAATTCCGAATCGCGATGAGGGTCTTCTCGTACCGATCAATACAATGCAAACTGCTCTAAATGGGTCTTCAGACCCAACACCCAAACCAAGTCCCAGTCCAATACGGGAGTAGACAGGCCAAATACATATGGGTATTCTAAGAAATCTACATTTTAATTTAAAGCGAAATGCTAGCCTCTTTGGAAAATTTGCCTATGATAAGCAAATCCTATGTATCCTATGCTAATTTTGTACGATTGCCGTGGACGATCGTACAAAATTAGCATAGGATACATAGGATTTGCTTATCATATGCAAATTTTCCAAAGGGGCTAGCATTTCGCTTTAATTACAAACAATAAGATACTTAAAAAAAATTCTTGGGCGTTGTTTCAATTCTTTTGATATCCATTCTCAACCTTTTTCCATGGACTGTCTTACTTACATAGGGATATTTTTCTTGGATGGAGTATAAGAATAATTATTATGATAATACTTGTTATGACGATATGCGCTCAAAACATATGTAAGTAGATTATCAAACGCAACTAAAAGACAGCAAAACATAATCGATACAAAGAAAAAAGAAGACTAGTGGAAGCCATTTTCTGATATATAGAGTTGTCTTTCAATTCACCTTTTTCACTACAAAGCAATGTTTCAAGCCGTATGTTTATGATGCTATTCAATGCGTGTTCGTTGAATCAGGAAGCAAGTCGAGTTAATGGTGTTTGCAAGTATACCGAAAAATTTGTCTTCGAAAAATAGTCTTGGAACGAGTTTACAATTACTCATGTTATATATTCATCCTTAGTTCCAAAATACGGTACTTCGTGTACATACTTGCAAGGAATTGTTGCATACTTGCAAACCCCATAATCCAGCGGATTGTTTGCCAATAAAACTATAATAGCCAGACCTTTCCTTACGGTTTATCTTTGCGTTGATTGTTTTTTTTTGTGTATTATTTTCATTTTTGTTAGAGTTTGCAAGCGTTGTCTGGAATCCGTATCTCAAAAAAGATAAACTACGTGTCGAAAAAGTGCAGTCAAGAATCACTCGCATGATCTTTCAAAAATGTTACCCAAAATGCACCCTGATCCCATCTTACTCAGACCGATTACGTAAGTTTAACCTGCTTTCATTGCAACAAAGAAGAATCCAACACGACCTTATATTCACATTCAAACTTTTGAAAGGCGAATTAGCCAACTCCTTCAGTAAATATTATGTAATGAAGCCTACTCGAGGACGATTATCGTCGTTTGAATATCATGTTCCTTTGGCAAAGCGTAACCCGTTTTATCACAGTTTCTTTCTGCGTACCGCCAGATGGCTAAACAAAATTCCAGAACAATTGCTAAAGGCACATGATTCTAAAACCTTTAAAAGACTATTGAAATCATCAGACACTACTCAAATTCTAAATAGTTTCGAAGAAAATGATATCACAGTCGGGTTTAAGGAATATACCTATATTCCAAGAACGAATTAATCATCACATTCATTTAGAAATCTTCTAAAAACGGCCATTAGAGTTTGCAGCTACATCTACATCATGGAAAAGTCTCGAAGAAACCTAAATATCATATTTACTTTCACCTCTGTTATTTCGTTTCGCATCTATTTTCAACTGTTGTCTACATCGAATTGTATTTGTTATGTTTATCTGCGTTCTAAAGGAAGTATCAGAATCAAACTTATGTATGTATGGAACCAACCTCAGTGAACAATCCATGAAACAAACTTGTATTTAATCAAATTACCTGTATCCTTGAGTACTACGCCTGTGGCTTATCCACAAAAACTACCATATGCGGTACATGAATTTTCGTGCATAGCGCATTCGAATTACTGCGGGTGGAGGTATATTACGGATGCTAGAATTTGAGAAAGGTGGCTAGTTAGAAACTATTCTTAGGCATGCCGTAGTATATACATTTATGTTACTATAATTTACTCTTGTGTGGTTATGTTATTGCTTTATTTCCTGAGGTAATGCACGAAAATTCAAAAATCTTAACTATGGCGAAACACTTAATCTTATTGGTAATTGATTTGTAGCAAGGTGTTACTCTTTTCTTATAAACGAACCTCAAGCAATCGTTGCATGTGGCTTAATTTGCCAACCTTCTCATCATCATTTTATATGATGCACACTTATATATTTTATATAATGTGTCAATAAATTATTATTATTATTATTATTTTTATGTGACCATGTTCATTTTTTCGTGTGACTATATTAATATTGTACAATGTGCGGTTCTGTGCGAGTTACATGTGCCCTAATGAAAAACCACAGGTTTACACCTTTCGGATAATCATTACATATTATGTTTAGTTTTATGTTTTCAGCAACTAATTCAAATATTCTTCCTACATCTGTACGAGAATAAGTGCATAACAATTTCACGATGATCTCTTTATGACCAAATAGGCGTTATTTTCTCCGGCTGGAAATATGCGGAAGTAATCAAATATATTTTTCTAGAAAATTTTTTTAATTTTTTCAGCTTCCCGTTTTCTTTCGTTTGTAATCCGTACTATACCATTAACATATCCAATAAATTATTTCTAAAATGTGTCTAAATTATTTTATTCGGATTCGGACAAGTGCCAAAGGCTAAGAAAGCTAAAGGACGTTTATTGATTGAATAAGTGTGAGTAGATAATAAAAACGCTAATAAGTAAGGAATTTGTCCTTCGCAATAGGCGCTGCTTTCTTTTCTTCGAAGATTTTGTCGTTGTTGAGGCCGGCTAGTGTCTGAATGTGAAAAGAATAAATATTACATAAATGGTAGAAAAATCAATATTTTGTTCATCACGTGAATTGAAGAGTGTCTTTTCACTTTGCTTTTAGAACGTTGACTGACAAGCCGAAATATAATCGAGACTTACACTAAGCTAATGTTAAAGCGAAATACCAGCCGGTTTTTGAAACGCATCTCAAATATCAGCATTCTTATGCGGTTATGCTAAAATGGGTCTATTGGGGTCTATTTTTTATTCAAATTTATGCTCATTTGCATATGAAGCATAGGAAAACAGGGAGTACACGATGCGTTTCAAAAACCGGCCGGCATTTCGCTTTAGCGCTAACCAACAGGAGTTGAGTAGTTAGGTTAGCTATAGTGGTACAGGTGACACCCTACAGTTCGGAACGTTTGCGTACAGCTAACTACTTACCTGGTAGTTAGGGTCATGTGTGGCTTTAACGACTTTATAATCGTCCGGCCGCTTAATATTTCCGCCACCGCCTCCGCCTGCATTCTTCTTGTCCTTGAACACTTCCGCGTTGTTCATACCAGCCAAAGTCTGAAGGAAGAAAATCAAATACCTCACATAACTAAGTCATAAGTAGATGCAGTTATATAAATGAAATCAGACAATGTTTACGAGCAAATAGACAGTGTAAATCAAGCAGGACAACTAAGCGTTTCTCTGGATCATGCCCCGTTTCGACTATGCCAATGGCGGTAAACCTATAATGCTCCGCCCCATTAAATCAATAAATCGATTTTCAATTTTAACGCAGTTTACGCAGCCGTCTGTAGCAACTTTTAGCCGGCTTACTCTCTTATCCTCTTACTTGGGAAGCAAAACTATTTAGTTGTTACGCTAATTGACTCAATACCTGATAATTAGGATCAAACGTCGGTTTGATTTCCTTAAAATTCTCGGGTTTCTTGAAACCTCCTCCTCCGCCACCCCCTCCTCCTGCATTCTTCTTGTCCTTGAACACCTCGTCGTTGCAAAGACCGGCCAGCGTCTGGAAAGAGTTATATAACGTCACTTATATTTATATCACTTACATTGTAGTTGTACAGATATATCATACTTCCACTAAAGACCATGTCACAGTAAGTTCATTTCATAACGGAACTTTTCTACAGTTATGAGTAGCGCTTCAAATCCGGCCGTCAATGTACCAGTATGGTTCCCAATCAACGGAACCGCCCTACCTGTGCGTGCCATATAAGTGCAGATCGGAAGAATCGATCAAGTGAATTATCCCGAACTTGGTTTAACATTCGTCACACTTGAGCATTTCTATTGAACTCTACCTGATAGTTGGGATCATGTGTTGCTTTCACTTCTTTATAATCGTCCGGTCGCTTTATATTACCACCACCTCCTCCACCGTTCTTCTTGTCCTTGAACACTTCATCGTTGCAAAGACCGGCGAGCGTCTGAAAAAAATAAATAAGTAAATAGTGTATGCTATAAACGCGTGCTCCTTTATTCACGGATGCTTCAGCAAATCGCTTTACACTTTAAAAGGTCGATGTGTAGAGTAGACGATCACTTACACATAAGTTTACCTATATTTAATAAACTATATAAAAACTGAATTTTTAAATCTCCCTCATTAAAATAGAAACCAGCAACTTTGGTTTTTCGCTAAGTCGTATAAACAACAGACAAGCAGCAAACTAGCAAACATGACATGGGTAATAGACAAATGTTTCAAAACAGTCTTATCAACGAGGTTTGTGCAGAGCAATAAGTTCCACCCAGGCAGTTCCGTTTTGGGGTAAGTAAAAAACATGGACATGACAAGACTTTATACTCTGTCACTGCCGTCCGTCGTCACCAAACAAAATCATTATCACCCGAGTAACTATGAGGTCTATGTTTTGAACACCTCTTCCCGCTATTCGTTACGAGTATTGTAATACCGTAGCTGTATAGTATGTATATTAGTAAGTTTTTGTATATAGTTCACATATTATATTAATCTCGCCTGGTAATTCGGGTCATGTGTTCCCTTGACTTCTTTATAATCGTCCGGTTTCTTGATGTTTATTCCTGCTCCACCGTCCTTCTTGTCCTTGAACACTTCGTCGTTGTTCAAACCGGCAAGTGTCTGAAGTTTTAAATATTTATTTATTCAAGCAGCTAATAATATAGTCAGCCCATCTCTGTGGGTTTTTTTTCACCTTTCTGTCCCGTTTTCTCTGACTCTTTCTATAAAACAACTACATAATCGGTGTTACTTTAAATGGAGGGTTTATAGAGTACCTAGAGCCCAAAGATACACAGTATATCACCAATCATATAAAAATTCACGTTATTCGCCAGTTTCTACGGTTCCTAGTTTCTAGCACATTCCCAAAAGTCCAATGATTAGTCAACTAGTGAAAGATATAACAAACCATTATGAACTAACCATATAATTTGGATCGTGTGTGCCCGCCATTGGTGGTTTGACCTTCGGAGGCTAGAAATTATGTAAAAATGGAATTCCCATCTTATTATTGAAAATTTACTTGTTCTGATAATTTAATAAAAAAACAAGGAGATATGCGCCTTAGGGTCCAGCAGGATGGCTTTTAATAATAATAAATTTTAATAACAAATAAATAAATGTTGAATACCTTTGGTGCATCGTCTCCGCCGCCTCCCTTATTGTCAAAGACTTTATCATTGGCAAGGCCAGCCAACGTCTGAAATCAAGCGTTTTCTAGATAGAAAATGAAATTCATCGGTTATAAAGAAGAAGTGAAGTGAACGTCCAGAAGTGAGCGACGTTAGCGTAAAAACTAGAAAGCAAATTTCAAACAGTTATCACTGTTTACCTGGTAGCTTGGATCATGCGTCTCGACCATACCGCCCTGTTTGGGAGCTCGAGGACCCTAAATGGCTTTCAATTTAGCTGTATTCACTAACTCGCTATGTCTGAATGGCTTCGGTGGGCTGGATACTACAGAGACAAATAAATATCGGATATAAGAAGGTCATAAGGTATCGATAGACTGAGTTGATGAAGTGTTGCAGCTCTCCTAATATCCTAATTGTAAGAATGACAGAGACAGTAGTACCAAAGGTACTGTAATCTGAGAATTAAAACCTGAACTAAAAGTGTCGAACCTGTGGTATTCCCTCTTTGTCTCCCAACTTGTCCTCGAATACTTTGTCATTGCACATTCCCGCCAGTGTCTTCAAAGAAAAGTGGATAAATTAACAATAATAAGATTTTTAAATAATAAAATTGTCAGTTGATCTACACTTCGAGCATTTGTATCAGTCATTTTTATTACGATTTGACTACGGTAGAACTAGCGAGTGGCCTAAATTTAAAAGCACAGGCCCACGTATAAAAAGTTTTCCCTAATTTGTCTGAGGTAAACCTCCCAGGTTACTCAAACGCGGCTGTGAAAACCGTTTTGCATAATATGCAAAATTGGGGAAGATATTCGCGAAAGAAGATCCTCAGCTAATTACCGTACTAGTACCGAATAAGTGGAGTAAAATCTGAACGTACCAGTAACTAGTGCTTACCTGATAGTTCGGATCCTTCGTACCAGCGATCGCGTTCTTTTCATCAGGAGTTTTAAAACCCTACGAATTAGTCAATTAGTAAAGTAATGAAAAGCATTAAAAAACAATCAATTGTACATATTCCTGAGAATTGACACATATTTCTGTGTATCCTTGAAGTTCTCTCGAATACGCAGTTATGGCCTGTCCATGTATGCGAATCGCACTTGCGAAAATGACAAATGCTTGTCCATGTTCGAGTCAATGTAAATGACAAGGTTCCGCAGCGATTTTGAATCTAGTACGGATCTATTTCAAAATAGTACGGATCTATTTCAAATAGTACGGATCTGATACACTTTCGTTGCGGGACTATGTCAAACGCGTCATTCGCATGGGTTACGGTAGGCATTTGACATTCATGTAAAATGACGCGAACATGGACAGGCATTTGTCATTTTCGCAAATGCGAATCGCAAACATGGACAGGCCATTAGTCTCAGATTATCGATCTCAGATTTTCCTGTCAACGAATCGTATGGTTAGTAAAATTCCAATTCTTACCCCGGCTTTGTCCGGCTTATCATCTTTATCTTCAGAATGCAATAACGGATTGGAAGCCGGCTAAACTTATTAAATGTCAGCCATAATATAACAATATATACGTTTGATCAGTGATTGAATTCTCAAGAAAACTGTTTGAGTGTTTCCTGCATGGACATGAACGAAAAATCCCTGGTACGGAGAGTAGGTTACTCTATGGGGGATTTGCAAACACATCTCAAACGATCCTCGCTGAACCTGATCTTGATGTGTTATAAACAAAATATGTCAGCAACAGATTCAGAAATTTACCGTGCTGTCGCGGGCTCCAGCTTCAGCGGTGTTTGTCTTAACGCCTAAACCGTTCGCATTACCTACTGTTTAAAGCAATTTCTTTTTACTTAAAAATAGATCCTCTTAAAATTAAAACTAATTTTGCCTCGCACCTGACTTTTTCTGAGCTGCGGCAGGTAGTCCACCTCTTTTATCCGTTCGTTTTTCAGTAAATGTTGTAGAACTTGTGTCAGCTTCTGGGTCCTATGCAAATAATAATTACAACTCGCAACGTTGGCCCGTGCGCGGCGGCATATGGCCGGTGCGCGGCCTACAAAAAATGTGTGGGCGTTCACACGGCGGCAAACCTATTTCGGGCGCAGTGTAGGCCGCGCACGGGCCAAGTTTCCTCAGTGAAAATTTATAAGCAAGTAGCAAATACAAATTTGTTTTCTATATGCAACAAACGGTGATCTAATTATAAATGGCTAATGTCTACAGTATACATCACTCATTGTTCTGATAACATACCAATATAATCATTTGACTCTTCTTTTTCCCACAAAGAAACACAAAAATGGACGAAGTGAAGATGATTGTGCAGAATGAAACTAATGAATGTGACCAAATCTGAACAACTATTTAAAGAAATCGATAAATATGCAAGAGCTATTATCATTTTCCAGTTTACAAGCCTTGCATAGGTCTCGGGACCGGGCACCAAGTACACAGGCTCCCGGGCACCAAGTACACAGGCTAGGTCTAGTCTGTCTCGTTTTGCGTGTCTCGCATAAAACATAGATTTTCATTTCGCTCGTTCCTCACTTCATGAAAACTAATGTTTTGCAAACAAAACAAATTCACTAGGATTTACATATGAGCTTACAAACACACGAAACCTAACAAGAATGGCGCTGTATACTATACCATACAACACCTTTAAAGCCACTATATAATTTCCACCCTTTTCCTATCCACGGAGTAATTACAAAGGTACCGTACCCTCTGAAAACCCACCAATTCATGATCTTCCATTGCTAAACAGAGCGCTTTTTAATAAGAAAATAGTAGGGAACTGATTTTACTTTCACTCTCAAAAGAGTTTAAGCTCGCTGCTAAATTAGAATACTATTCAGTTTCCATGCTTCGATCCAACTCTACAAAAATACGCTCCTTTCCAAAAAAAAAAAGAATTTTATTAATTCCACAATCTCAAAATCTGGATTTCCAATTATTAGGCGGGTATTGCTGAACAGTAGATTCAATACAATTCAATAATAAGTAAATATGAAATATCAACATCAATAGTGAGGCTAATGAATATTAAATACTGGCGTAACGAACGGCAACAATTAACCAATTAGTAGCAAATAAAATAAAGCGAATGTCAATAATTGCAGAAATTTGACACAATGTAGTTAAATAAATTCTTATCTAAAAAACTGTATTTTCCACATACATTCCTCAAACTTTGTTGAATTAGTTGAATACAGGATCAGAAATTAACGTTTTCCAATTCTTCTCAAAAGTTTTGCAGAAAAAAATATCATGAATATATTGAAGCGAAATACCGGCCGGCTTTTGAAACACATCGAGTAGACCAGCAATCTTATGCAGCGTATGCAAATGACCATAAATTAGAATAAAAAATCGAGCTGAATTCGAGCAAATAAGCATAAATATGTAAGAATTCAGTTGTTCACGATGAGTTTCAAAAACCGGCCAGTATTTCGCTTTAACCTTTTTGGTCATTTAAGCCTTTCGGAATTAGAAAATACAACAGGAAAAGTGAAATAACCAGCACTCACAACCTCAAATAACGAATAATAACAGGCGCTCCTTTCGTGACGATAAACAAAATAACAAAGTAAGCAAACAAGGCACTTGGGCGCTGATGAATAAAGATAAACTAACGTGCAGAATATTAAAGGGAAGGTAAAGCCTCAAATATTACAAAATCGACTAATGACGCCTGGCTTACATTCCCTTTAACAGGACTGAAATCTACTATATCGCCTCAAGAAATAAACCGCAAATCGCATCTATCAACTAGTTCATCAGGGTGACAAAACGAACACTACTAGAGGTGATGTGAAAAGAAACAAATTTCATAACAAATCAAAATCAACAAAAACAAAACAAGGCACATGGGTGATATTAAAGCGTGAAGGAACGGTTCTAGTGGTCTATTTTTGACCAATAATGTTCAATACTATTAATTACCAATAGAACCGCAAATCCCTGAAGAAGAAAAAAAAACAAGCCGTTTGTCTTGAGTGAATGCACTCATTATTCGTTATACACAGTGGAGGTGTTTCCCTGGATCTTGAAAAAAAATTCCGTGTTCACATAGCTCAGTGATTATTAGTGCATTGCTTTAATAGGTCGATGGTTCGAATTCCACCACGTGGATGATTGTGTAACGCACACACACGTTATTTATAGATTCAGGGAAACAAAATTTTTCGCAAATATAATGTTAGTAGCATAATGCTAAGGGAAACTATACTCGGAACTAGTGATTAGGAAATCTAACCTAAAGATAAACGCTAATCTGTTAGTCATCACATAGGTAAAATAGTTTGTAACAATAAGGGATCTGATAAAATCATCTACGCAGGTCATATAAAAAAAAAACAAGGAATACGCATTATATTATGCAAACAATATAGAATGCAGAATCACCAAATCGTAGAGTCCGGTGGGATAATGGAAACCTGGAAATTAGAATATTACAAATGAATCACTGTCGAGTACAACTTTGTATACTGTAACCACCAAGCACGTTGGCCACTTTCATACACTCATACACTATACACTAGAATTCCTTTAATGTATACTGTATACCTATACTGAACTAACAGTTACGACAAGTTCTTTATTTCGAGTTTTTAACACCCGTGTAACTTATTAAGTGACACATCTTATGTGCACAAGAACAAAGCGAGTTCTCAAGCAACAGGTGTTGAATATTATTCAAACTGTGACGGGACCGTTGTTTCCCGTTACGCATACAGTATGCAATTGCAGTAACGAGCAACTTTTTTGTTTAAATATTTACAGTATGAAATAACTACCGTACCATCCGCTAGAAATAAATACCGTACCCAGTACCCACCCGCTAGAAATAACTACAGTACCCACCGGCTACAAGGGCACATCCATGTTGCACGACGTGCCGGGAATCTTCGACAATTGATACATGGAATATGTGGGATTGCCTGTCACTTCTTCCTCCACTGTCAGAAATGGGGGCAATTCGGGGAGAGCACCACCCTTCTGGAATAATAATCAGAATAAATAAAATATACCTTAAACTAAATCTTTCAAGTATCAACGATAACCGATAACGACTTCACAATAGAGAATGGATATACCGTATTCTATGTGTAACCGTGTAACGTTACGAGCTCCAATAAACATATGTATAATCTTGATTTACTTTACGAACGGTAAGGCTCGCTCGTCCTCGTTCGTCCTCTTGCTATGTTATCGTCTAGCCTCTACTATCCTTCATCTTTTCTATCGATTTATATATTATCTATTAATTCTTCAAATAATATGTGTAAGCTAACATATGGGCACAACTAACCGGGTGAGTGGTATATGTCTCGAGTAGCATCAACTGCTTATGCCCTCCACTGGGGGGCATCGGGGACACATAGATGTCCAGATGGAAGAACTGAATCCCATAATTGAAGCAACGACGCTTCTTGTGCAGACGGGCACGAGACTTGTCCTTCAGATTCAGATAACTGAAAATGACAAAAAATATATTACAATAAGAAATAACCGAAAGAATTCAAACATTAATAAGCCAGATGAAACATCGGGATTTTATGTTGGGCAACGAATGAACAAAACCCAAACAAAATCCTCTAGCTTCTAAAAAAATCATCAAGTACTCAGAAATAACAATACTAAGATACTAATATTTATCGTTTAAGAAAAGATAGTCAAAACCACTGACATTTAAAAAACATCAGTGACCAGACCAAAAGGTTGTATTGCTTATAGGCTACGAATTTATCTAGGACTAGTATATTGGTTACTAAACAAAATATTGGTAATTGAGCATGGACTCACCCCTCGTACTCCCTCTTCGTGAGTGCCATCCTCGTCTCAACAACTTCCCCTTTCACAAGTTGCCTCGTCGTCAACGTGTGCGTGATCTTTCCATTCTGCATTCGAGAACGGATTCGAGCCTTAATTTCAGTCTTAATAATTAATCATACTCATGCAAATTATCCAGTTCGCCTACCTGGTTTCTATCCTTCTATGGGTAACAATCCCGCAGGAATGCCAAAAAAGGCGTATAGCGGGTTCATCATTTGTTTGAGTCGCAAATATTCGCTTTTAAACGAACAGTGTTACAACATTAGGTGTAATAAAAACCAAATACAATAAAAATGTATAATATATAAAACGAATAGAAAAAAAGAAATGCAAAGAATCGAAACCTGATAATCTTTCGAGTCAGACAACAAATAATCGTGTTTGACGGAAAATTCCTCGTATTTCGGGAAATGGGTCATATCCATTGCAGATACCAACCACTTGCGCTTCCTAAACGAATTATCATAAAGATTACTCGCAGCTAACTAAAATGTCATGTTTCTCTCGCGCCATATAATCAGAACAACATTCCAACTTAGGTTAATATAATAATAATACCAGTATCGACAATAACTCACTTGCTGTTCTTGGCCAGTCGATCATTGTACTCGAGCCCGGCTCTGTCACAAACCACCTACAAAAAAGTAAGGTTACGGTACATGCCTGGGATTACAGTGTGCATACATCTACATATCGGGAGAATACGCACTGGTTTAACTAACCCTCCAAAACCTCTGTAAACCCTAGTAATCTATATGAATACATATCGTGTACAGTAGAATTAAGGGACAAAAAGTATCGAATAAAGGACCAACCTGAACCAACTTCAATATTTTGTCATCAAACTTTGTGCATTCGCTGTTGTCGATAACGTCTACATAAGGATGGCCGACCCAAACCTTAACAAGGGATTATCACTAAATCACATTCAACCGCGAACCATAGTGATGGTCAACCGAACCACAGCTCCTTAATCCCAACAAGAACACGATATTTTCACAGCATTGCAACAACGCAATGTTTCGTTGAAAAGGTAAGACGTCAAGTTGGAAACGCATGCAGTGAGCTGGCTGCTGTCTTGGACAAATGTAATTTGAAAAAAAGCTTGTGAAAAATAGGAGGGTACCTACCTAAACGGCAATTTGAGCTCTCCAAAAGAGAAACTTACACTTCTGGTCAAGGAATCCTGTCTCTTAGCATCATCCAGTCCCTCCTTTCTAGTGTCATTATTGGAAAGAGTGTAGAACTTTTCCGCACCATCGGCTGCGGTGACCATATGCACAACCTAACCAAAGGAAAATGCAAACTAAAATATAATTCAACTTCGAAATCATTTGATGCAGGAATCCACAACTACATAAGGAACACTACACATCACTAATGGATGACAAAGTGCTTTTATTTTTTTTTCAACCTTAGTTAGAAGTCCAGATGTATTAAGATAACCGAAGTGAGCAAGCGTTAGACGTCCAGAGGTATCAAGATAACCGAAGTGAGGAAGTGAGACTGTCACTGTGGAATAATAGGAAAGGACCAATAATTCAACTATTCAACATAATAAGATACCTGGTCATATCGGCCATCTCTGAGACTGAATTGATCCAATCCGCAATCGTGAAGCATTTGTTTCCATCCCTGCACATCAATATACGCACTCGGGTCCATTGCACCGCGGTCGCAGATTACCAGCACATTTCTGTCAGTGACCAGACGAGCTTGGTTGAAAAACACCTGAAAACACATCTTCAATCTTATATACTAAAAGGAAGAAAGTTTATCTGCCTGTCTGCTTGACTGTGAGGATGCATGTTACGAAGAAAATTTCTACGTTTTGTAAGTATGCAATCTTATTTCGATAATGAAAAATCGGCTCAGACGGCGTTAGCCGACTGGTACAGTACGTATTACAATTAAGTAAGCCTGTAATAGAATCCAGTGAGCTTGAAACCGGAGAGGATGCGTGAATAATTGATGGAGCGCTAACGGAAAAGGTCTAAAGAAGTGAAACAGGTGAAACGCCCTATAATCTGTTATATGTTCTATGGTCGATTCGGCTTCTCAAACGTACTATTTCAACCATATAATTCTTTCCATCATATTTGTGAAATACGCAACTCACATCTTCAATACGTAGCAATGTGAGAAGTAGATCCTTTTGGAATTCGTAGGCCTGTTTCGCAGATAGTTCAGCAAATTTGACGCCTAAAACTCAGTCACTCTGTCATTTCACTTCTTTAATTTCAGCAAAGAATTCCCACGGATTCCGAGAGTGCGTGTGCACGGACACCAACAATTTCTTAATTGTTTGCCTAATACTTTAAAATAAATCTTTCGCCTAATCTCATGCCTAAACTCTTTCACCTTTCACCAACTAATAACTAATTGCACGAATGCACGGACACTAATTGGTGGGGGTTACTTACATCCTCATTTAGCAACTATTTTTTTACAATCCCAGGATACAAAGCAAGTATTATCTTTTGTGTTATCAAAATAAGTCCCATTTCCAGAATTCTTATCTAGCAAGTAGCAATGGAATGGAGCTACTGATCTGATAAGGAGGTTTGTTTGCCACACTACTCTCGCTAATCACACGATTATCGTTTCAACAAATAGCGCTAACTTTCATACGCACGCAGGCACATTCAAATACTGAAGGAAAGACAGGAAGGAGCATTACTTAACCGTTAAACCTAATACCGTAATGTTAAGATACTACGATACACTAGTATCGTAGTATCTTAAATTACGAATTTCGATGAAAGAAATGATACCAAACGGTACTCTGGTACATAAAGAGGAACAAATTAAGTGAACAAAGGTAAGTTACCTCCTCCGAGCAGAATGGTTGCGGTCTCTGGCACAGTGAATACCTTCCAGCCGGCATTCTCAAAGAACGTGGCCAGTCGAACCTAGAGTATGTTCATTTTGATGAACATATACTAAAGCAGAACAATACAATGAAGGTTAGAGTCATACTAAAAATGGAATAATAGCTATACAGAGAATGTTAGACTGTCAGATGTCAGAGTAACAAAGATGAAAATTTAAAAAAAAAATAGATATTTTACGATAACGCTTTCCTTATTTCAATAGTTGTTATTCAATTGTTAATGCAGTTGTTCACCAGCTATATGACTTATGTGAGTGAGTTGTAATTTACACAAGCCCTATGCCGATAAGTGGTAAAATTTCGAACGTAAGAAAATAGTTTTCGATCAAACTCAAACCTGTCCGGTAGTCTTTCCTCCACAAGGTCCCCCGGTCAATACAATTTTGTACACACGGTTGCGCTTCTGAGTTTGTGTGGGGCTTGTGCACGCGGGTGGTGGAACATTCTCCTAGAACGTTATTATATTTTCAGAGGTATTCACAATTTACAGTGAATAAGCAACTAAAACACTACTCAGTGGATGTTTCTATGAGAATATATTATAGATGAAAACCTACGATAAATGTGAAATAATAGCTGTAGGAGCAATGTTAGGATTTGCTTGATAAGTAAGCGTATAAGCAAACAGTTGGAATATTTGTTATGTGCAGAGTAAAAGTACAATTACGAAGCACATGGAAAATCGTATACGAAAATTCAGCACACATTAAACTTGTAGCGTGTCACGAAAAATACTAAGTGAAACTAAAAGCTCCCAGAACTAACAACAAAGAGTTAATATTAATGAGTAGACATACAAGCCAGTGCGTTTTTGAGTGACATTCTGCCATTTAGGATTAGCATCGACAAACGAATATTTGACCATATATGCGGTAATAAGTAATCAGTAGTGGCATAGGTATAAAACTGCACATGTACATAGGTAATGTGCGTACAACAAAGAACAGTTATAGAACTATACACACCAACATCACAAACACCACCATATCGCAACACACCTGAGTCTGAGGCCATATTCACCCTCCGATTCCCCCGGGGAAATATTCCCTGGGGACAGAAAATAGCATTCTAATGTGAGACACGCCGAGAAAATATTGGGAATTGAGTGGTGAATATGGCCTCAGGTCACAAACACAGTAATTGTATGTAACTTCCATCATAAAACGCAATCCTCATTGCATCACTAAAACAACTTTTCACTGCGATGCATCGCGTCGCACGATTAGTTAATAATGCAACAAACATGGATAGCATTAATTACATTGTTGTGGTAATTGGCTAAGTGGCACCTAACTTTTCTGCAAACAACAATAAGATTGCTTACGGAAAGTAGATCATGCAAGCTGGAGAGCCGGCGTTTGATCCAGTGGTTCTTCACGCTCTTTTCGCTCTTTTTCTTCTACAAAATGTTTAGTTTCCACCCATCTGTTACTACCCGAATATCATTAACTAATTGCAATTGCACATGTCTGAAGTCTACGTGAACTATGGAACGACGCCCTTGAAAGCTGAACGCGAACTTTTGATAAAGCAAATGCGAAACGAAACTAACAACCAACAAAATGACCAATAACGGGAGTAATTAGACAATTAGACTAGTTACGTAATAAGAAGAAATAGTGACAGTTTTCTCATAATAATCGCCAAATAGCAGTAACACACTATACTGAAAGCAAAGCTGCTTAAGTACAGCGACCACGATTCGAATCAAAATGCATGTAAATACAAGTATACAAGTTACCACTTCACAGGGAGCGGTAATAATCATTGGAATTATTGGATTCATTTGAAAATAAGCAATATCAACAAAAAATAACAATTAATGTTCAATCCAGTTCTCGTTCTCGAATAATAGGTTTTAATTTAATAATTACAACACAAGAATTTACACAAATGTGTGGTCTTCCAGTAAAACAAAATACATGTTTCTGTTCTTTTCGTTTTTTTTATTATAGTGGCGCTTTATGGGGTTTGCAAGTATGCCGAAAAATTTTATTGAAAAAGGGGAACTAGCACGCAAATTACCCAAAATAGATATAATGAGGCTTCCTAATTTCAGAAACCGCAGATAAATTGCAAGCATATATACTTGAATGGACAGAACCACTTAATGTATAACAGAATACCACAGAACTAACATGGCCAATTACATATTATAGGAAGTTTTTAAGGAAAAAATTTTTTTTGACCCCACTGCGGCACGTAAAGTACAATAGTACCGATTAAAACATAAAGCAGCATAAACACGTTACGTTACGTATAATAAAACCAAACACTAACCTTTGTTTGTTCCTCTACAGCTCCTCGCGTAGACAGAATCGAAAGAGCTGGTGGTTGCTCAGAAGAATCGGCCATCACCGGATAACTCACCGAGTTGCTGCAAGACCAAATTTTAAACGTTTAGGAGAAAACGAAAAAAAAACATGAGAAGAAAGGAGTGGAGTATTCGGATAAGCGAGCCACAGCCCCAACACACCTCGCAATTAAGAAGCCATCTACAAAACGAAATAACAAAAAACAACCATTCTATTTACAAAACTAAACAATTTTCTAAAACACATAAAATAAAATAAAAAAATAAAATTTAAATAAACAAGGTAATGTACAGAATGCTACAAATCACGTCTAAATGTGAAAAATGTTGTTTGTTTTTACTGTAGTTTAGAACAGAGAGACTGCAGAGAAGTTCGACGAATTGCATTATTGATTGTTTTTTTATAGATATTTATTTACTTATGGGTAAAATAAAATGTTATTTTTGTCTGTAAATCTTTCCGTCCTTGGCTTAATAAGTTGATGTTCAGTCTTATAATTAATGCATAACTTTTCGGTGTAACAACTAAGACCTTAGCTAATTTTATTATTTAAATTTGGCGTATTTTCTAGGATGTTAGGAACAGCGAAAAATGAGTGGATCATAGTGACAAATCGATAGATCGGAGATATGAGATGTAAAGTGCAGTATTGAATGCGAGCTTTTCACATTGTGAATGGGGCCTTATGTGAGTCGATCCTTTCTTCTTTGTGGGGAGGAGCTCTCACAGAGGGCAGACGCGGGAACATTCTGCGCCTCTTTTTTATAACACGGATCTCGGCGGTTTCTAGCGTCTGGGTCTCGATGTCGATAAGCACTGGGCCTTACACTCTCTTCAAAGCACATTTTTTTCTCCAAAAAGTTTTGAAAACATAATATGAATATCAAGGAATAGACGTATTACAAAATATTAAATATTTAGTGTCCATAGTAAAATAAGGAAAGAAGAAGACTTAACAGGGTGCTGAATTTGAAAGCGAAATTGGCTAAAAGCATGTGATGTTTCAAATACGGTAAGTAACAGTTAGAGCTGGGTTACACTTGGCTAGAGTTTCTCTAGGTAGGTCGATTTCCAAAACCCATTTGTGGTAAGCTTGCGCGTTTGTTTATTTTACCTGGTGTATACTTATACTCGACAGAACAAAGACCAACCTATCACAACCTATCATTTGCTCTGACATCATCAGATTTTTTTATCTTTTTTGTTTGCACACAATGCATTTGTTGTTTGACTGTGCAAACGTCCGAATTAATCCAGTTATCAGCTGGTAAGACTAGAAACAAAGAAATTGCACCTTGTATTTGACTCCACACGTGGAAATGCTCTCAGCATATGGGTGATTACCCCGGCGCTGAATTACTGCGCCGGTTCCTTGAATTCATATATATTTTAATAGACGCTTTGTTGCAAAAAAGTTTCGCGACTGATTTCATACGAAGGCCTGATAATATGCAGTGATAGATTTTCGTCTTGCGACCCAAATCGAAGACTTACTAGGAAAATTATCTAGGAAATTACTATAACTCTGACTCCACCTTTGCTACCATGAGTAAATGTAACGTCATCACCAAAATATTGCTGCTTGATTCAATTTTGCTTTTCTGCGGTTTAATCTTCTGATAAAAATTTCATCAGCTTACAGAATAACTAGAAAAAGCACAACAGGATTGAAATAATAATACAGAAAACGTAGCATGAAATAGAATATAAAGATTAAAAACTCGTGAATAAAATGTCGTTCAAATTCATATTCTTCTATCACAAACTCGGATCTTTGTTCTATTTCTCCTAAAAACGGAGATCTCAAAATCAAACAAACAGTAGATGGAACCGAAATGAACTTTTGCAAAATTAATCGACATTTCGGGAAAGGAAGGACAATTTATATGCGCGAAAACAGAAAATAAATTGTATAAATAAATTCCTACGGATTTATATCCCAACATGAATCTACTGTATTTATAGATCGTCGCTCTCAAACCGTCCGGTAGGTATAACACGTTTGCACTCTACGTTTTACAACATAATTTAGTTTGGAGATGGGTTTGGAGGTAACATGTGTGTGGAAGTTTTGTCAAAAATTGACACATATGTATAACCAAAGTGTCTAGATTTCATTAAACTATTCTGTGGAACAAGAACAATTTATATAGTCTTTTACATAATAGTTTCTCGATTATTTTAGTTCTCAAAACACTAATTAAAAATTAACATATTCTTGGGTTCCCCAAAATTAATTCACTAAATAGATAGAAAAGGAAAGAACCCTCGTCTTTAGTGAGATTCGAATAAAAAGTGTTGTCGCGATTGTAAAAACAGATAACGGAGAAATAAAGAGTTAAGATCTGACCGCCTAAAACAACTCACGCAAAGTGATCATCGAGAAATTAAAAGAAACTCTTTTGGAAAGTGAACGATGCAAAATTAAAGACCAGACTATCGCATGCTCCTGGTGGGTAGGAGTGTGAAGTTACGATGCAGGACACCCTATGTTTCCCCAGTAATAATAATAATACGCAAACGGATGGTAGTCATTTTATGGCGAGTTTACTATTATCTGAATGTTATTAGTTTAAATTCTTCCTTTCTAAAACTTATTGTTAGCAGCAAACACATCCTACTGGTGTACAACACTTCAAATTTGAACGAAAAATTTAAAGCACAAATGTCACACCATTGAAAAACACAGTAATGAAGTAGGATGTTATGCTCCTAGCTTTAGTGTATGTATATGTGTTCCCACGCACTTTTACAAAAATAATCAATCAAAGGGAATATTGGAAAAAATGAAAATGGAAGCGTTTGCCATTGAATATTTTCTTATCTGCTTCACCAAAATAAACAAGAAAATAAAACTGTTTACAAACCGAATCCTTGTTTTATCAAGATAAATATTCACAGAGTGTTATGCTTGCACTTTTCTAGAAAACATACACATACTTTCCGTTATTTAAGAAAAGTAAATTATGTATCACTATACCGTGCGCCCACATGTGCCTATCAATGTGTGAAGATGCTTGAAAATTATTATTATGACTATTATGATTATTATTATCACATCGAAGCAAAACTGAAAAGGAACTTGCGTGTTTTCCGGAGGCATGGCCAGGGCAGAAGAACACTCTTGCGTTATCTATTTTTGTTCCGCTTCGGTAATAAATCAAACAATTCTCCAACGTGAGTATAGATAGGATAAAATGCTGTGTTAATTTAGATTTATCTGTTTTTGTTTACCTGCAGAAAATACGCCTGTTTATTTACACTTACTTAAACTTATTTACAAGATATTTTCACTGTAAAATAACGGTTTGTCATGTGACGAAAGCTCAGTGTTTAGATCTGGTAGGTACCCTTCCAACATTTGAAGAGCCATATAATGCGTTAACTTCCATAAAAATAATACTTTGGAAGTTCCACAAACCTCACTGAGTCAAACTCAAGCCGTTTGGATTTCATTTCAAATCAAAGGAGGTGCAGGTGCACTTGCAAGACTGAATACTCATCATTTGCAGCAGTCTACTTTTAATTGATCTGTCAAATAAAAGAATCGGTGAAGGAAACCTTTATATAAACAAAAGCGAAGCGGAATCGCGAGTGAGTATTTGTTGGCAATCGGCCAATCCAAACAAGACTACTTTGCAGGTGAACCAATTTTTGCAATTACTGTTGTCCTTACTGAAAGGGAGAGCGAGCGCCATCGTCGCAAGGGTTTGTAGCGCAACTGTGGCGCACCTGTGGCACACCTGCGGCGCACAACACAGTGCGCAGGCGGTCGTCCAACTGAAATTGCACACCGAGTTTTGAAGTGTACTGTATAATTCGTTATTGTAAAAAAGAGGAAAAAAACTTTATTCTTTGTACTGTACACGCAACATTTAGTAATTGAGCATTGATTGAGTGAGAAAACATAACAAACTGTAAATAGTTATTCTATAAGTAGTTATTCATCCGTGAGATCGCAACATATTCGTACTACGATATGTATATGTAGTTGGCAAAAAGTTTGCCATCAAGTGGACTCGATCTGTCGACCCTTTTCCTCGTCTACAAGGAGTAATTGCTTATGGCGTTGATCTCTTTTTATGAGTTTACTCTTCTTTTCTGGCAGTCCGTCTATCATTCCTCGACCCTTTGTTTCAGGTAGAACAATCTGAAAATGTATTATTCATGGTTTATTTCTATCTATATTCCTATATTACATTTATTTCAATATATTTAAGAATTATCTATTTGTATCATATACCCATGTTTATTTATAGAAAAAATTTATATCCATCGTCTATTTTAAGTATACTTCATCGTCTCTCACAGTTATGCGAAACATCAAACTTTTTTTTCAAGGTAAATAATGCGTTATCGCGTAGAAAACAGATTTGTTTTATCTTTTTTTTGCCTCTTATTGGTGATTTATTATCACAAACTAAATGCTTACAAAACCATTTTTAGGCGGAGGTAAATATATTTTTTTGGCATTTTACCAGACACGATACGTGATATTGTAAGTACCCGGATACATTTTTGTTAGATTTGTAACTATAATATAAGTTTCTATAATAGTTGTTATAGTTATGTTCACAAATAAACTTTTTTCCCATTTTTTTTATAAACAACACGTTCAGTTTCACATTCCCACGTTTACATAAAAACGATGTGTAATAAATAATAAATTTGCGCGCACAGATTTTAATCTAGGAAGATTAATTAAATCTACTGGTCCTGACCATGTCAAAGATAGAAAAAGAAAATTATGGTTTTCCCATGGACCTTGAATCGGGACAAAAAAATAAATGGAGAAATAATTTTTAATGAAATGAAAATAAAATAATATTTTAGAAAAAATTGCGGCGAGCAAATATTTCTGGTGGGGGGGGGGGGGGGGGGGGGGAGCAAATATGGAAAAGTAATATGCTAATTTTTTTTAGGTAGTTTGCCGGTTAAAAGTTGGTGGTCAAACACAGACTGGACCAATAGACACGAATAATAATAGTAAATACCTGAAAGCAAATTGCGTCCCATAGAGACATACATGTCATGATTATGTAAGGAACTGGCTTCCACGGTGTCTGAAAATGTATATATACTCGTTTGCATAGTGCACATATACAAAGCGCCTTCTCTTCAAGTAATTACCCTTCCTTCATAATGCACAAGTAGTTGCCCAAAGACGAGCTACTCCGGCTACCGGGCAATTTCATAAATGATACGACTGTGCAAAAAAAAAGTATTCGGCTTTTTCTTGGATTGTTTTCTGCGCCAGAGGTGCGCCAAAAAATTGTCAGTTTGGAGTAGCAGAAGCGCCGAATCCAATCCAAAAAGTGTGCTGCGCGTACATCAACTGGCAATGTATAACTTTTTGCGCAGACCAGCCGCCGTCCCTCCTCTTTCTTGTGCGGCGAAAGCGCCACGTTTCAGCAGCAGGCAACAAGGTGATTTGGTTACTTACCACGAGAAATAGTTGTGGCGCGAGTATTGTGCCAACTCTGCTCCAGGTTGATTTGAATGAAACAGCAGTGTTCCTCACCACTGTAGGGTAGAATTCTACCGAAGTAATGCCCTTGGACAGGTAGACCTGAACGATGAACAATTACATAATTAGAACCGGGTCAAGAATCTGGATTGTTTAAAGGAGGAGGCTCACGAGAATGAAGTGCTCAGATAGTTTCCTTTTATCGAAGGATAATGGGTTTATCTTCCAAAAAAACAAGTATTATAAGGTTCAGCGCTTTAGTTTGGAGGAATTAATTAATCTAAGAACTCGAAGTCAAATAAAATAACCTATCGTATGCAAGGTAGACTTCAAAGCTAAACATGCAAATTTACAAGTCATTTTGCAAGCCAGCACAAAATTTGCATGCCCACTATGGAAATCAACTATTTTTTACGATCCAAAATTTTGATAGAATTCATAGTTTTATATTGATTTACTCCTTCCAGTTAAAAGCTTTTGCATTGTAAACCATGTCTTTCGGAACTTAATACCATCATCTTTCGATAAAAGGAAACCATTTGAGCACTTCATTCCCGTGAGCCTCCTACTTTAAAGGGATCGGACACTTCAGAAATTTGGCTCCTTCATTGTATGCAATAGAGCCGCGTCAGCTATCAACAAACACAAACGTTCACTGGACAACTGCATTGAAAATGGAGCATGGGATGCACCTATCCAAAATCGGATTCAAAATAGCCTTATGGTTTAAAAAAAAAAGTAGTAATACCTGCGAACAAACGGCTGTGGCAATTATTGTGCTGAAGCGAACTACCTGCGAAAGGTCCTCGGTCTTACCTAAAAAAAAGTAATATTCTTTTAATTGATTAGTGCATAGCACTAACATAGTTTGAGTTTTATCTATTATTTGTATGTAGCATGAATGGATATGAGGGATAACGCAAAAAATATAACGTACCAAATATGTGAACAGTCGCAATAACGGATAAACACAGAAAAACGGTGAATTGGGCACAAAAGTGAAAAAGTTTTCGGCCACATTTCTCGTATCTGAAAACACACATTACTTATTGTTAGAGCGCGTTCGGGATAGACTTTCGACAACGAAACAGGCTAAATGCCAGTTCGGGTTGGCCGTGCTGTTAGCTGTATGTGCTAAATGCCCAGTACCACAGACAATCCCGAAAACATTCTACATATTCATTAGCGAAAACGCAATCTACCGTATGTATTAACTCTTTCGCCGCAAAACATAAGCCACAGACAGGTACATAGAATTTGCATAGAATGCATGAGAACTGAATAGTACAGTATTTTTTATTTTGGGGTGCTCACCTATAATCCAAGAAACCCATAATAGAGTTGAGCGCCCATCTGAGAACACCAAAATAGGCAGAGTTGAGAAATATCGAACCGGATAATTTCTCCAAATTAAACATCAATCCATAGTTGATCATGCTGAGGCAGAAGCTAAAATACACATGGATAAGTCCTCGTCCAGCTTAACTCCTAACTGACTTACATTAGAGTTGGAAAACTATTATTAGGCTTCTATTATTTGGTTCGTAATGTTCACATTCAGTGCAACGGGGTGAAAGTGCTACGGCTGGAGCAAACTGTAATCCAAGAAGAAACTAATAAATATAAACAAAATAGTCATGATAAACGCACACTCCAGCGCAGAAAACAACCGTAGCAGCCGCCATTTGCTTTGTGTAGAAAAGATGGCGAACATTGTAGTTTTTCACCTTTTTCTGACGGTCTACTTGTTTCTGAAGATGTTTTTTTTAATAATTTTCAATCTAACAACCGATCAAACCAGAGTTTTTTGACTGGTGACACTGAGTAAACTTAGCGCGCGGCGAAAATATGTGGAACAGAAAGAGGTAAGTGGCGATATCGCCCTAACTCCGCCAGGTTGTCGCGAAAGGGTGCTCAGCGTACTCGCTCGCGCACCTGACAGGAGACGAGCGACGGCAGTGCGAGGTGCGCGGCGTAGGAAACCGTCTTTTCGTTGCCAATCAACAACGCTTAATTTACCCAGTCAAGCCTCGACTGTAAGCTTCCCGCTACTAAAAAAAAACACTCTTTCACTTACAGTAAGACAGAAATTGGCGGGAAACATAAAATATCTCACTTCATACTCAACTTCCAGAAGTTTGTGCAATCCGTCTGCGTGTTTCTGTTTCTTATCGATTCGTTGGATTTCCAAGAATATCCTCTTTGCCTCGTCAATTTTACCACGTCCAACAAGCCAGCGAGGGGATTCGAAGAGAAAACTGAATGAAATAATATTATAATAAATACTAGTAATAAAGAAAATTCAAATATTTACCTTGGTCTAAGTCAACCAGAATCCTAGTTTATGTTTATTAGTTAATTAAATGTATTTTGAACAAATAAGTAATGAAAAACTGACAACGCCACAATGAGTGCGGGAGAGGAAACGGCAACAATAACCCGTTGGAATGTTCTCCAATCGTGTGAAAAATAGGCCAACGTATTCATAATTATAAAATTGGGAGCGAATGAAATCAGAGCCGCCAGCCATAGACGATGTTGTTTAGGAACATGCTCGATCTTGTAGACACTGAATATTCTGAAATAGAAAAACGCAAGTTTAGTGGGAATATCGATGGTTTAACTCTGTTCATTCCCTGGTTTGAAATCATTTAGACGGGCATAACGAAAGAAAGCATAGGTGTTATGCCGCTCCCCTGATCTTCGCTCACGCGAGGCCCAACTTTTCGTGCCATTGGTGCGCGGCATGCGCGCAGGGTTACATCAGGCTAAAAAAGGACTCGCGCGTACTTTCTCATTGGAAACTTCATAGCTCATAAATTAGTGATTAAAAAATAGTTACGTCGTCTGTCCTCCGTTGAAGAATCCGACAATTGTTCGAAGAATCGTAAATGTTGTCAAATTGTTCGTAAAAGATGCGGCGAAAGAGGAAATGGCACAGCATATGAAGACAAAGAGCAGGGTCTGGAACAATGTAGAATTAAATATTATGGTACCTAGTCTGCTTTTGAAACGCCTTCTAAATAAATGTACATTCCCAGCTGTAGGTTGTGTGCCGTTCTGTGCTGGAAGTACGCAGGCACAGAAGGACGTAGTGAACGCGACTGCCCATAAATTTCATTAACCACGTAACAAATCACTTTATCAATGATTACCAGACGCAGACACTCACGAATTGATTGGCTGGTGCTCTTGTTGGGGGCGAGCCCCTGATTTATCTCTCTATTACGTTGGAGGTCATTCATCTCTATGGCTTTCTTATAATAATATAAAGAGATGCAACATACCCTCCGTCTGCCGTACTTATCACTGAGATGTCCAAAAAATAGGGCCCCAATTAGGACCCCAGCCATTTGTATTGAAATACTATTCTTGACCCAAGCAGTCTCCTCACATATGTAACCGAACTGAAAATAAAGGAGCGTAGATGCATTATTTAGAACGTAATTGTAATTATATAGAAATGGATAATTAAATTTTTTTTTTTTTATCAATAAACCTTTATATTAATAAAAAATTCAGGTCATTTTACATGGGATATGGTGTCGATCATACGACAATCAATGATCATAAAACGAACTTATTTCCGAAGAGGATAGTTAGCTGGTTTCTAATTTCAACCTGACCAGGACTGAATATAAATATGCTTTAAATGCATTTAGAAAGTTTTACAAAACGTTCAAAATGTTTACTTCAACGTTTACGGATCGAAATTCATGTTCTGTTTGTATATCACAGTCCATATTTCGATGCAAACCATCTATTGAACAGAGATTGACTTTTTGCGTCGTATTGGACGTGTATTCGTTCTCACAAAACACCTTTTTGGGAGCAGCGCCTAAAATTTGATTTGATCATTATAAATGTGCAAAATGTGTCTCTCCAAAATTCTCTTGTTTTTGCTGCGTTAGGATAAATTATAATTACAATATGTTGTAAGGTGGTAGTGGTGTAAGTTAAACGGTCAGGCCCATTTCAAATGATCACTGTCTTTGATGATTCCATCTGATTCTCCATGTCATATATAGTAGGATGCAATAATTTTCTAATTTTGAAGCGCAAAAATCACTCATTATTCAGCAATTTACCGTGAGCAGTCATACACAGCTATCCATCGCAGTTGGCACGCCCATTCGCGCTGATTGGCCGATATCGCAGATGGAATCATCAAAAATAGGGGTCATTTGAAATGGGCCTGACCCTTTAATAGTATAGTTATTTTCTTAGTAGTAGAAAGCAGAAGACAATTTTAAGCAAAACCTGTACCTTAGGGTCAGCCACAATTCAGGTAACCATTATTTTTGATCACTACATCCGATTCTCCGTGTCATTTGTAGTTGGATGCAAATTGTTTCCAATTTCCAGGCGCAAAATTTACGCAGTATTCAGCAATTTACCATAGTCAGTGTTACCCTGGAATTTATCGCAATTCTTACGTCATTTCGCGCTGATTCGCCAATAACACGATTGTCACGCCCAATACAGCACATTAGCCAATCAGCGTGAATGGGCGTCACAATTGCGATAAATTTCCGGGTAACAATAGTAATGGTAAATTGTTGAATACTGTGTAAATTTTGCGCTTGTAAAACGGAAAAATATTGTATCCTACTATATTGGACACGGATAATCAGATGAACTGAGCAAAAATGAGGGTTAACTGAACTGACCCTGACCCTTTAAATTAACAATATTATAAAGTGAAGTCCAATGCGAAGTTATCCCACCTGCGTACACCATATAGGTCATATTTCCCATGGCGCTGAGGAGCACAAATTCAGAAAATAACAATATCCGAATGCAATACCACGACAAATGGACATAGTCATCCAAAGATTCGGATTTCTTCTTAGAATTCGGTTCATTTTCTTGTTCGGTGGGCGTTTCACCTTGCATTCTGAAACTATTCTTTTTATATGATTGTTCATTCCCATATGCAAACCATATAAAGTGAACGACTAATACCCGCAATATAATTTGGAATCGACGAGTCAATACTAACAATGAATAAATAAATAAATAAATAAACCAATAATAAGTTGGTGTACTAATAACAAATTGGTGCTATCAATAAATACTACATCATAGGCAGTTGAACATGGTCATAGCAGACAGTTGAAGTTCAATATACATACAATAGTGAAATGCTGGCGACAAATTAAATCAGCTTACCTAATTACCGTTTTTCAAAGATCAAGCTCAGGAAAGAAGTCTGTGTTTTGTATACATCGAAGCGCCGGTCGAAATCGTATATTTGCACGAAGTGCGATGATGTATAAAGGACATGAGATATAATAGAGATACATGGTGTATAGAGAGGGAGCGATAAAGGGAGAGTAGAAAGAGTGAGAAAGAGAGAGAGAGAGAGAGAGAGAAAGAGAGAAAGAGAGAAAGAGAGATAGAGGGAAAGAGAGAGAGAGAGAGAGAGAGAGAGAGAGAGAGGCAGGATGTATCGAATACACATAGCAAAAGCATGTAGTAGGAAGTTTAAATACTGACGATAGATAGAGTTTACATAGACCAAGTATCTCTTTCTCTTTTTATCCGCTATCTAAGCTCTTTCTCTCACTTTCTCCTTATCCGTCTCTCTATCTCTCTATCTCTCTCTCTCTCTCTCTCTATCTCTCTAATCTCTCTCTCTCTCTATCTCTCTCTCTTTCTGAGTTCGTCATAAAACAGAAAATTTATTTGCAGCGTTCTTAACGATCCCATGGCAAACATTGGAGTTCGTGACTTGTTTTAAAAATAACTTGTTAACTAACTATACTGAAGTTGCGAGATGCGAGCTAAATGTCAATATTTATGCATATTTTTGTCTCTGGAGCGAGAGAGGGAGAGAATGAGAGACGGAGATGGACAGACAAACGACAGCGCAAAGAAGTAGTGGCGAGCGATATCGCTTACGTCATATCGCATCATAATCGTGCAGATTTTTGCGAGAGGCTAAAAAGTTGAAGAGCAAACAGCGAGAAATGATGTTTTCCCGATCGCGAGTTCCGTAACTGGGTAGCGGAACTTTGGTGCAGAAAAACTACCGTAAATTACGAACAGTAACTCTAGTTACTTGAAATAAATCAATATATATATGTAATGGTTAGAAATAAAATGTATATAGATGAAGACAAATGGCAAATGCGAACGTAATAAAATTGTCATCAATAAAATTGAAGTATCGTATAAGTCGGAAGGACATATAAGCCTAACTGTTTCGTCGTTAATTTTTATCACTTATTGAAAATTTCCTGATCTTTTATATGAAAAGAATGTACGTTATACATTGTTACTAATGGTATCAACCAATGGTTAGCGATAGTCTTGTCAATTGTTACCAATTGTTACCAATAGCGACTGTTCATACATATGTAATGTGGTAAGCATTCAAATATGCTTATTAGGCAACCACCATATTGCACTAACAAATCAGGAAATTATTCAAACATCTATTAAATCACTTCTCGTTCATTCTAGAATAATGATAAAAAATAGATAAAGACAAAGTTGTAAGTCGAAATGCAGCTTAAAAATTGAAATCCAGCCATCATGGCTTATTAAAACTATTGGAAATTTGTAACCACGGAGACAGGCTCTGGTTTTTTTAGCCTTTCTGGCAGATGTGTTACTTTTTTCCATAGTCATATTCATATTTTTATGGGCCCAATTTATAAGAAATAAAAGAAAGAGAAAGAAAATTAGCATACCGTATACCATATAATCATCGCTAACTTTTGGGAGCAAACATTGAACATGAGATTATGTCTTTCTACTGCTACGGTTGACCATACCATATGATTGTTCCTTCGAATTAGAATTCAGCTCTATTCTTCTTACATCCTCTCTTTCTCTCTCTCTCTCTCTCCTCTCTTTTTCTCTTTCTCTTTCTCTTTGTCCTTTCTCTCCTCTTCATCTCTCCTCATACATTCTTATCTGTCTCGCTCATCGTTTCAATGTTATCGTTTGATTTTCGTAGTTGTCGGGAAAACTTTCCAGTTCTTATGAAAACATACATAAATTACAAATTTCCCGAGATTTTCGAAAAAGATTTTATTCCGCGATAAAACAATAAAAAGAGATCAGTGATGCCGTTTCCTACTGTGGTAGACCTCACGTATACATTTCAAATAATTTTCGAAAGAACCAATACTAGCGAGAGAATCATGGGCGCCTCCTGGACCTAGCCCGAAGAAATTGAAAAAAAAGCAAATTGTATCTGGAACTCGTTTCCTAACACTCAGCGATAAAACAATAAAAAGAGATCCGCAGAACAAGTAATCCGCTTTAAAGGGATAGGTTCACCTCGAATTGCACCTTTTTTTATAATTTATGTTGATAGTATGACCTATGACGGTCAAAATGCGAAAATTGCAGTAAATTTTCTTTGCTCCCCGTAGTAGGAGAGCTTGCTCAAAAAAAGCTAAACTACCTCGAATCTATAAAACAATTGGAGTACCGCAGCCATGGTATGTGGGAAATAGCGCAGAAGGACTGGAGGTGCAGATATTGTTGTGACAAACAGAGGATGATAAAAGGGCCCTGTATTTTCTAGCGTCTCCAGTCCTCCCGCGCTATTTCCCACTTACCATGGCTGCGGTACTCCAATTGTATTATAGATTCGAGGTAGTTTAGCTTTTTTTGAGCAAGCTCTCCTACTACGGGGAGCAAAGGAAATTTACTGCAATTTTCGCATTTTGACCGTCATAGGTCATACTATCAACATAAATTATAAAAGTGCAATTCGAGGTGAACCTATCCCTTTAAACCCTGTATCGAAGTGAAGAAGCGTAAAAGTCTTATTATCTATTATCATCAACACCTGAAGACTTTATAGTATGGTGTGGGTCACCAAAACGCCAGAACTGCGCTCCTAAAAGGAGTGGCCCTAACTTATTGCTGGTGCCTGGGCACTCACAAGGCGAGCCATAAGTGCGCTAGGGGAGCGCCACCATGGAGAAAACGGATATTTTATTCGCGCATCCCTTGCGCATCAGCGGCCCACAAATTTGAAAAAAAAAAACTTTAAAAGAAACACGCGGCCTACACATGGCTCGCCATGTTGCTGCAGAACGATGACTAGTTTAATGGTGCCCAGTTTTTTTTTCAACAGCAGTTGTGAAAATATATCATAAAACTCGACAATTATTTTATTAAAACTTTTATTGAAACCTTTGTGAAAACAATAACACATATACAATAATAGATGAAGAGCAACGAGCAAAATTAAAACACATAGTAAATCATAAATGAATATGCAATGTGTTACCAAGAATTTCGTGAGAAGAAAATATAGCACCACCACCTTCGATTATTAGTTACATAACCAAATAAAATAAAATAAAAAAACACTTTAGGGATTACCCTAAATAACTAGTCGAGAAAGAAAGTTACATCATTATAATATTCGTACAGATCCAGTTCGGCAATTGCTTTGCGGAAATTATTTTTACAAAGTCTAACCCTTTCCGCGGATGTGCTGATTTTGTAAGGAAGGCATACAAGGATTACATTATGTTCCGATGCAGGATCTATAAAAAGACAACTTTCGAAAGCGGAGCGGTAGACACTCATCACCTAAATAAATAATGCATTAGACAGTAAAGTATAGTTCACTTTTGATTAAAAAAATAGTACAAAAGGCTGTTGTTATGGAAAGGTTTCAAAACTAACAGACAAGCTGGAAATCACAGTGGACCTGACGATTTGTGGATTTTAGATATCAAATTTTCCGCTAATGTCTTCGTCATATGCAAATTAAGATGTTGCCATACCGCAGACCAGACACCTTGAACTATAAATCAAGTACGTAATATCGTGAATTCGGTATTTAGGAAACTGACATTTTGTTATCCACTACTCATCAAAAAGATAAGCGGATAAACCTTACGTCGCTGCCGATTTTATGAATTGGCTTCTTATTTGGGCTCATATCCAGAACATTTATTGCGAGTATTCCTAAATGAATGTTATAAGTTATCTCAAGGCAAACCAGTAAAATATTGCGTCAACAGCACATTGCATAAACTTTTCCGCCAGGTATTCTACCTATATAAAGAAAAACTACTATAATTTTAAATGTTACACATATGTCTTGTCAACTAACTGTGGTCCTAAGTATATTTGACCTTTCTCATCTACCTTTACGGGCGGTAAACTTGTAAACCTAGCTGAGGTAATTTACCAGCCTTTAGCTGTGCTAGTCATGTCTAACCCACCTTTAGCAGAGGTAATCTTCCTCAACTGTCGGGCCACTTTTTTGGTCACAAATCCACTTGCAGGACACGGTTGCTCAGGCGAGAAATCACAAGCATCCACAGTTATAAAATCGAACGTGTCACCTAATAAAACAAAGAAAATAATTAAAGCTAGAACTGTCTTTCTGGGAACCTCATCTGAAGAATGCCCTCCTCTACATACCGAAGGAGTGCGCTTATAGATTTTGTGCCGTATTCACCAACACACAGGGAGCGCTCCCTATAGGCTCAAGAGCGCTCTGAATCTATTCTGCTCTCGCAGTCTCTACGCACTTTTTAATTCCCTCCCTGGGGAGGCCAGGGAGGGCTCTCTGCGTGTTGAGGCCTCTGGTCCCACCTCGCCAAATTTTCACCCGGGCGCCGCAAAAAGCTGCGCGGAGGCTCGGGATTATTATCTGTGTAATTGCTCACCCCTCATGGCAGCCTCGTTAATAAAATCGATTCCGTCCGCATGAATTGTTCTTCTGTGTTCATCTTCCACTGTTCCGAACCACTTCTTTGCTACTTGAATAATCACGTCTTCCAGCTCAACTACGGTCATATTCACCTGCAATTTAGATACGCTGTTGAAGCGCCGTTCGTTCGCCGTGCGTTCGCCGTTCGTTCGCCGTCCAAAAGTGGGGCTTATGAACCACGGCACGGGTGCGTGAAGAAGTGGGCGAATTCGGTTTTTGTGTGGTGCGGCAGAGACACCATCGCGCAGCTATGGCCAATGCACCGCCATGGCAGGTGACATTACATAAAAGGGAATATTTTTTTCGAATTTTCAAAAAGGAAATCCTCAGTTGTTTTACTGGAAAAAATCAGACGCATGTGGAACTCTGGCTGACAATGAGTTAAAGCGAAATGCTAGCACCTTTGGAAAATTTCCATATGATGATAATCCTATGTATCCTATGCTAATTTTGTACGATTGCCGTGGACGATCGTACAAAATTAGCGTAGGATACATAGGATTTGCTTATCATATGCAAATTTTCCAAAGGGGCTAGCATTTCGCTTTAAAGGGAATATTGAGCTAAAAATCCCAACCTTTGGTTTTCGCGCCTTTAGGAACCCATCAAGGCTTGATCCACCAAGGCCTATCATTAGTGCGGACTTTTCTTCGTTCCTTGAAATGAGTGATTTAACATTCAAATTAGGTCAAAGCAATTATGGTAGTGCTAGTCGAATCCAGTTATCACTAATTTATGCAGAAAGCATTATCGCTCAATCTCACAACAAGGTACAGTATGCAATACTACCTGTCCTTCAACTGAAAAGTATTGAATATAAATGGTGCAGCGACCATAATTGCCAAACAATGTCCTCTCAGATAATTATTGTCCACAACCCAAGAACGACTATCCACCTCGGTTGCAATTGTGTGCATTTTACCTGAAATTTAAATCTTTACTTTGGAAAAGTGTGTATTTTGTATATGTTTCTCGGGCTAGATACCATACGCACAGAATATTCTTACGCTACTGGCAAATACAGTTCTGGGCTTAGGCACCCATTTATAACAAGTAAATTATGCTAGTGATTTATTGAATGGTGCGAAGTACCACACATAATCGAGTATTGTTTGAGAAGGTTTTAAACTAACCTTTTGGTGGTTTGAGAATTACAGATGCTTCCACCAAGTGTCCAACTTCATTCAAGTAAAGCATACGCTCAAATTGGAATCCACGCCTAAAGCGGTGCGACACTAGGTTTCGAAACATGTACATACTATTACATTTCTCTTGTATTGAACGCAAATGGTGTACCATTGCGGCACAGCGTTGGGCGCAATTTGTATACATATAGGGCGTCAGAGCGCTTGGTTTCTTGGGAAATTACAGAAGACCAAATATGATTGCACAGAAGAGTAGTCATTTCTCTATTCTATAACCCGATAAATGGTATATCAAGGAAACAAAAAAAGAAAAAAGAAAACCAACTTATTATTCGCTTTCTCGCATTGATCGGAAACTATGACACAAAGAGATGAATCCCCATTGCATTGACGGTCCACAATGCGCTAGAATGAATTACAATATACATCTATCGACACTTTTTTTGTATATTATACTACACTATACGCACGGTCCCTGTTATAGTATGATGGGGTCCTTACCGCACCAACATCGTAGGGTGCCTTTTTGTTTGCGAGATAATAGCTACTACATCAAGACTTTTCTTTCTTTGACAATACGACTCGCTGTTCCAATAAACACTTATTAAACTGTATGACTCCATTTCGATCCAATATTTGTAAATTGTTGCGTGCCAACAATGAACAGGGTAGTCTCTTATTCGTTTCAGAGACCACCTGCCACACCGCTTTAAATTAAAGGATTATCTTAAAGGGAGAGGCCCATGAGAATAAAGTTTTCCTCAATTTTCTTGCACAGAATGTCCGGAATTTCAGAAATATTACCGTGAAAACCGCACTGTTTGAAGCCTGGAACTCACAGAGTTATTCTCCGGCAAACAGTTCGGCCAGGTACAGTTGTCAGGATCAATTTTCGCGCTTTTAGGGCATTTCTGTATTGGAAACGCCTCTTTATAATTGTAGTAATGATCTATGTTCATTTGAACATTATTACGTTGAAAAAGAATGCAAGTGCACGGATATAAACCGTAAAAACTAATTTTTGTGTTGCTGACTACGGTACCTGGTCGAACTGTTTAGCATAGAATATCTCTGCGAGTTCTTGATGCAAATTTATGCGGTTTTCACAGTAATATTTCTGAGATACCGGACATTGTGCGCAAGTAAATTGAAGAAATTCTTTTTCTCGTGGGCCTCTCCCTTTAAAATACCGTCTCAGGACATCGGAAGTGTACGTTTCGGCTAATTTCCCCGTCCACATCCAGCTCGGTCTCCTCCTCTTTGAGGTTCTCATCGAAGACTTCAGGTTCTGTATGGGGTAAAGATGCACTGATGCTCTAAATACATAGATTTAAGAACTGAACATAGGACAATATGGTAACAATATAATACTTCACTATAGAATCGAAGCAACGACACCCACATACACCATCACTGGTACCCGTTTCCAAAAAGTGTTGCCTCCTTCTGCCTTTATCGACTACAAGTGACTCCTCACAAGTTATCTCATATTTGGAAATTAAGCCGTCAAACTCAGGATTTCTAGTTTTCCAGTCGAAAAGGTTGAGAAATAATGTAAACCTGAAGCATAACGTTGGCCGCAAGAATCATGACTGCCATCGTGAATAAGGGATGTTTTGATAACATCCTTCGGTATTTTCCTAAAAGCATATTTGAAGTTAGATTTGAAACACGCTGGAGGGATCTAATCGGAAATATAAAACAGACAAACGGAACGTGCGCTTGGTTTTTCATTATGCGATTGACGAACTGTAGAAAACTCCATATTTGCGTACCTAAAATTTACATAATTTAGTAGAATATGGTAAAACCGTCATTTGTTTACATTTTGCCATTCTAATTTTTTGGGTGGGCTCTTCACGGTGTAGCTCAATGAATATGAATTACCAGTCGGCTCACGCCGCCTGAGGCGGCTTACATGGAAATATGATTGGTTTAGCATGGGCATACCTACATACAAAGTTTCAAACGTATCATAAGAAATTCACATAATAGGAAACAATTGCATATGCATACTTCGATATTGAACTGCGACACTCTTTTTATACCCAAAACTCGGAACAATTGTCGAAAATTTGCATTTCCGTAACGCACATCGGTATGCAAATTACGCTACAGTTACTCTTTTATATAATAAAATACCAGATGGCTGCGCCGCCTGAGGCGACCTTCTAGTACATTTTTATTTCATACATACGTGAAACGTTTATTCAAAAGTGATTCAAAAAATTAGCATATGCTAAAATCCTCGCTTTATTGCTCCTTTTGTTGCTCTAGATTTGTTAATCGAAGTACTTTGAGCGCGCCCCGAACGATATACCACACACATTCCGTATATGCAGCCTTTTTTGGACTTTTGTGAGAGGGGCGCTCGGGATGTGAGGTGGCTCAGTGCATGGGAACATGAACTACTGAACCAATTCTACTTCCATACGTGAAACGTTTATTCAAAAGTGATTCAAAAAATTCATCAAAACACACAATCAAACAAACAAAGCTCCCAACTTTATATAATAAGATTTTTGTGTTGAGTGAGAAGAATGTAAACTATTCATTTCATGTAAGTGTGTCTGTTAAAATCATGTTTATCAAGATCTCAATCCACTTACCACCATCGCGCAACACATCGTCATAAGCGAATTTATTTTCCAAAATAACCTCCCGCGAATCATTTCGCTACCTAAAAGTTAACCAATTTGAAAGTAGAGAAGGAAATGCACGCATCATCATCATACTCTCATCCTACGCTACGACAATCGCTGTTACCTATGAAATTAGTTGTATAGCTGATATATAAATGCTAAAAATGTGCGTATATTTGCAAAACCAGTCTTGCTGATAGCCCTCAAAGTGATGAAAAAGGAGAAGCTCGTGTTTTATAACTTTTTATAGTTCAGGAAGAAGGAGCCCAGCATTTGTGCTGGAGGTGCGCCTCAGGAGCGCCATCGGTGCGCCAACCGAACTTGACCACATTGGAGAGTCCCTACCGTTACGTGTTTTTATTCTGTGTATTATCGTTTTTGTTCCTTTACACAAAAATGAACAAAAATATTGTTGAAACGTGTCCATACATTGGTTTATTGTAGAAATAACGCGGTAATTATACGTATGAAAATGAATAAGAATAGATCCAGTTATAACAAGATCAATTATCGCTAGATGACGAAATTTCACTATGAGAGCAATTCGGGTAATTATCCTGGAAATAGCGAGGGCAATTATTCTGAAAATGAGGGAACCACGACCAGTTTAAAATTATATTACTTTGACCTCGGCGTTAGAGGAACTAGCACTGGGCATATGACACATATTAGAAGTTCCCATTATTATCATGACAATTGTTCAATAATTCGTTTTTTTTTAATAAACATTAAAATTCTCCAAACACTGTTTCCGAAGAAAAAATCCCTCGCGCTTGTGGTAATTGACCTCTTCGCCGAAGTGTCCCTCCAGACTCCAGACAACGCGAAACTTTCACAGGTGCGATGCCTATAAAAAACTAGTGTGCGCATGTTTTTTCCTCAGTGGAAATTCGCCAGGGCCAGGAATTCGCCGCTTCCAGCACATGTCATCCATACTGCAAATTCGCCACACAGCTTTCCATGATTTTGTTCCATGTTCATCAATTTACCGGCTTCTCTCTTTTTGTACTTGGCAAACTGCCTGAATTTTCATATAGTGAAAGATTGACAACAACATTACGATAAGTACTACCTTCCAACAAATTTGCTAATGTTTATATTGCTCAGGACTAGGACCTCTGCGCAGGACCAGGACTACTGTTCAGGACCTCTGCGGAACATGTCATAAGCAAACCTTGAAATTGTACATTGAACTCCCTCGAATAAAGGTGCACGCTCTTGAAGCGTAAAACAAATTTATTTAAAGTTTAATATTTAATATTTCCAATGTATAATAAGCAGAAGAACCGCTTCCTAACCCCTTTAAAATACGAATTACCGAAAAATTTAAGACCAATATTCCATTATGCGCTCAGTATCCCACGCGCCAGACGGCGCTTTTTCAATATATAAAGGGACCGTGTCCTGGACAGGGAAAGGGCGAAGACGAGGACAGAATGCATTTTTGAATGTGCTGGCCGATAACTCATATACATAGTCATGCAATGTTTTCCTTCCCAATGGAAATAGGTCTAGTTAATTACAAAAGTACCCCCCCCATCTACAGTACTTGGGGAAAGCACACACAAAAATGTACGGTACTAGGATCAGTAAGTCCTGCTCGTTGCGGTTTTCAAGGGAAACACGTAATGTTTCTGAAAACGATCTCGTGGCTATGATACAATGATACTCCTTGTCAGTAGTCAGCAATACTTTTTCCAGTATGTATTTGTCGTAGCTGCATAATTTAACCTGAATTCTTCTCGACTTTTGGTTTCATACTTAGAGTACATTGTGCCTGGAATGTACTAATACAAAAGCGTCCTAATAAAATCATAAAAAAAACCTCTGCTTCTTAATTTTGGCCAATTTCAGTGAGACATAACATGTGTGCTAGGAAAGGGACCCAGCCGAATCAATTAAAAGTGCACCCTGAAAAAATTGGCAGTCTGCCCATTCTCTTTGCTATGCTAGATTTGCGCATAGGCTCAGAGGTTCCCGGTGTCATTCGCTATAAATTCAATATTTTAATCGATGGGGCATGTAGCAGGGTCCGATGATACAATACGTGTAGTGTGCGTCGAGGATTCCCTACATCGTTTTTCGATACAATCTAAAATCAGCTTCAAACGAGAAGTTTACCTAGTGAACAAGGAGGGTGTAGGACAGTAAGTGAAGATTCGTAATCAACCAGAAACTGATGACACACCACCCCTTTTAGGTGTATGTAGGACAGTAAGTGAAGATTCGTAATCAAACGGAAACTGATGACACAACACCCCTTTTACGTGTATGTAGGACAGTAAGTGAAGATTCGTAATCAAACGGAAGCTGATGACACAACACCCCTTTTACGTGTATGTAGGACAGTAAGTGAAGATTCGTAATCAACCAGAAACTGATGACACAACACCCCTGTATCTCCAAGTTCCAATATGTCCTAGGCCCTCGCAACGCTGTTTT
Organism: Pelodera strongyloides; assembly: GCA_036852015.1. NCBI lineage: Eukaryota > Metazoa > Nematoda > Chromadorea > Rhabditida > Rhabditidae > Pelodera > Pelodera strongyloides. The sequence goes on along the minus strand of JAANDG010000173.1, from coordinate 34,592 downwards.
GAGACACTGTCCGAGCTTTTGCTGATTTTAAACAAAGAAAACGCGGGTGTTTTCCTGGAAATGGGAGGCAAATACAATGGCATTTTTGTTATTAATAAACTACACATTTCCATGACACTGTATGTCAAAAATAATCAAATAACTAGTTATGAAACCATTCTTTGTAAAGAATTGAGTTGTGCAGTTTCTAAATTAATTCATTTGAAGTGGTGAGCACCTAAGTGCAGATGAAGGGTAAAATCTTGAAAATATTGGAAAATAGCTTCATTACGAGTGGGATTAACTCATTTTACGCCTCCCCGTGTGTTAGGAAAACTACTACTCGCTAACTTCAAATATCTGATCATTTACGTGAAATTTTTCCAACAAGTGAAGTATTTGTTTGGCAAACTCGCGTAGTTATATGAATCACTGAGCCATGTGCCTGCAAGTATCCACCCCAATATCCATGAGTCACTAAAGTACTGAATTCCATCTTATCGATCCAAAAACCGCTCACTGCACTACTTCCTGTCATTATATATAACAAACTGAGACAAAAAGCATATCGTAATCGATCGATATCTGAGGTGTCTGTGCGGTGTCTGGAGCGGTGGTTGGTGTTGGGCCCTCTCTCGCTCTTTCACAATCATTGCGCCCTTTTTGCTGTTCACCCTCTCATTCGAGTGAACGTTCTTTGTACTCATGTCCTTGCGGCTTGGGTAAGTCCCGCCTCCCGCCTATTTTTGACCCGTTACATCACTATTAAAAGCTTCGCACAAACTATTTTTATAATCAGTTTTGTTATTATTATGTTCCATTTATCATAATTCACCATTAATATCTAGTAGGAGCGATCCTACTTTGAGCAGTGCTACTCCTTTACATGTGAACACGCCTTTTCAGAATGTAACTGCACTTTATTTGTGATATAAACGTACCTAAGTGATTTCTTGATCCGTTGACGAGGTTACTTCATTAGCTTACGTAGCTAAAATGTGATTGAAATATCGAGAAATGCTAGAATAATTCAATAATTATTCTCCAACTCTCATTCTCTGGCGCGTCTCCATCTTTTTTAGGGCGGTGTGTTAGTTTTATTTCCCTATTCCATTGACCGAAGAACTCCCGCGGTAACTTTCTTTTGTCCTTGACAAAGGAATTAGGTGCGCGGACACTTTTTTGTAAATTTATTGCTGTTTCGCACCATTAATTTTCCGATAACCGTGGCGAATTATATGTGACGGTGAAATACAATTTTGTCTGCAGCCACAACGATGCAGCCGAAACTGGAAGGTCATTCGTTTGAAGATGACCGATAAAGTGCAAGATGCTACTGCTAAAGAGTAACAGTCTACCAGCTAGCTAGTGGTTCATATTTATGTTGTTACCGTAATTGCGTAACTCCGTAAGTTTTATTAATTACGCTCACATGTTTGGGAAGGGCGATTGCGTCTAAAACTGAGATGCTCTCATCTCCGTTGCTCATTTAGCTGCGTCATTAGCTCCCATATTCTGGTCGTCGCTTACCTTATGGTTTCTGAGTCTCTTCTCTTCTCGTCTTATTTTTAATTTTAATGCGAGTATTGCAATCACGCATTCAAACAAAATTCGGTTATCTGAGCCACAGTATTCACTATTTTCACTTGAGAATTCATAATTTTGGGTTATTTTGCTCTGTCGGTCGACACATCCCATTCCTTGCCTTTCCGTCTCGCTTATTGTTAGGCATATTGCTGTTACGTTGATCCCAAATCCGAATTTTTCTAGTGTTTCCTGTTTTCTCTTTTGCAATTGCAAATGTCTGATCTGACTGACGTTACCGTTGCAGTGATAGACTAGGACTAGGAGTCTAGGAGGGTCCAGTCAGATTAACCGTTAAGAGGTTAACTACGTGACAGTTGGTTAGAGAGGCCCAGAGGCCAAAGGTTGGCGATAAGATGTCATTGTGTATTAAAAGAAAGAGGACCGAGGTAACTTTTCAAATGAAGAGAAACCGAAGGTTTTTGGAGAGGAACGAGGAACGCGGGAAAGTACGATGATAGGCTGTGCTTTGGAAAGAAACCGCCCTACGAATGTGCTAGAAAAGAAGGACCCAATGATAAGTGCGTGGAGAGTGTTGACATTCAGAGAAATACTAGCGACTTGATTTGACGGCAGACGGCCAGACGTATTCATCAAGCCGGCAGAGACGCAGAAGGTGCCCTCTGTTCCCAGGATAAAGCACCCGGCACCCTAGCCTTGAAATTGCGAAAACGACAGAAACTTTCAATTTGGCCCAAATCATCCTTCATAATTTCCGCATTTATTATTGAAAATGGAGTTCAGTAATATATCCCCGACTTTTCGCTTAGTTCCTCGTTCTCCACTAGTATCGAGTATCGAGTTTTCCAATTTCTTCTCGGTTCTCGGTCGACATTCTTATCCTCACGTATATTCCATGCTATCGTTTTACGTCACTACATGCTAAATTAGGACGAAGGAAGTAATATTTGAAATAGAATAAAGAATATCTTTGTGCATGAGCATAATGTTAGATTGTTTCTGTTTCCTCCGAGTAATCTTTCATTTTGTTCTTTTGGTCCCGTTCTCGTTGTGCTCGATGACGATGACAAGTGTTCTTCCTTAATCTTTCCATTGTGCTCCTCATTGGTCTCTTCATTCACTTCATTGTCAATTATCAGGGAGGAGAAAGGCGCCCTATTACACACACAATACATATCACCACTTAACTTCGATTCCGATATCTTCCCGTTCACACTCTCTATCAATCAATTTAGGATAGAATATCCAAATATTTAAGAAATGCAATTAACTGTTGACTGGTTCTTTGCCCATGCCCTCTTTATTCTTTGGTGTTGATGTCACCCATTAGCCATCTGCCCTAAATCCACATAGAATATTTGACCTAATGGAAATTGTAATCAAATTTGTGTCTAGAGTGTTTTTAGCAAATTACGTTCTTTGGATTTTATTTTGATAGTCAATTCAAATTGTTATCCTTACTTTTTGTGATACCATGCCTTGTTGTTTATGAAGTTGTGAATACCTAACTACTTGACGTGGAAAAGCAGAAAGTCTAGATGAAAGGGCTTCTTCTGTCAACTCTCACGTATTCTCATTTTCTACGTGCTTCTCTGTCGGCTTCTGTCTCATCTTAACAGACTAACTGTTTAGGCACAGTTTGTTTAAATTCTTCATTAAAGCGAATGTCAAGCCTGATTCACAGATATTCTATAACACGCTGTCACAGCTACCGTAGTTTACGCAATTTCTCTCGCGCTCTCCTCTTTTTCTTTGCTGACTTAAACAAATTTCTCTCGCGCCCTCCTCTTTTTCTTTGCTGTCTAACAGCAAACGGTCCTGCGGCAGAGAATAGTTCTGATTTTGTCCACACGACTCGAATCCCATACTGAAGGAGTTTTTTGGAGGGGTTTGAAATTGTTTTTCTTCTTACATGAAAGTTTTTGTTTATTTTTATTTTCACTTTCCTTACCTTCAAAACGCAAGCTTTTTTTTGAGCCCAACATGCAAAACCGGCTTGACATTCCCTTTAAACACAGACCATAAGCCTTCTGCGACTTTTTCTCCTCCGTGCAAATAATCGGATGTTTCGTAGTTTGTTGATTTAACAGCTCAAGCGGTCGTCTCGGTCAAAGCGATAGAATAGAGCGACGGGTTTAAAGTTTAAAAAATTACAGTGTCGCTGTTTAAATTTGTTTAGCAGTGTAATGAAAATGAACGGTTAAATGAAAAGCTGTCTGTACAGTGATGAGCATTTGAATTGAACCACCGAACCTACATGCCTATATCTGTTATTTGGCGAAGGAAGAGTTCTCTTTCTTTCGCGGAATGAGCGAAGTTTTTTTTCATATTTCCTTGGCTGAGCTGAATAGTTCACTCTTCTTTGCTTTTGTTAACCAAGTGCAACTGTATTCTACTTTCACATATCACACACAATACCATCTGATCTCAGGGTAGCGCTTCAAATTTGACTTTACGAAATGTCGCGTGGGCACGTTTGAAATTGAATAACGTCTTTCTGGTTCAGTATTAGTGGTAGCGTTGCGCTACCAGTTTACTGATGTGTTTGTCCTAATGCTAAAGACTGATGTTTGTATTATACTCATACCAATATCAAGCTGTCAGCTGTGTGATTACGTCGTTATCTGTATTTTACCGTTAACTACTAAAAATCTCTCATATGATTGTTTCCGTTGCCGTCATTCACTGTTTGTTTTTCATTTCCGTTTGATTCTTTATCGCTGATTAGGAAATTATTTATAGAGCCTTTCCATTGTTATGATGTTATCAGCAAAGCGCCACACGCAGCCTTATTCTGAACTGTTTCAGGGGTAATTAGTGGAATTAATCTTTTTGGAGTTTGACGAAGAGTTCAATTTTGACGACTTTTTGTCGCCTACTTGAGGCGCAGCCCCAAACCACTTACTACTTCTCCTCCCTTGACGCAATTTGCATACGCTTCTGGATTCTCGAAAGAGTTGTCGTGAAAACACAACTAAGGTGGGTCTGGTTTGGATTTGGTTACGCTTTTGGAATGGAAATATAGAAACATTGGTCCTGGTCCTGGGACATAAACAGCGCTGTTTGACAATTGGCACAGACTATCCCTGAGGATTTATGTATTTGATGAAAAATTAACACTCACCATTATTATATTACATTTTTTATGTCCCTTGTCCATGACGTGTGTCAGGTGGGGAGACCAGTTGGATGTACTGAATTGCACATACCTGTAATTATGCTAATCACATTCCGTATTGCAGAGAAGATGATTTCCGACCTGAGTGCATTCCAAGCAGAGATGCTGCCTTTTCTGGTGATCGGTGCCGTAATAGCCTTCATCCTCGCATTTGCCATTGGTGCAAATGATACGGCCAACTCTTTCGGAACATCAGTCGGATCTAAGGTAGGTGTTACAAGTTCTCCCGGACCCTCTCCGGTCCTTCGGGACTGGGTTCCCAAATTGACCCGTCTGGTTTGCAGGTTCTCACCCTTTGGCAAGCCTACATACTCGCAAGTGTTTTCGAGACTCTAGGAGCCATTCTATTGGGTAAGCTTCTTCTCTCTCTCTCGCAACTGTCCAACCTTCATTGCTACCTTTATTGAGCAGTTTATTAGTTGAAGGGTGCTCAGAGTGTATGTATTCAGTGATATTATTTTGTATGTCTTTATGTAATCTTCTCTGTTTTAGGGCATAAAGTAACAGACACGATGCGTAAGGGAGTCATCGACCTTGCCGTGTACAACGACAGTGAACGTGATTTGATGTACGGACAGATTTCCGTTCTAACAGGTTAGTTTGTTGGTTACTGTATTTGGTTTTTATCGGAAGCTTGAACTTGAAATGTAAACCGAAACGTTGGCAATAAAAATGTGTTAAACGCATTTGTTTTGTGGTTGAAATCCAAAGCTCACAAGAAACTTTACTTATACATATTAGGTCAGCACGGGTGCCGTATACTTGTATATACTGAGTGAAACAAGCCATTAATGCAATAATTTATTTGACCATTTGACGTCGTTTACGCTCTGGATTTATACCCTGATGAATTATTTGCTATCTATTTTGGAGCACAGCACTCCCCATTTTGATAACTATTTATTTACTCTAGGATGTGGTGCGTGGATGTTGTTGGCCACTTTCTTCAAACTGCCCGTTTCCACCACTCATTCTATCGTCGGAGCCACTATCGGATTCTCATTCGTTCTCAAAGGATTCGACGGAATTCGTTGGGCAAAGATTGTCCGCATCTGTAAGTTTAACCTTCTTTTTAGGCGCTACGCGCTAGGGCGTAACGCCGTAAATGATTTTCATGTTCATACACACTACCAGAGTTGAGGATACGCTCACGGGTTCTTAGTTAGTGGCTTACGTATACGGTTTGCCCTTTATAATTTTTGTTAACAGTTCGTTGTTTATTGTGCGTGAGATTTCTCAATCCGTCTAAAATTATACCGGGAATCATTATTGCCTTAAAGCGAAATACCGGCCGGTTTTTGAAACGCATTGCGCACACCTGCTTCCTTATGCAGCATATGCAAATGAGCAAAGATAAGAATAGACCCCAATTAGACCCCACTTTGCATAAATGCATAGGAATACAAGTACTTTGGATGTGTTTCAAAAACCGGCCGGTATTTCGCTTTAAATGCCCTTTGAATGACATTTGTTTCAGTCGCCTCGTGGATTGTGTCCCCCATTCTATCAGGCATCGTCTCCGTCGTTTTCTTTACCTGTATCGATCATGCGGTGTTGAGAAGGGTGAGCTCTTCCTCTTTAATTATTATCACGTATTTAAGGGGCTTTAAACTACATTATGTATTGTTCCCAACTTCATGTCTAGGTGTAGTTGCGGCGAGGGACAAATCAGCTGACTAGTCTTTTCTTGATTGTTTTCCTTTTTGCCGCTAATGGCTTGGCGCGAGTCTTATCTTATTTGGCAATTTGGCTTTGGCGATGTTTTAAAGGGATCAAAAAAAATGCTTCAACATTGAATCGAAATGGAATATGGCTATTAAACTAAACTACTAAACCTTTTGATGGAATACTGTATATTCTGGGGATTTTTTTTACCAGCGATGGATTATGAATACAATTTCGGTGTGTTTAAAATTGTGTGTATTATTTTCTTTAGAGTCGCCCTCTGCATTCGGGCCTGCATGTTCTGCCGGTGATCTATCTTCTGTGTGTGTCCTTCAATGTCTTTGCCATCATCTTTGAGGGATCTGAGTGTAAGTTTTACATTTTGCATGCACCAAAAGGTTTTGAGTGACTGATTTCGTCCCCCGTAGCATCAAAAGCGTTTTGCTATGCTGTTTCATTTTAATCTTAGTAAAAATTTTATTTCAGTCCTTGGTTTCCACTCTCTGTCTCTGACCCAATGTCTCTTCATCTCTGTCGGTCTGGGTCTGGCTGTCGGCATTCTGGTTCGCGTGGTTTTAGTGCCGTATCTAAGGGATCACATTACTTGTAAGTTTTAAGATATTTGAATAATCCTGGTTCGCGTGGTTTTAGTACCATACCTAAGGGATCACATTACTTGTTAGTTTTAAGATATTTGAATATTTGAAAATTTATTATACTCATTAAAAAGAGCGCAACTTCGTGAGAGACCTTTACCTTTACTCTCGATGTAACGACCATAGATAGGATATATTTATATTTTCCATGGTACCCTTTTCTTTGGCTCATTTTCTTATTTGCCTACTCAAGGGATTGCCTAATTTTTAAAAAATTACTTTTTAGCGACGATCAAGGATGCCAACGGTCATGTGGTTGAATTGACGAGTGTGCAAAGTAAGTTTATGTTTGAGTCACATTTTGGCCCTCAATCTCAACTTTACCAAAAAAAGAACAAGGTACTAATGTAAGGGGGTTTCAGTGGATGCTCTTTACTGTTCTTTACTATAAATTATGATCTTGTTTTCTAGGGGCAAGTTTACGGCATGGGATTTTGGACCTTTTGACTTTTAATTTAATACTAATATGGTGCTCTCATGGCAAAGCACTATAGCCTCGCTGGAGTGTTATTGTGAATTGGAGGAGACGGTATTATTATTATTATTTGTGCAATTTCAGCGAAGGCTGCTCTCCTCGACTACGAAAACGGAGTGTGTAGTAATGGGAATGGAAAGGAGAAGTCGTGTGGATCGTCTGCCTCTGAGAATGCAAAGCTTGTCCATCCACATGGTACGAAAGCACAGAGAGACTGCTCTCCCTCTTCTGGTCTACTCCAATCACAGACAGGTGAAATGTGCAACCAGCACAATGAAAAGAGAATGATTCTGTGAATCTAGACCTTTTCCTACCATTCCAACCTGCTAGCCTTCTATATGCAAATTTTTGGTCTAGACACGTGATTTGCATGCTGTAGAAATTTATGACTGCTGAAAAATTCCCAGGGTCTCAGCTTCAGCAGAGTTTTTCATTGGAAAGATATTTCTGTCTGTTACATGTCAACACACTGCCCGTGATCCCTGTTCTTTTTTGTTTACCCGACGCTGTCTCTATCCCGTGCACCCTCCACATATCTGCCTGTCTATAGTCTATAGATACGCTTGTTGTTGCTTATGAAATATGCTCTCATATTTATTGTTTTGTTATTACTGATGAAATAGTTGTTAAGGGGTTGGTTAATCCTAGCAACTGGGATCGTTCAATTAGATAACTATGGTCATCACATTATAACCTTTGTTTTTTATAACTCAATTTCTTTGCAGCCCAGAATGTGGTGGCCCCTTCGTCTTCGGTCGAGTCCTTCTTCCGCTCTTATAGGCCGGAAGACCCGCAGGCATCCAAACTATTCTACCTCCTCCAGGTGGTCACTGCCTGCTTTGGAGGTTTCGCACATGGAGGAAATGATGTGAGGTAAGTATATTGTTCTATTGTGTTTCAGACGTATAATATTGTTTGTTACTGAACTGATATTATGGGCTGTTGTTGTTCTAGGCATATGTGCCTGTGGAATTATGAACGGTGAACTTTATCGCCGTGACTGTGAGACGCAAATTTGATTTTTATTATTTTAGCAACGCCATCGCTCCCCTCGTTTCGCTGTATGCTATTTATGAGGAAGGGTCGGCAGGACAGTCTTCTCATACTCCATGGTAGGTGGTATTTGGTGACTGTTTTTATTTTTCTTCATATCTATTTGATGTCCGTATAATTTTCTACGTGATAGCTGTCACTAATGTACTGTAGCCATTATTATTATTATTATTATTATTATTATTATTATTATTATTATTATTATTATTATTTCAACTCTTCCAGGTACATTCTTCTGTATGGAGCTGCCGGTATGTGTATTGGATTGTGGCTGCTCGGACACCGTGTTATCTACACTGTCGGAGAGAATCTCACCAAGATTACCCCGGCTAGGTTTGTTGCTGTTACTGTCTTCTTACTTAATACAGATCTCCTTCTTTTGTTTTGTGTAGTTGCAGTCTGTGTATTGTTTCAGTGGATTTGCTATTGAATTTGGAGCTGCGGTGACTGTGTTAATTGCCTCCAAAATGGGACTTCCCATCTCGTCTACTCAGTGCAAGGTTAGCACAGAAAGTTTTGAATTGTATAGTTTCACATTAGATGAATGATTATTGCTACTGTGGATTGAGGTCCATGCCGATATATTTTGTAGGTCGATGTTAGGTAGGGTAGGGAAAAAGGAAAAGGAAGAAAAGAAGCTATTTCCTTTCTCCCATAGATAGTCTTTATCTCTTACCTCCTCATCAGTATCAAGCATCTAACCCTTCTTTTAGGTTGGCAGTGTGGTGGCTGTGGGTCTGGTCCAAGCTTCCCACCCCGTTCAATGGCATACATTCAGGAATATTTCCCTCTCGTGGATTGTCACCCTTCCTGTTGCCGGCAAGTATTTAATACTAGGAATAGCGAATTTATGCTTGGACATATTCAATTATCTAATTTGTGAAAAACTTGGTAAAAAAACGTCATATGGTTTAAGTTGTATTGAAGTGTTCGGCTGTTTTCTCTTGCAAATTGCAGACTTCCAAATAAAAACTTTTCGGATTTTCGGGATCGTTTTTATTCATTCATCATTCAGGTCTGCTATCCGCTGGAGTCATGTTCTTGTTCAAGACCTTTGCTTCTTCGGTGGTGTAAGCGAATCGCTGTGTGTTTCCAGCCAGATCTTTATATTTCGAATAGTTTTAATTAGGACAGGCAGGAGTACTTGTTCAGTGCGTACTTATTAATTTGCTCACGAGAGCTAGTTTTTAGATTTTAGCGGTATTGCACGGTATTTGTGGAACCCTGTTGTATTTGTATAGTATACTTGCATTCACAACATGTGTGCAACTTGTGGTGCATACTGCGATTTGCGTTTTGCGTTCAGTTCTACATCACAGAATCACTCATTCGTTTCACAAACCCCGTGCCATACCGCATTAATAAGATAGTCATGTGTTGGCTGACGACAGTACCATAATAATTCACTTATTTCTTTTGTTCCTATATTGCTAGCTTTCCACGGACATAATAGTAACCTTTTTGGAGTTATTTTCTTTAAACTTTCCCAGTTCTGTTTTATTGTTAGTTGATCGAGTTTGCTCATTAATGCGTTATGTGTGGGAATAAGTTGTTACCGGTTTAGTAATAATTCTTTAAGATCGTTGATCCGTTTCTTTGTTAGCATTGTGCAGGTACTTTATTGCAGTATGAATTCTGTCTGTGTTTTGCATTTGTCTCTTTAGATTTATATATTTTATTGCACTCTTTAGTTAAATAGATCCCTTTACCTATACATCTTTCTCATTCAGAACGTAACAGTATTTCTGACGATTGCATTTCCGCAAACTGAAACTATATTTTAAATTCCGTGAATAATTATTTGTTAGTTTATTGGTTCATATCTTCATTCTGTCGGTTACCAGTTCTGTATTAATGGCTCAAAATTGTGTTGCGTGTTTCTTTGTTTAACGTTTTCTTTAATGCAACGAGTTTTGGTTGTATGTTTTATTCGTTAAATTTCTAATAATTAAGACCAACTTTTTTCCTACTGTTTTTACAAATTTGAGCGTTTATTAGCCCTCTAAATCCGGTAAATCTTTCTTCAAAATTCAATCATTTAGGTTAGGCCATGTAAGTTTGCATGTTAGAAAGTTAATTAGAGATAGCGAATTAACAGCCGCATTTTGAACCCTATGTTGGACACCTGAGTTCCCATATGTTGTATGCAAATGAGTATAATTTGAATGAAAAATCGCGCGGTATTTGCAACGCTACATGGGGATGGGAATATATCGTCCAGCATACGTTTCAAAAAGCGACTCTTATACCGCTTTACTGTGTTGAATTGCTGCAGTTGATTGATTGCATACGTTTCTGCTTTAGCATTTTATCCTCTTGGATTGTAAACGCTATCTCAAAGCTTTATGAACACATTTCGGTATACTTGTTTATTGTCGCTTGTTCTTATTGTATAGCTGTTATCTTTGTTTTCAAGTATACCAAAATGAACAATATCTGTTGAATAGTTGAATTGCAACCAATTTGCTTTCTTGTTCTGTTGTTTTGTTAATTTTTGAACAGGTTTTCACTTTACCGGTCTTTTGGCTAAACTTCGTTTTTTTTCATTATTTTATATCCCTTTTTGGTTGGTTATATTCTAAGCAAAGTTCTTGATTTATGCTTGTTGACGAGGGATATTTGCACTGTTTTTGAAGTAAGAAAGTAAATTGTTAGGATAAGAGAGTTTGTGTCCCAAAACACGCGTTGCAACTTTGTAAGAGACGATATTTGGAGTAAAAGCGTTTTTCTAAAGTGGGTGGCCTTCCGGAACGCAGGAAATTGCATGACATTTTAACGTTGGCGTGTTTCTTACTGTAGGTTATTGAATGCCAGTAAGTGGATGTTGACCCAGCATAAAAGGTAAGGGTCCACGGGATTATTACTTTACTGTTCGTCTATTTCATAGTTACTATGAAATATACTATAACAGTAAACAAATGCGGGTAGACGAACAGTAAAGTAATAAAGGACACACAGACATAGGCCAATAACTAACAAGGCGCCCAGCTACGTGACCTTACCTAAGTGAGCCTTTATTACGAGAATATTTACTATTTGCAGTTACAAATTTGTTTTTCTAGATGAAAGGTTACTAGATTACACCAATATTTTTGAGTCACACAGGACGAGCAATGTTTTCCTCCCAGGGTTGTTGATTTGACTCACCATGAGCATGACCATATTAGCTTCGAGGTGGAAGTCGGCTGTGCTTTGCATTTCGACCTCATTATTCTTATGACGTTTTATCAGCGAGATCTATTCTGTCCTATTTAGTGATCTCTTTCACTTCGGTCTGTTATTCTAGAAGAAACCAACAACGAGATTAATTACTCTTTCCCGCCAACCAGAGAGCCGATACAAAAGTCTAGCAACCTTGAGCGCACTTTTGATTTATTCATTAAAGACGCATTGATTTTCATAAAAGTGATCTCGAAAGTGTAGTGTAGACTGTTCTTGGTTTTAGATCATCGGTTGGTTGCAGAAATGTAAAGGGATGACATAATGAGGGGGTCGAGCTATTATTTATCGAATAACATCAACAAACGTGTGATTGTAAATCATGTGAGATTATTAACAGGAGTATGGTTGGTGAAGTATATTTATTATAAAAAAATGTTTATTGAATATAGGGGTCCGTTTAGGAGTCTGTGGAACTATCTATCCCTTGTTGACATCATCCTCCAATCTTCTGTACCGCAACACGCGTTTCCGATCTGAAAATAGACATGATGTTTTATGTTTCAAAAGTGTGTAGAGCTTGTAATCCCAATCAAGATGTTGTCTTGATTGGGATTACTACACATCTTTGAAATATAGATATCATCCCTTCACATGGAGCGTACATCACATCTGTTTTGTGTTGTAATTGAATTCCCAGACAACGTTCCTCCATATAAAGCGAGGAAACATCGTGGTTGTGCATTACGATGTGTTGATTATCAAAACAAAACGACAAAATGTGAGCCATCAACACACAAATCGCAAATGACAGTCGAATTAGCACTACTAAACCCTGCTACCTGCTACCTTCAGTAAATACAGAAAATACAGTAACTCCGTATCTGTAAATATCCCTGCGCTTTTATTGTGATTCACGTATATTTTATAGTTTTGAAGTCGAATGCTATTGTTTCGAAAAACAGAATGTATGTAGTCAAATGGTATGGCATATTATGAATTAGAAGTATAGATGATTTGAGCATTGAAATATAAAGTTGAAGTTCTGTCGTATTCAATAATGCAACGCCCACCGCATACAGCAATCATCTAATATGAAATATGATATATAGATCGTCCACAATTACATACGCTTGAGTGCTGATTGGATGTTCATGGTAATGACATAAATTAAGTGTCATTCATTAGGTGGGATGGGCCCTTTATTACTATAGGAACAGCAACTCGATTTGTCAGCCACATTCAGCAAACTATTCACTGTCAAGCAAAGTTAATATTTCTTCATTTCTATGTGTTCAAGATAATAATCAATTATGTATTACAGTACGTGAATAAGAAAAGACATATTCGAACTCTATATTGTGGGAGTTTGATGCCTGCGCGGAGCTCACGGGATACAGTATAACCGCAATTTCGCAGACTTTTTTGGTCCACAGTTGTGCGCACAGAAAGAGCACATGTTCATTCCTCTTGGCACAGTGTCATTTCTGGTGCTATAGCTGTGCGATTTATTTGCACTGACAAATTTCCGAATTCCATGCATTTTTCGCCGTTGATTATTTTGATTTATCTTTTGAATTTGTTGTTGTATTTATTTCAAGAACTATATTTCACTGCAAATTGTTTTCAGGGATGGTGGTACTGTCCCCCAAACAGGAAACAGCGCTTCTTTCTCTATATAAGCACGAAATTATCCTGCGATTGCGTACGCTGTATTTCTCCATGGAAAACGCTCGATATTTGGAGGTGAGGGGTTTTATTCCTCTTCTTGTTTACGTACTGAATGGACAGGACTTTGGCACCTCCAATCACAGGGAGAGGTTGGGTGTTTTTACCCCACAACTCCTAACTCTCCTCTGGAGAGTTGGGGTAAAGGAGTAAATACCCTTGAAAGTTGTATCGGTTAAAAGTGTAAACGGCAACGCGTAGTTGCAAAGTGCCTGCGTAAGTTGCAGAGTGAGTTTTTCACCGATTTGTACATGCCTGTTCATTTTACAGGAGTTACTTGCCCTCCATGAGATTGAACAACTTATCGCAGAATGTAAGAATAGGGAGGAAAACACGAATGAGGAAGAAAGCATGGATGAGGAAGAAAGGAAGAGCGAGGAAGATAGGAGGAAGGAGCAAGAAATCGAAAATGAGAAACGATTCGGCGATTTAATTTGGAACCGTTTGACGAATTCTTCAATGAGATCCTCCCTGTACATCACACTGTTGAACTATCTCAACAAAGGTATGTTTTCGTTTATTGATGTCTTTTTTCTTTTCCGACTTTCTCCTGCTTAATGCATGTATTTATATATTTTCTTCCTTTTGTGTGACTGACTGGAGCCATATGAGTCGTCCATTTTATAATTTTACGTCAGACGTTCCCTAAAATATTCAAGAATATTTTTAGTTGATGTCAATCTTCATCAGTTGCTTGGTGGCTTGCTAGAAAGGGATAAAAGGAGTCACTTTTTCCAGGTATTCTTTTTTTTAATTGTTCGTATGGCCATACGTTTACTTCGGAATCTTTCTGAATAAATATGGTGTGTGATTAAAAGGTGGCGGTAAAAAGGTAACCGAGTAGCAATCATGTGATCAGGTTTAATGCCATCTTATTTTGTTAATTATTACTTTTTTCGGGTGCTCGAACATCTGAAGGAGTTCATGGCATATACTGATGTTGATGTGGTTTTGGCACATTTGAAGACTGTTCCGCAGTACGCATCCGTTGTAGAGCAACTGCAAAGCTCGTTAAAAGGTTGGTTTACTTGTCTTGGTCCTTGATTCGTTGTATTATTCCCCTTAACTGTCTGCTTGCGTGTTATTCGAATAGGATTTTTTTCAGTCAGTCTGTGCGGTGCCTCAATGCTGATCTGTGGTAGATATTCCCTTCGGAGAAATTGAATTTTCTGAAACTGAACTGTTTCTTTTTTCAGGACTAGGTGCCGATATGCGTAAGTGTATCTTGCTACGTACTGTTCCGTTATTTGGAAGTGGAGCTGTGTACGACATTCTTCGGTAAGTCTATCTCAGACCTCAGAGTGTTGTACTCAAAGATCTTGTTCATAGAGACTGTGTTCGAACTGACTAAGTTCACTGCACTTAATGTTAAAGCGAAATGCTAGCCTCTTTGGAAAGTTTGCATATGATAAGCAAATCATATGTATCCTACGCTAATTCTGTACGATCGGCCACGGCAAGTGTACAAAATTAGCATAGGATGCATAGGATTTGCTTATCATATGCAAATTTTCCAAAGAGGCTAGCATTTCGCTTTAACTCTTTTTCTTTTTGCACAGTGCTTTCCAAGCGATCATGTAACCGTTAATTTCAAAGTTTAAAAGAAGCCTATTATGAATTACCAGTCGGGACGAGCGTCGAGCGAAACGATACCTTAGTTTGCGGTGTTCTTTCTTCTTTCTCTTTCGAATATATCGTTTTTATTCATTGGTGCATTTAGCGGGCTCTACAACTGCGGAGATGAGGCCAAGGCTTTCGTTGATAAACTCTACCCGGATTTTCTCCGTTTTTATAGTGAGTATTTTATGTAATTTATAGGAACTTTGAGTTTCGCACAAGTTGACCTCATTTAGTTCAAAAAATGGCTCTAAAGCCTAAGTAATATAAGCTCAGGTCAAAGCTCAAACCCTACTTCTAACCTGCGCCGCACTGGCCGAAACTCGCAGGTCGCAGGAAGGCACGCAGGCAGGAAACCGAGTGAATATGTTTGTCTTAATAACAAACTGTATATTGTAAATTGTATTTCTTGCAAGACTGAGCACACAATCGTTTGCAAAAATTTGTAAAGAGTGGACTCATACTCGTGCAACGCAACACCGTATCTTTTGTTTCCAGGAGCAATTACTGCTGACCGTTCTCGCCCTCTCGGCCTTGTGCATGTGTGCGATGTCAACACAGATGTTGGAGCATTGTGGTCTGCGCCTCTCACTGCGGAGGGCCGATTCGCGGTCGATCTGAAGTCGGTTGCTTTTCTGTTCAGTTTATATATGCACCGTAAGCTGCGTTTAAGAAAAGAGTACGTAGATGATGAGTGTACGTGGATGCGGCTATGGCGACCGAGCGCCAACGCTGTTTAAGCGGTAAGCGGTATAATACGCGATTTGCGATTTGAGGAGAATGTAGTGCATAATTGTATTCCCATTGTGCTCATGCAGTCAACATCAACGAGTAATAAATGGTTATAGATAAGACATCGTAGTTGTTATGTGCGGCTCATAGTATAGTGTCTCTCACAATTTGTGTTTATTTGGAACTACGAAGTCTTACTAAGTCTAGAAGTTACAGTATGTCATACTGTAACTTAGTAGCCTTCTAGCTGATTATTTCAGATGGGAAAACCTCAACACACCTTCCAACACCTCGATGTGCAATCCAGTAGACGGAGTTCTCACCGCGTTGGAAATGAACCTTCATTTGGGTAGGTCTTTCCTACCAGTTTTTATTTTGCATTGTTTAGCAATTGTCGTTCAAGCCAAAACAATTATCTTCCTGGTTTCGCTGAGCTACGTTGATTTGTCAACCTACCCTTTATTTGTGACTGATGTCAGACGTTTGATCTTTAGAGTCACCGATTGTGCTTAGGGAATACCAGAAGGAATTGTGCGAAGCTGCTCTTCGCGGCGAAAACACGGTCAGTCTCTATGTCCTTCTTTTTCCTTACTTTCAAAATTTAATTAACTTTTTTCAGCATTTTTGTAATATTACGAGATTCCGAGAAAGTGTGCGCTGCTACGCGAACGCACGAATTTTATTACAGTGCATGTCACTTTGAGAAGCTGATGCGGCATGCTTGTAGAAACATCCCATTGTTTAGTTCAGGTTATTTGTGCGCCCACCGGTTCAGGAAAGACGCCCGTTGCTGCCCATATCATCAAAAATTATTTGATTAACGAAATGTGCAATGGCCGTAACGGCAAGGTGGGCTTATACCCTTTTCGGGTTTGTTTTCACTAATATTTTATTTTATGAGTTTCTTTGTTTCGTTACAGCATATCACCGCTAAAGTGATGTGGAAGAAACAAATGCAAAAAAATGAGCAGGAAACATACATTGGTTAGTATTATGCATGCAGTATGCCCGGGAAGTTTAAGGACCAGTATGACCGGCTTCAGAAATGAACTAGACCCAGGTGCACCGTTTCTGCAGATTCGGTTGTTGTAACCCGGTACTCTACCTTTATATCATTTCAGGTGTTGTTTCTGATCCCGAACACGTTCATTTTGAAGCAACAGGCTGAGACAATGAGTAAATACCTCCAGCACAGATTCAAGGTGGGCAAGTAACAGAACATATATACTAAAGAACACTACATAGAAATTAAAAAGTGCTGTGTGCTCTATGTGTGATTGGAGGGTTTGAGTTTGATATCTTGACGAACTTGAAAACCTCCATACCCATACCGCGACGATTAGATATGTACCATACCTATTACGAATTTTTTTAAGGTGTTGGCAACTTGTGGTGCAGATGCAGTCGCGTTACGGCCAGCGATTGACGATAACAACGTGATTGTGACTACTCCACAGATGATCGTGTAGGTGTTTTCCCTTCCTTGTATGGCAGCGACTTGGTGCTTATTTCATAATTGTATGATTTGCCTTTTCCCAATTCACAACGGATGCCTTCAATCAAGTGATGCCTGTATAGTATGACTTGACTTGATGAAGTGGAAGATAACTGTATAGTTTCGCGGTCGATTGCTGTGACAAGTTTGCCCGATTGTTATTGTTTCTATGATTGTTCTCCCTTCATTCAGCAACCTTATCAATGAGAAACCCCCGGAAGACATGGAACGGCCAGTCCCACCCTTCTCGCTCACCTGTTTTGGAATGATCGTTTTTGATGAAGTGCATGCGACCCGCAAGAATTCTCCATATAATAGTGAGTCTCAATTATTTAATGTTTTTGTTTATCCTCTGTCCTTGGTGTTTGTTAGTGAGAAAAATCTCTTTTTTGTGTATAGTGTGTACCTCGGATTGGATTCTGATGTCTGATTTACAAGCGTTATATTTTTAGTGATCATGAAACAATATCACCGTATAAAGTTCTCGGGCAATATGCGGAGCGGTGAAAAAGTTCCTCAGGTGCGAAACACTTTTTTTACGGGTTGTTTATTGTTGTATATTTATGTAATGTAAGATGTTTGCTTAATTAATCTTCAGGAATCGTACGACTTAGAGATTAGGGGTTAAGCCCATGTCCCGTTTTTGGCTTGTTAGATATTTCTTTCCTTTTGTTGCTCAGCTAGCAGTAAATTTACCGACCGAAAATGCCGTGCCGGTACATATATGATTGCTATGATGTTCTATCGTGTTTATCACTACAACACGCATAAGGCATATATGATATGAACTGTAAAACTATCTGAACTTAAGATTGTCGGCCTGACTGCTTCATTGGGTATTGGTGACGGCAAGGACCATTTCGGAGCTCTCAAGTAAGTCCTTTTTTCATATCTGTCTTGAATTTTTTAAAGCAGTATGGCGTGTTAGTGGAATGAGACACTTGCATATGTATTCATTCGGTTGGAGTTGCCAGATTCAAGGTATGTCGGACCGCCACTCCCCTCTTCAACCAGTAAAAAACGAAGTCCTGATCACTCCTAATACATTATTTCTTTGTTATTTCGTTTCGCTTTGTTGGCTGCCCAGGTTAGAGATTTTTCAGCATCTATAGTCTGTGGTATTCATAATTCATTTGTCATATACTATACTGCAAATGTTCCGTTTGTATCTTTGTATCTTTGTGGTCGAATTCAAAGTGTTTTCCATTTTCAGGCATATCACCAAAACGTGTGCTCACCTGGATTGCCATTCAATAAGTACAGTGCGAGCGAATAAAGCAGACCTGGAAAAGTTCAGTGCGATTACTCCCGATGGTTGGTCTTTGTTTGATTGTAACCCTAGTATCTGCTCACTAGGTGAAGCGTATCATTGGTGCAATGTGCTTTTCGGCCACTGAGTTAAACTACACAGGTCATTTCTAGTTCGCGCATTGTAAATTGTAAAGATATCCCTACGTAACTTTATTCCAGCGTTTATCCATCATCAGCCTTATTTGCAGAACTGAAGCACTGTCCTGACATGGATGAGCGAAGGGAGGAGTTTATCCGTGTGGTTGGTGATATGATGTCGCGAATTGAAGCGGAGATCATGCAAATATACAGTGAGTTTTGTTTATGGGTTTATCCTCATTGCCTTTGTTTTTGGCTTGGTAAACTAGACTCAGCGTCGATTTGTCATTTTTCCATTGTATGGCTCCGGTGCAAGGTGTATTTCAGACACCAGACCAACATTCAGTTATATATGGATCTTCTAATATTAACTCTACCTTTTTTATTCGCATTATTTGTCGACCTTTCATTTCAGCGAGGATCACCGGGCACCGTCCCGAAAGATCGGCTTCTCCATCGGACGACGGCATGGAACCAAGGTTTACAGGATTATGTACAGCTTTCGCCGATCCGCCCTCTGACAAGTGGTCTTTTGGTGAGTCCTTTAAGTTTCCCTTGCTTTTACCTTCTTTCACTTTAGCTTAGGTTTTTGTTTTCCTCTCTCGTTGAGTTTGTCTGTATATCTATATTCCGTAATACTTGAAGTTAAAAGCTAGGGTCTTGTCTGATGGACTTCTTCCTCTTGTTTAGGATACGAAAATTGGTTGGCCAACTCGCGTAACCGATTGATCCCCGAAGACACACAGCTCGATTCGACTGCCAAGACGAAAATCATCACGAGGATCGATTTGTTGAAAGTGAGTGATTAGAATATGCAGTGCTTTCGGATATATACCAACGACCAAAAGATTCGGTCAATGAGTAGTAATTAGTGAACGATTGATTTCAATCAATAACATACCTTGTTGGATTTTAATCTCTGGTATTGCTATATCGTCCGAGCATTTAGTACCGGTACTGAGTGCCATACATACAGTTGTTCTCTTTTTTTTATTGTGAATGGGTTTTTTGTTTTTGGTTATCTTATTGAATTATTTTGTATTGGCTAATGAGGTGATTATTTACTATTGTTTTAGCACCTATATTCGTCACTTCAAATGGCACTTCATTTTTCCACAAGTAAAGCGTTTTCGGTGATGTGCGATGCAATGGACGATTTGCGTTTGTCTGGAGTAATTGATGAATCGCGGGTACAATCATGGAATGGTAGCTTTTTGCTTGATAATGACGCAATATTACAATTTATAGTAGTGAATGGTCGGAAACTACATCGTTTGGGCCTGTTTTCGAGTACTTTTCCGATTAATTAGCCTGGTCGATTAATTGTGTTTGAGAAAGAAATTGAACATCGGGCAGTAAGGGAAAGGGAACATACGTCGTGTTTGACCGATAACAAATTAAGTTTTAGATTTCAAACAACGATTGAGTTTATTGGTCACAGACCAGTCGGCAATTGTTTCTGAGGTTGTAAGGTGGGTTTTTTTAAGGAGCTGGAGCGTTTTTTTTCTAAATAATATTGTTTAGTTGTCAAACAAAGTACACCTTTTCAATTGATTCCTAAGACTTTCCTTGGACATACGGATGCACTTCGCAAGGGAAAATACTGACAAAGGAAGTGGTTACAAATAGAAAACGACAAAGATGAGATAGTACATGTTTACTTTTTTATTGAACATAAGGTCATTCCGCCCTTTTCTTAATGCTTGAAGTTTTTTTTATTATTGTTATCTAGTTATGAATATTTCAGTCAGTTGGTGCTGCAACATGTGAGGAATAAGGACTTTCGGGCTATCGTCTTTATCCGGACGCGGAATTACGCAAAGATTTTATCAGAAATATTGAACTCGCATGTCGAGCTTCTTCAGAAGGGTATAAGGACGGAGTATATTACCGGTAGGTTAATACGAGCGGATCAGGGAAAGTCAGTCTTTGATAGTGCCAGGACCATGTCCAATACCCGCTCGTCGAATACCCCAATTTTTCGATCACAGTCAAAATTTAGCTCAGGGGCCAGGGCTGCCATAAAGTCCCTTGTAGTATTTGAATTCAATTTGGCATGACATATTGCTCCTCTTCCATTCTACGGGTAGAGACGGTTGTGTCTCCTATTGTTGAAAACGTTCCTGTTAACATTTTAAACTTTTAATATGCGAGAAATGTATTTGTTGTTACTTACTACGGTGTATTTTGAGGTATCAACTCCTCTCCGGAAGGTGATGGAAAGAGTTCCAAGCAGAAACAAGCTGACAAATTAAGCAGGTATTTGCTTTTATTGTATTAGTACATGTTTTGCGATCAGGTAGTAATGTATTCTCTTTTCCCTGTTCTTGAAGCATCGTCTTTGTTTTCGATTTTCGCCCGATGTTTTCAAAGTTGTCACGGGCCAGGTAGGTCGCGTACTTAGTATAATGGCGAAGCGCTCGCCATTGGCCCTTAATTTTTAATTTGTTTGTCATTTGTAGATTTGAAAGTGGTAAGACCCGAGTGATTGTGTCGACTTCTGTGGCGGAAGAAGGTCTGGACATTGCAAAATGCAATCTTGTCATCAAGTACAACTATGCCACCAATGAGATTGCTCATGTTCAGAGAAGAGGTGAGTCCGTTGTTGTTGTTGAAAATTATCAAAGTCAGATTTCTCGTCATACACACCATAGTAAATTTTCTCATTGGTCTTGTCTAAACAATATAAAATATTGTGGTGATTGATAGGTTTAAGACGAGAAAACCCTCTTTTTATTTTATTCCAACGTGTTTTGTAGGACGCGGTCGTGCGGAGAATTCAAGATGCATCCTTCTATCGGCAAACGCGGCCTTGATCAAACAAGAGGAGACGAACATTAATAAGGAAAAACTGATGAATGAGGCTCTTGAACATATTCAGAGGGGATTCTACCCACTCAGGGAAAAGGTACGGGTTATTTTGCTGGATTTTGGATTTTGATGAAATACGTCGCGTCTTTGTTCTTTTTGGAACTGCGGATATCTATCACTAGAGTCACGGCATAATAAGCAAAAGGGTGGGCTCACTAGCCACGTCCGAATTTTCTGAAATGAACGCGTGAGTGGGAAAATGGGTAGGAAGAAAGGAAAAATATGCCCATTTCATTTACTTATCACCTCCAGGTTTGTTGGCGAGGCTACGAGGATTATTGACTTATAGAACTTTTTACGCATCAGAATTCAGAATCGACTTCTCCGTTTTGACGTAACACCGAGATTTCAGGTAAAAGAAGCCATTCATGAGTTGTGGCAGGCAATTCAAAAGGAAGACGCGGACAGAGTTTTCAATGAGAAGAAGCTAAGCGACAAAGGAATTGTGTACACGCTTCAGTGCAAGTTAGTTTATGTTGGGTACATCGTGATAGAGTAGTATTTTGTTTTTGATTCTACATCGTGATAGAGTAGTTATTTTGTTATATTTCAGCTGTTTTACTAGCATTTTCTCCCCATATTGTTTTGGATTTTCGTGCACTATCTTCAGTACTATTGCTGTGTATTTTAGCTTTAGCGTTTGCCAACTGGGTTTAGTACGCTTTATATTTCAGGAAATGTTCGGCGGAACTGTGCAAATCAGTCGATATTCGGGTGAGTTGTGTCGCGTTTGCTTTTGTAGATTGAATTGGAATGTACTTTGTGTTATACAAACGTTACGTACCTTAGAGTTCCAAGAATTATTCGTTTAGTCCTTTGTTAAATGAATATCTTGTCCATATATTACTTGATATTTTCGATTAACCCGCTCGGACATACACGATGAGAAGTTAAAGAGTTTTATTCTAGCACTATAACGACTCGCAGTATTGCGTCTGTAATCCGACGTTCTGGTCGAAAATCCGCTATACTCAAGTGTCACAGGCAGAGATGGTGAGATCGAGATATAACAATCTGTTCATGGTGAGCGTGTACCATCCCTCATCTTTTACATATGAACCTGTGCTTGATTTTCAATCTCAGTACATTTTCTAGATAGTGCATTTTGTGCAAATGTTTGTGTTTTTTATCTATGGTATAGGGTATAGGTGGCATCCAAATAAAGTTAGTACTGTACTGTTTCTATTATTAAGCCCATTTGGCGGCTTGGTTTTTTTTTATCCGGTAGTCGATAGGTTTGTAATTTAGACTTTTTTCACCCTGAACTTTGTTTTGTTAATTTCTTATTTGTTTGTAATTGTAGGTATTCTGTACACAAGACGATGGAAACTCTGTATGTGGAAGTTGTATTGGCCGAGTTGTGAAAGTTGCCAATGGAAATATGCCAGTTTTATCCGCAAATGGTCAGTTTTTCTTGATTTTTTTTTATTTCTTAAATTTGTGGGAATGCTCGAGATTTAGAGATAGATATATAGCTTCGTGTGATTATTTACTATGTTATCATCGCGTCCGAACGGGATCTTTCAGTATGTTCACCATGACCGGAAGAGTTTCAGTTCCTAGTTAATTTGCTAATTTATGGGTTTGCCTTGGGTGAACGGGTGAACAATGACATATGTTTTATTGTTATCTCCCATTTTAGCTCTCAAATTGGTATGGGTGGAGAACAACTATCCGCATTGCAAAACTGTAAAGAAATGGAAAGAAGTGAGTATTTAACTGTAATGAAAGTAGAGCATGTGTGAGCTTGCGCTCAGGTATGTTACCTGATGAATCCGGTTTTTTGGGATTTTGGAACTTTTTAGCTGGACCCTTATTTCGTGAATTTTGTTGTCAGCAAACTTTGAATAATTGCTAGTTTTGCAGAAACATACAAATTCAGGTTTAGAGGCTCTTTATTGTGCCGTCGTCTGACGCTAAACTTTAAGTGGTTAACACGCTCGTGAATATATGTAGGTAATGTATAATTTCAGATTCGTGAAAAGTATTTCGTTCCTGAAGCGATGAGAAACGTTGATCGTCTCACCATGCAGGAGGCTGCCGGAGCTCCCAGGTTTTCGGAACTGATCTTCAATATTGACCAGCTTCCACTGGAGGATATTCTACAACAGATGTCCTCAGCTGCCAACCCAACCAGTCCTGAATTCTGAGTTGTATAAGTGGTTAGATGGGCTTTTGTTGTACACGTATAGTTATGCGGAATGTCCGCGCAGAAGGTCCGCCATAGCAGCGCCCCCTCTGGGATGCGCGTGCGTCAACATATGTTTTGTTTTGTCTAATTCAGGCGGCGTGCTTTTTGAAGGGGACGCGGTAGGTGCGCATCAGTGTGCCACTGGAAAATCACACTATGGGTACTGCGGCAAAAAGCTGGCGCAGTCCCCGCGCACCCTAGAGGGGATACGCCGCCTCACTGTGCCGGACACGATGTTTCGGCGCTGAGTGAAATAGCGCAGAGTTTTGCGCTGCCGTTACGTATAATGCCTGTAGTCGATATCGCTTGTTTTGTATTATTGTAAAAATTATGTGCATCGCATGCGGAAAGATATATTATTGAATTTCGATGGTGACAAATTGTGCCCATTGTTTGGAAAATTGGACCTGATGCCATATTCACCACTCAGTTCCCCATGGGGAATTTTCCGTCTTTTTCTCTGCGTATCTCACATTAAAGTGCTATTTTCTGTCCCCAGGGAATGTTTCCCCGAGGGAATCGGAGCGGTGAATATGGCCTCTGGACCGCACAATGTGTTACAGTAATAAATGTTGTGCTCCTGGTTAGGGATAATAGTCACTATCTAGTCTGTACTGCTTTAAACTTTCTTTTGTTTACGCATTTGGGTAGGTATCCGTTTTCTTGTCGTTTTGCTGGCCAGGGTATTAGTATGTTCTTTACCAAATGGGTCATTCCTCTCGGTGTTGCTCTTTTCTTCTGATTTATCTCATGCATGCTGAATTCCGAGCAAATATATTTTATGTGATCTTGTTTTACATTCGATTATTTGTTGTGTGTGTAGTGTGTATTGCTTACATAGGACTTCATTATTTTCTAGTTTGATTCTTCGGACTTCTGTTAGAGGTGTGAAAAGTGCACTTATGTACCGAATAGAGTTTTTGAAGGCGCGTATGTAGATTAGGGGTAGTATTTACTTTCTTATGCATTGATGTTACGTACTTATGTGTATTTCCATTTTAAGATGTGTTGGGGTGCATTACTAAAGACGAGTGTTTATTGGTTCCACATACATCTCATTTATAGCAATGTATGATCCGGTGATTATTAGTGTTTCATAATAAACTAGCACTACATTTTCTTTATACTTATACTTACCTTTTAGTTCTTTGGTGCTCCACTCCCGAAGCAAATAACGCCCTACTATAAATTAACTTTGTTGTATATTTATTGTTGCCAAGTCTGTTGAATTGCTTATACATAAAGTTTATTTTGTTTTTATCTTTGTTCATATTTTTCATAGTGGGTTATGTAAATTGTGACCCGGTTGATATCGTTTGCTTTTGGATTGGATTATGCAGTGCATGTTCCGTAGGGAATATTTTCAGGGCGCCGTGAATTTGGGGGTAAGTGGGTCTTGTCGTTGGCCATATTTTCCAAGCATTGGGTTATGTATGTTGTGACCCTGTTATTCGCCTTGATCGACCTAAATTGTGAATGTTTTTCAGGGAGCAAAGCACCCCGAAAGCGTTTCATGTGAGTCTGCACCTGCAGTGTCCAGAAAAGCTTGGTAAGCGATATGTAATTTTATCTTTTTGTTTGGTTGCCTTCCAAAGTAAAGTTAGCGGGTTGCGAGTTGCGAGATTAGCACTATAACCCTATGTGTTTTGCTTACGTCTATGTCTCCTTCCATTTCTCCTTTATTTATTCTCATTTCCTCTCTTCCTGTATAGTTCTCTCTCCGCAATTCCTGTGTGAACATGGGGAGTGTTCGCGACTCGAATAATTGTTCAGTTCCAAGGTCAACCACTAAGTACAACCACCTGCAGTGACGATTTATTCAGGAAGAAGAAGAACCCTTGTCCATTTCACCATATTCATTTATTTTTGAGATCCTCAACTTTGTAAAAAAAAACAGCACCATTGTCATGGCATAAACTCGTTGACGCTCTGACCGACGAAACCACCATCCGAATTAGCATATTGCATAAATGTACACCATTGTCCTCTCTTGTCAACTACTTTTAAATTTACATTTAGTAAGATAGTAAGCAGTTAGTCTTATATATCATTTATTTGTTATTTGTTTGACTGGATTAACGTGTTTATTAGCAACCAGTTGTCAGCCGTTTGCGATATTGATGGACTATTTTAGTCCATTGAAAGGGATTAATGGATTAGGATTGGTCATAGTCATAAATAAGATACAGACTTCCAGAAACACTAGGTTTTAAGTCCCCCGTCCCCCAGTTCAAGTTCATTCTGGAAATGGTAATTTTGTAGGCAGAGATCTCTGAGTGCTGTGAGGTCAATACTAAAAAATGTGTCGTCTTAAATATTGTACCTAATCTCTAGAGATATGTGTGCGTTATCCACCTGCTATGTCTCTGTCTCTAGTATCTCATGCCCGTGGTATTTTTTTTTATTTTCTGTGGTTTCTGTGGTTTAACGATTAATTATCAATATTCGACAGCTTATTTCTTTGATACTTTCTTTTGTGTGAAGTTCGCCCTCTCTCTCACTCTCTTTCTCTTGCTTTCTCCAGTTCTCTCTCTCTCTCTGTCTCTCTCTCTCTCTCTCTCTCTCTCTCATTCTCATTCCTCTTTGGAAAGTGAAAATAGACATAATATAGTTTGTGTTCCTTATGTTTTTGTGTTCCTAAGTGTACGTCCTTGGTTCGTTGGTTCATTCCCTTTTCTTCTTCTGTCTGTGGTTTGTAGTCTCCGCCTTGCCCTCCCTTATCTATTTAATCATAGATTGGTTGTACTGTTAGAGAAGTATATCAATCAGCCGTCACAATGTACAATATCTAGTCGATGTTATTTATATTGTTAATTACTTATCTTGTGTGAAAAATATTGTTTGTGTATGGTGTTAATCACTTCCTTTCTTCCTTCTTTATTTGTTTGATGTTTTTTTCTGTTACTGTCTGTAATGGACGATCGACACACCTTCTAACAAATGCAGTATTATATTATTAATTTTATTTGTATACATATAATTTCAGGTTAAAATTCGTCTAGATTAGTCACCGGAGTTTGGAATATCGTAATTTTTTTGTCGGCTGGAAATTAGTGTAATTATGTCGGCTGCCGGTAATATATTCGGTGTGCTGGGAGGATGTATGGGATGCATGGTTTTTGTGGAAAGTATAGCAAAGTGAGTTTTACTTTTTTATATGTTACTTGTAAAAGATCCATATCCACTTTTGAATACAGTAAAGCCTAGAGAGCACCCGAAATCAGAATTCAGCGAAATTACTAGTTCAAAAAAAAGGTCATTTTAGTTTTTGTAGTGCATTTTCGTCTGTTTTTTTATTTATTATTATCCATTTATTCGCTGTTAGTGGCCTTATATTGTCAAAACTTGCGCGATACTTGTTGTCGTAATAAATGTTATGTTGGTTATAAGGCATTCTTAACTTGAGCTGGATAATAGTAACCAATAAGTTTAGAATGTAACAGTAACACCTAATATTTAAGTTGTTTGAAGTGTGAAAAGTTAAAGTTTGTATATTTCAGACAGAAGCCGGATTCGATGAATCTGATGACTTTCTCAACATTTTTCTTCATTGCCCTTCACGGATTGATATTCACATCACGCTTCTTCACGGTCAGAAATAAGATTCCACTACGGTAGGTTATTGCTTTTATAATATTTGAATAGTATAGGGGGGGGGGGTGTGTTAGCGGGTTTTATTGCTAGTTAGTAACGCATATCTTGTTTACCGGGTTTTATTGCTAGTTAGTAACGCATATCTTGTTTTACGCCTCTAGTTATTTTTTTTTGACCGGGTTGTAATATAAAAATGGGCGTAATGATACGCATTACTTACCTTACCACACATTTTGCAAATTGCTTTTTCAGTGGCTATGTCCCAGTTGTCGTCACTTTCTTCCTCGTAAATGTGATCAATAATCAGGCACTTAACTTCCATGTGCCTGTCCCACTTCATATCATTTTCCGATCGGTAAGTTACCTTCTGCTTAATATTTGAGTCTTGCTTATTGTAATTTCGGCTTTTAAATAATTTGTAAAGGCCTATGTTGCCTCAAATATTTGAGTTATGAGAACCCAACTTTGTTGGCGCGTTTGTCGCAGGTCTGGTTGTGAAACTGAAAAATTGATTGGTGACTTTAGTGTTTAGTGATATTAGACTTATTTCTTTTAGGGTTCCCTATTAGCGAATCTCGTGCTCACTGTGCTACTTCAAGGAAAGAGCTACTCTTTGCGCAAATATTTATCGGTCTTGGCAATTACATTCGGTATTATCCTGTGTACGTTGGCCACCAGTGGAAAAGATGTGAGCAAGTTCTTTGTTACCTCTAGTTATGCTATTTTTGATTTACATTCTTTTTACTTGGCTACTAGTGCATGTTATAGTTATTTTCACGTGCATATATATATAGGTGCTAGTGTATATTATGGTTATTTTCACGTGCATATAGGTGTGTTTTGCGTACCAACCGTACAAGTGGTACCTTGGTCTAATTGGGTATTCCCTGCTTAATTGCCAATGTTTTAGAATAGCGAGATGAGTATGGAAGAAGCATCAAAGCATTATAAGGAGTGGATGATTGGTTGGTTCTTTGTTCATTTGAATGTGTTTTCAATTTATGTTATTTGTAGACTCCTAGATTAAGAACTCTTAACTTACCCACTTTATGATCCCTTACAACTTGTATTTAGTTTATTTCATGTTAATAACCATGTGTAAATATCTGTATATTCTCTTTAGGTGACCGCAATGAAGTATGAAATATCACTGATAATTTTCACTCAAATACATAAGGTGGTGTGTGTATGTGTGTGTATGTGTGGGTGCTTGTGTTTTTTTATATTTATTTCTTTATACCCAGATGTATTTCAGGAATTTTCATGCTCACATTTGCCTTGATCGCGTCTGCGTATTTGGCAATTTGTCAACAGAGAATGTACGAACGGTATGGAAAACATCCCGAGGAGGCCTTGTTTATTACTGTAAGTATTATACATTATCTCCATTGTATTATTGTATTTCTTACCGTATCTCCATTAGTATTATTGTATTTCTGTCTGAGTACCATCTAACAAGTCGGATAATAGTAGTTTGTTGCGTGGCTTCTGCTTGTCTTAAGAAAGGCCTAATCGCTGTGAGAGACAATTTTTCTAATTTAAAGTACGTGTTTTCATGTATTAATTGAAATATTAAATTGTTAAAAATATGCATCATTATCAGAA
The DNA here is from genome assembly GCA_036852015.1 of Pelodera strongyloides. NCBI lineage: Eukaryota > Metazoa > Nematoda > Chromadorea > Rhabditida > Rhabditidae > Pelodera > Pelodera strongyloides. The sequence continues at coordinate 5,660 of JAANDG010000173.1, read as the reverse complement.
GATATATGTACGTCAAAATTATGCATTTTGCCTTTGTTTATGTACTTATACTTTTATGTGAATGACCTTATTTTCAGCATATCGCCTCGCTGCCTCTCTTTCTTTTCATGTGGTCTGATATCACACGAGCGGCTGGTGTGTTCACCCAGAGTCCCCCGGTTGAACTACTGGGAATGACTATTCCCATTCCCAGCCTTTGGGCGGAATTGGCTGTTAGCGATGTGTTACAGTAAGTGCATTTTATTGGTCACTTTACCGTATATAAAAAGCGAGAGTAGTCTCCCAGGCCTTCCCAAAGAGGGTGTAGAAAAGAGGGACACTAGGACGGAAAAGTAAGACACATTTCATCTTGCAAGACCAGGTTGTTATGCACTGCTGACGATCTGGTCCATTGACTTCATAATATCTTCTGATGTGAGAATAATTTTTGGGACATTTAAGCAATTTTATTTAGAGGAGAGTCATTCTTTTTTTTAATAATCACTAAGTAAGTATTGTTTGTCGTGATTACTTGATGTTCCCCTTCCTCGCTAACTTTTGATTTTCCAGGTTCATGTGCATCAGTTTCGTCTACAAATTGAATGCGTCCGTTGAGGCTCTTACAGTAACTTTGGTGGTTACTCTCCGCAAGTTCCTCTCGCTTCTGTTCTCCATCTTCTATTTTCAGGTAGAGTAGAAATTATTTGTGTTTGCCGTTTTATAGCTTTTGTAAAGCTAATGAGACTAGAACAAACAACTGGTAATAGAAGTGAGGCTGTTAAAAAATAATAGTCAAAGCAAAATATAGGAGAAAGAGCATGGTTATCACCGCTGTTTCTTGTTTCAGAACCCGTTCACTCCCCAACATTGGATGGGAACTTTCTTTGTGTTTGCGGGAACCCTAGCCTTTGCTGATGTTTGGTTCCAATCGAAGAAGAAGGATGAGAAGAAATTGAAGAAAACTCAATAAGATATTGTTTATTCACATTATTCCGTTTTCCGCATCCGCATCCGGAAAAAGGTCTCGTGCGGAAATATTGGAAATTTTCCAATCGAAAAATGTGGTCTAATACCGTGTAGAACCGATTCTATGGGCCCAAACCTATGTTGCAATACTAGGCAACGAATTTATGTAGGCTGCTAATTATTGTGAGTAGAGTATACGGAGACTCGCAGACTATGTTTGTTTGTGTGACGTTCTCCATGTTTTACCATGGTTTTACAGTGTGCGTTTCCCTGCTGTTTTTAGGACATGCATTTTCTCAGTTTTGTATTATTTGTGTCCCCCGAGTACGTAGACTTTCTAGATTTTTCTTCTTTGCATTTTGTTTTTTTAATGAATCTTGGCCTAGGTTCCCCTAATAGTTATTGTGAGTTTTTACTTATTTTATTTTCTTCCATTCTGTGATGTTTTTCTGCCTTGCTCTCATTTTACGTTTTTTTTTGGTATTTCCTTTTTATGATGCCGAGATGCTACTTATTACTGAAATTTTTTGGCTCAAGCAGATTTATTACTTATTACACATTTGCATGTTTTGGTTTATTTGGTTTCAATCATTTTAGCCTCAGAGTTTATGAATAAACATTTTTATTTTGTTTAGATTTTAATTTTCTGCCATTCTGGGGGTTTCAGTTTGGTTAAAACTCATAAAGGTTTTATTGGATGCACATGAGACGATTATGATATGGAGAGTCGGCCAGCGCGCTTATTTCTTCAGCTGCTTGCATATCACAGGAAACTTGGCCGTTGCGCCTACACTGGGCCAGAAATGGGTGGGCGGCCATTTTTTGTAGGCCGCGCATCGGCCGTGGCCATCCGCGCGCGCGCCAAAGTTTCGCGTTGTCGTCGGTGAAAGCTCCGAGAAGTATGTGCAGAGCTCTAGGAACTACAAAAGTTGCCAATTTCGTTAGGGATTTTGTCCTTGTTTTGATTGCAATCATTAAATGGAGGATTAATCGACTATTATCGTAACAGATAACTGATTTATCATGGGGATGTATTCGTTTGCTTCCAGTGGTATTCAATCAGGATGCTTTAGTACCTATTCGTGAGGAGGCGAGAAATCGTTGCCAATCTTGTATTGAGGAATCTATCCCACGCCTATTTGCATATGTGCAATACACCTCGTTCCACTCTGGCCACTTTTTGCCGCAAACGAACAAGTTTTTTGGACGTATTCGTTTTCGATGGAGATGGCCACCGTATACTTGATACGTCTTCGAATTCTTATAATGGTCAGTTATTTAAATTATTTCCTTTTTTCATTGCTGCCCTTTATTTACTTATGCTGTGGAGATTAAGAATAACGCGAGAGAACATGCCACCTTCCGAATACGTATAATATGAGTTACATGAGGGAATATAGATAATAATGTTTTGCAGTATTATTCCTTTACTTTCAGTCCGTGGTTCGTCCCCACGATCTGTACGTTGAGACGGAGATGCCTGCAGGACAGAAGTATCAGTCGACATTCACCGTTTGGTATTCGAATCTAACGAGTTCTATTAAGAAGGGAAGATTTGCGAGTCATGTGAAACATTACGAATATACGGTGAGTGGCGCAAGATCGATAACTATGTAAATAGGCATTTATAGTAAAGACAGTTTACTCTCACAATCAGGTCGCTCTTCCGAGCATGCCACGCATTGGCCAAAGTTTGTAATCGCGCTACCTAAAATATCAACTACGCGCCACATGTGCGCGAACAAACAAACCACTTATCGCCCATGTTAAGCTCATTTTTTGTGAGCGCGTGGGCGACTACTCCTGAGCACATCTTGTTCGCTTTTTGGTTTTCCCAGTTTTTGAAGTTTCACGTTTCTATGTATGTAACTCAAAAAGTATCAGCTGACATTCCTGTAGGACTTCAGTTAACTGGCGTTAAATATCTCTCACCATTGGCATAGTACTCGTTTTCCACATCACTGTTAGCGTTCATACCGCCCCCTTGAAGATAATAAAATTTCAAACACTCACGAAGAAACTCTTTTTGAGTTTCTGTAAAGACACGACGTTGCTATCCAATGACATTTCGGCACTGCCTAAAATTCAATATTTGATTAATTGCCAATTATTCTCATTATTATTACCGACAATAAATTAAGCGTGTCTGCGGTCGTGGCCACATGCGCAAATGCTTCTTTTTCACCTTTTATGACCTATATAAAGGAGCTTGGCCGGGGGCGAACCAGCCAAAATAAACCCTTACTTTGGAGTGAGCAGTTGCGTCAATTACGGCTGCTAAACTATTCGTTTTATTCTTGACTTACGTGACAAAAGTCACTTCTGAATACTAAGGCCTGTTCTGCTAGTCCCTTACTTGGCTAGAGAGGAGCTGTTCCGAATAGTCGACCGCTATCTAACACTAACTAAGCAAATCAATCTCCTAACACCAAAATCACCAATGAGTTTGAACCAAAATGCCCTCTCGCTAATCATTCTCGGCGAGTACAATGCGAAACAGAAAACATACAGAGGATTCGGCACGTATAGCAAGAAGTCGTACGGGGTGAGCTTGCTTTTCCGTGTATTGTTACTCTCTCTATCTATTTTATAGCAATTTGAGGGAAGCAACTTGTACGAATTATTGTGCGTTTATCTTGGCACCATTTACGTAAATATTACCGTTTACGAGATCGACGCTGCTACGTATCAATTAGAAACTTTGCGCAGTTGCCGTATTGCAGTGCGGCGGAACTAATTGTGTGCCTAGTGGGCTAAGACTGCGCCGCGTGACGCACTTGTGGCACCCCCCTAAAACGTGTTCCACTGCCAGGATATTGTTAGAAACTTCTAGCTCAATAAGAAGTTGGTATTCCGTTTCGAAAACTGTCCCAAATGGAACACTAGTTCGTATATTCGATGAATTTTACAGCCGTCCAGTGTGCTCGACATGGTTTTGTGGATAATCACCCTGGCGGTCGCCGTCATCTGCTTCTTCTGCGTCATCTACCAACTATGCATGTTTTATAGGTGAGCAGCTCACTTTTCCGAGACTTTTTTGAAATTGTAATATTTTTGCAATGTGCGCGCATCTTCAAAATTATTTCTGACGAAATCAGTTTGTTTTTGAGGTGATGACAGCAGACAAATTGACAATTGGTAAAATTCTTATTTCTTAAAGGGATCAGCTCACCTCAAATCGTGTCTGTTTTTTTTGTTTCTTTATTTTCTATAAGGGATAATAAAAATTTGGAATACAAAAAGTAGTGTTCTATTTCAATACTCACGAAGATATTAGGTGATAAAGTGGGGGATCGATCGGCCCGAAATGAAAAAGTGTAATTGTCCTGCCTTGTTTGTATGGGACAATTAACACTTTTTCATTTCGGGCCGATCGATCCACCACTTTATCACCTAATATCTTCGTGAGTATTGAAATATAACACTACTTTTTGTATTCCAAATTTTTATTATCCCTTATAGAAAATAAAGAAACAGAAAAAACAGACACGATTTGAGGTGAGCCGATCCCTTTAAAGCGAAAAACCGGCCGGTTTTTGAAACGCATCGTGGACAACTGAATTTGAATTCTTACGTATTTATGCTAATTTGCCCTTTATTCTAATTTAATTACTTAATGTCATTTGCATAGGCATAGCATAGGCTGCATGAGGTAAGAATGCTGGTGTACTGTGTACTCGATGTGTTTCAAAAAGCGGTCGGTAGTTCGCTTTAAAATTCATTGCACAGGATTTCCATTCTTTGGACCCTTGGGTAATTAGTGTACTTGCAGATATTCAAGACGTCATCGTCATCGTGACACTCCGCGTGAAAATCACGAAGAAGAACCGCTACCGACAATTATTGGGCCGATTTTGGCTCCAGCTGAAGCTGCCGCATAACTACAGTAGTCATCTTCAGTCGTACAGTATGCCGCAAATAATATACAGTAGTTGCAACTTTAAGTTGCAATAGTACGCTAGTACGCAGCAACAATATCCAAAGCCATTTTCAAAATAGAAGTAACTCATACAACATAAAATATCGCAGCAAAGTCCGCACCACGCTACAGTAGTCAAACGATTTAACATTTACACATTAGCCTAAAGTTATAGTAGTCCGCAATCTAGATGATCTAACTGGATGACAAGTTTACATAACAACCCCAAGCAATAGCACTAATATAGTTGCACAACTGTTATTTTCTCTAGAACTTCGAGATTTATTTATTTTACACTATATGTCTCCTTAGTTCGAAATGATCTCGTTAATACATTACAGTTCTTATATCCATTTTTCTCGATTGTCTCATTTTTCGAAAACAATGCATCATGTTCAATATGTAAGCGTATCGCCATAGTTTTAATCTTCATGTTGACAATATAACGGACATATCATAGTAATTCTCTAGTTTTTTTTTTAATTATTTGGAAATAAAATTCAATGTTGGTTTGTTTTTGTAAGTGTTGCTTGCATATTTGTTTATCCGGATTTGTTTGACATGATATGTATTGGGTCTGTATTCACTGACGAAACTCCGCGTCATCGCTGCGCACAAAAAGAGGTCCGCCACAGCGGGGCGCACCACCTCAGAGTGGGCGGCGGTGCTCCGACTGAAAATGAATACCTTCAGCCACAGGTGCGCGCGCGGGTGGTTTTCCATGGGTAGGCTATTTGGCATTCGCGCGCACCTGGCTCCTCTGCCGCACTACCTAGAGGGGTGTGCCGCACCGTTC